>CM045772.1:92288940-92852706 GCA_025200525.1 Camellia lanceoleosa | reverse complement strand
CATAATGACAAAACAAAGCGCACACCACTTAAAAATGAACAAGCCCGATACAAAATGAATGCTCGGGGGCCAAAACCGAGGCGATTCGGGGTCCGGCCGATTTGTATGCTTGCAAAGTGGCGTCTGACGGCAGTGGTACGGAGGCCAGTGTCCCTGAATGATAAAGCGAGGCACTTGCCATGGAAATCGGGAGATGGTTGGGCGGTCCTGAGGCATCTGACCGACGGCTCAGCAAGGCAGGAGCTCCGAAATGGGCGAAATGGCCTCTGACCACGAAAAGTAACTCACGGCCACGGGGAGATAGTCTGGGACCATTCCCTCCTCGGGAAAGAAAGCGAGAAAACCGAGTCACGGTTCATGAAAGAGCGAGGCACGAGAAAGTTCGGGCTTCGGAGGCGCCTGGCGCGACTCTGAGACTCTGAGCAAACGACAGCTTTTGACATCATAGCAGTGATGTCACAAGGAGTCTTAAGGTCGGTCAAAAATGGGGTGTCTACAGCCGTAAGTGTTAATTTCAATCACATTTTTAAAAAAATGCTCTAATTTTCAGCATTTCCTATATGATTTCTATGTGTTTTCACACATATATATATGTATGTGTGTGTGTGTGTGTGTTTAAGCGAGAGCGAGAGGCAAAAACGGTGAAATCGGGAGAGATAGAGAGAGGAGAGATAGTGAAATGGAGGACATACACGGAAGGGAGTTTGAGAATGATCCGGAAAGCCTTGCGATGATGGCGATGGAACAAAATTTGTGAAAGAGGCGGGCGTGGCGAGATAGAGAGAGAGAAGAGAGAGCGGAGGCCTCTATGAGAAGGAGACTATCTTGAGAGGAGAATCTGAAGGAGATAGAGAGAAGCGAGAGAGGACATACACAGGAGAGAGTCGGGGATAATCCGGATATTTGCGGTGATGGCGATAGAGATGAAAGCGAGAATCCAAGCCGGAGTCACGAGAGGAGGAAATGGACTTCTTTGGCAATAAAAATAAAACAAACAAATAATAATTCCCAATGAAAATAAATTTTAAAGCTAATAAATTTAAGAAAAAATGTAATATTCCTCCAAAATTTTGTAGTACGTTTAGCTCTGGAATTATAGTTGGTATATAATTAATCATTAGCGACCAAAATTGAAATAGTGCCCAAACCCAAATTTCCACGACCATTGTACAATTAGTAGTCAAAAATTAAATAAATCTGAATTAAACAAATTATATAGTTATTTTTTAAAGACTAACATCATATTTAGTCGTAGAAAATTATATTTTAACGACTAAAATGTAGTTAGTAAGCAAAAGTGAACAAATTCATTGCACATTATTTTGGTAGCGAAATAGGGACATTACCAACCAACAAACTTTAGTAGCTAATAATTGAACATTTGGCGACCAAATGTTGTTTGGTAACTAATGTGTGAACCATTGGCGACCAACTAATTTTTAGTAGCTAATCGTAACCCTTTGGCAACTAAATTTAGTTTAATTAAAAATTAAGCGCGAATCGTTTTTTGTTGTAGTGGATTCTATGAGATGGAAGGCATGGAATCTTGAGGTGTATACAAGGTAAGTGTTGCCTATAAATTGTGTGAATTGTTGAATGGCCAAGCATCGGTTCAAGCCTCATTTGGAATAATTTTCTCCTCCTAAAACCAAGTTTATCACACGGCTAGCATAGAGCCAGATTAAAGAGCAAAGTTTTGAGTAGAATTGGTGTGTTAAGAGGTAATCTTGATTTGTATTGTGTGTATTGTAAAGAGGAAGTGGAGGCTCTCAACCACATTTCTTGTTACGTAAAGCATGTGGCAAGTATGGTCATGTATGATTTAGTGGTGGGGGCTGCAATGGGTAGTTCCAGGGTTAGTTGAGGGTCTGCTATAATGGTGGCTGAGGTGGAAGTTTAAAAAGAAAAACAAATCTAGAGAGCTATCTCTTAGCTGTGATCTGGTCAATTTGAAGATGTAGGAATGAATGCATTTTTAGGTTTACAACCATATACGCGGGAATTATGTGAACTAATTAAAAATAAGGTTAGCTCTTTGGTTGAAGTCATATGATCTGAATGCCTTTATTCTATGAATGATATTGTCTCAACAAGCAACAAGTGAGAAAAGCTACTAAAAAGTTTGGTAGAAATTTGCGGTGGGGTATGATGAACAAACTTGTTGATTGGGGAAGCCAAGCGATAAGGTGTATTGCTGAAGGGTTAGTGGATGCTCGGTAGAGGATTCTTCTTGATGTTAAAGTTCTTCTTGATATAACATTTTTTCTTTGGTGTTAATGTTGAGTGGAAGCAAAAGTAGATCGAGAACTCTGTTTTGTTGAAAGATTGGTGGTCTTTGCTAGGTTTTTCTAGTCTTCTTCTTTGGTTTCGTTCAAAGTTTGTGTGGAGGTAGAGCAGATCAGGTCATGTATGATTCGGTGGTGGGGGCTGCAATGGGTAGTTCTAAGGTCAATTGAGAGTCTGCTACAATGGTGGTGCAGCTAGAAGTTTTATAAAGAAGGAAAACCAAACCTGGAGAGTTACCCCTTCAGCTGTGATCTGGTCAATCTGGAGATTCAGGAATGAATGTTTTTTTTTGGTTTATAACCATGTCTGGGGGAATTATGCGAACTAATTAAAATAAGGTTAGCTCTTTGGTTGAAGTCATATGATCCAGGATGCCTTTATTCTATGAATGATATTGCCTCCAACATTCAACAAGTGAGTAAGCGACTAAAAAGTTTGGTAAGGCTGCGGTGAGGTATGATGAACAACCTTGTTGATTGGGGAAGGCTGAACTGATAAGGTGTATTTCAAAGGGTTAGTGGATGCTCCTATAGAGGGATTCTTGATGATGTTAAAGTTGCTGCTGATATATTATTTTTGCTAGTGTTAATGCTAAGGCCTCGTTTGGGAACAAGCTTTTTTAGTAACTTTTTGACTTTTTGGCTAAAATGTGATGTAAAAAAAATTAATATGTTTGGGATGACTTTTTGGCTTTTTATGAAAAGATGTGCAAAAAGTAGAAAGAAAAAATGGAATCTTTGACTTTTTGGTATGGATTATTGGCTTTTTGGTTTTTTTTAGTGACTTTTTGACTTTTTGGCTAAAAAAGTCACTTGTCAAACGAGGCCTGAGTAGAGCGGAAGCGGATCGAACTCTATTTTGTTGAAAGATTGGTCTTTGCTACTAGGGTTTAAATATCTTGGTTTTTGTTGAAAGTTTGGTGTTATTGCGACTTTTGTGTGCTAGTAATTAAAAATTGATTGTTGTTGGAGACCTATCGACTTGTTCAAAGAAATTTGTTGTTGTGTTAATGCTATTCTTTGCAACTTGTTGGGTGAATCCATAGTTGTATGGAATGATTTTGTCATTAAGCTCTGGGGTTGTCATTGTAGTTTTCTAGTTGTTTGTTTGTTTCTGTTTTGTTTTTTCTTTGTTGGTTGGTTGCTCACCAACTTGAGCTTAGGTGTGTGCTAAGATGATTTTGTGTGCATCTTGGTGCTAACTTTGGTTGGGATCTTGATGTATTTACGTAATGCTTTTGCATCCTCACTCTTTATTGATGTTTTTGTATCGAGACTTTGTATGTTTTCTATCAATAAAAGTTCTTTTATCTTGATAAAAATAATAATAATAATCTAACTATATCAATAACAAATTTAACCAAATTCATTTTTCATTTGGTGATAGAATAACCAAAGATCAATGTGATGTCAAAATTATGTACCTTAGATATGTTTTAATTAACCGATGCTTTTGTATTTGCTGTATTGGTTACTAAATATGATGTTAATTACAGTTTAAAATGTAATAGCATGCATAAAAATAAAAAATAAAATAAAAAGATAAATGTGGAGAAAAACAAGAGAGAAATGAGAAAGATTCAAATAATTATAATAAAATATTTCGATAAGATTAAACATTTATAATAGTAAATTATAGGAATTTATTAAAAAGAAAGAGAAAAGAAAGATGAGATAGAAACATTTTGAAACATGTTTGAAACTTAAAGGGACTTAAATGAAAAACTTTTTTCTAATTAGAGGTAAAAGTGTACTTTTCAAAAATGAGGGCATGTCCCTGTAGCTCGACCACAGGAACAAATATGTTACAAGTTAATGTAATGAAATGGTGAAAAATATTTTATCTCTAAATTACTTTGTTCTAATAAACTCTCAATCATTAAATTATGTGAGATATATGATCTAATGATTGAAAGTAGAACAAATTATCTTGATAATCTATATACTTTGATTCTTGTATCATTTGGTTCTTATAATTCTAATTGGCTTGATTTGACCAAGCATTTATGACTTTGTCTCAATTTGATCAAATTAATTTTAGCAGTTAGCATTTTCTTGTGAAAAATACACAAATAAAGATATCTATCATACTTTTAGGAACAAAACTATAAATTTGGTCAACTTAATCGGTTAGTCTCAACCAACATTTTTTTTTTTTTGATCGTTAGAAAATCTATTAAGGTAAATAGCGGCATTTATAAAAAGTCTATTTAACTAAAAAACTTACACCAAACAAAGCAAAAATATTACAATAAACAAGGATAAAAACTATAAAAATATCTAGATGCATAGCTTGTGCTCATGCTCGTGTGCTCATGCTCGTATTGCAAAATAGAGCTGGTCATAGAATGAGCAATAAAGCATGTATGAGATAAATTATAGATTCTGACCACAGGAGGATAAACTTTACGATCACCACCGATGGACTCAGAGCTACACAATCAGACCACTAAGAAAACCAAATTACAATAAATAAATAAATAAATAAAACCTCAATCCCAAGCCAAGGCAATGGAATGGTAGAGCGGATCTGGCGGCTAGAGGCTAGAAGAAAAGACCATTTTCTGTCAACAATCTTAATGACTTTATCAATTGAATCAAATTGATACAAAATTTAAAATTAAAAATCAAATTAAGTCAATTAAAAATATAAAAACTAAAATAACATGCCAAGGGACAAAATTTAGGCATTACCAATGTAAAATATATTAAAACAGAGAAAGAAATTTGGACATAGCAACGGTTTAAAATTTGTTACTACTGCATTACTATGTCAATCCTATGAAGCTGGTGGAAATTCTTAGGTGCTTTTGCAATAAAAGGCCATTAAACATTAAAAAAATAGCACATTACTGTGTAGAAGCCAATAGTTGGTGGCTTTAATTCAGGAGTAGAATCTGCTAGTAGAGAAATCAAATACAAAATGAGACACAGAATTCTCATAAAGGTGGAACCTATATGTGGAACTCATTTATTGTAAGAGGATTGTGTCTTTAGTTTCTGTATTCTTAACATAACTGTTAATTCAGAGATAACAAAAATCAATATAGGTTTTCCACTATCGTCTGTTTGTCAGCAGAGGATTTGTATGGATGTTTTGTTGTATTGTATTTTTATTGTACAGTTGAAATTTGGCTATTAATATAAGTTGGTACAATTGATATGCCAAGCCATTGAAATAAACACAAACTTTCACTAGATCCAATTCATTACTCTCAGCTAAATTAGGTGATAGCTATTTGTGTTTAAATAAAATTTAAGGCAAATAGAGGACAAAAAATTGTTAATTTGGCATATATATTTTTAAAATATACTTCTAACTGCTATTGTTAATATATAGAAACCGCTTGAAATTGTTTTACTTGTAAAACTCAGTCAAAATAATGTGACAATCACATTTTTAAATATACATATGCCACAATGCTAAATAGTTTAGTATAAATTGAAAGGATTCCAATGCCAATTGACTTAATTTTTTTTAAATAGCAATAATGTTTTGTCCTACAAATTTTCTACCCTATCAGACATATTTTATAGTGGACTACACACACATGAAGAAGAACTAGTTCATCATCCTAATAACAAACTGACAGTGACAATGGCCTATCAACTTCCTTCCTGCAATTCCTCAGTCTCCAATGGCATGTCGGTCCAATCATATGAACCGCAAGAAGAACCGTGTTCATCATCATCCACTGCATTGTATTCGTATGACAACAACGAGCAAACCCTAATTGCCTCTTCATCCACCTTTGGTTTCTTGGCCCTCAAGTTCCAATCATCAGACTCGTAATCTGACAATGACAATGACGACGATGGCGAGCAATCGTTCTCCTCGGAATCCTCGCCCAATCCAGCCACAAAAGGGTGATTCAAGAGTATCTGAGTAGTCAATCTATCCGTAGCTTTTCCAGCAAAACAACCCTTCAAAAAGTCCATTGCTTCCTCTGATACCTCACTCTGATTGGGTAGTTTGAGCAGTCCATGCTCTTTACCAATCTCAGAGAGAATGTCCTCAATTTCTGAATCTTGTTTCCCATCCCACACAGACTTCCCAGTTGACATCTCAAGCACAATCATCCCAAGAGCCCAAACATCAGACGGAGACTCTTGTTGTAGCCCTTTATCAACCACTGTCTCCGGCGACGAATACCTGAGACTTCCTCTCAATTTACAGGACTTTGACATCGTCATCATCTGCTTTGCTCTCTTTGCCATCCCAAAATCACCAATCTTTGCAACATATTCCATGCCAGTACTAGTAATGATAGGAACAATTATGATATTCTCAGGCTTTAGAGCGCGGTGAACATACCCACAGCTATGAACACAATCAAGACCTTCAAGAATATGCCTTGTATGGCGCCTAACATCAGATTCAGGCAATCCTTCGCTGCCACTTTTCTTGATCAAATCAGCTAGGGTTCCGCCAGTGCCATACTCAGAGAAGGTTATAAATGATGCGATTGCGATCACCAGTCATAATCTCTTCCCCAAAGCACCGATAGATATAGGGACAAGCATGGAGGTTGCTAAGAACAATTGCTTCCCACTGAAGCAAAGCCGAATCAGAAATCTTAGCGGACTTGACCGCCATTAGTACGGGCAAGTGGGTATGTCTCCACTTGGGTTTCTTCAATGTCGCCAAATAAACTGGTCCGTTGCTTGATTTTCCGATGATGGACCCTCTGAACCACTTGTTTCCATGGCCATAGACACTTTTCTTGATCTCGAGTTCCTCGTGCTTCCTCTTCATCAATACCATCTTCACAAGATTGTTTATTGTTTGTGTTCTTGAAAAAACTATTGATGTGAATGTTTCTTAAAACTATGTATTTATAGGACTCGGTCTTAGGGTTTTAGGAAATAGTAGAGTTTGGATTTGGTAGATAATGTAAGATTTTGTTTCCAATTTGGAATAGGTTTTAAGTCTCTAAACTAGGGGAGAGTGAGTGACGGACACATAAGCCAACTGTCATGTGCCTTGACGTTGAATTAAGTAAATCTTACCAGATGGGTTTTTGTTGGGTCGGTGGGTTTGGGCCTTGGGGTGACTTGAAATCCATTTTTGAGTTTGGATAAAGGATCCAACCAGCAGTAATTTTGGCTCTCATATTGGGATTGTATATGTTTCCTAAACTCATACTGGTTTGATTTTCTGAAACTAGTTTTAGAAAGAAATTTTTTTTTAAAAAAATATAGAATTTAATTTGATAAAAATAAACATTAAAAGGATATTTTTTTTAAAAAAAAATTAAAATTTATTTTTGCCTAAAAAAATAAAGAAAAATCATTCGTCCCCACAAATTTCTGACCATTAAGAAATTTTCAGTCTGTAGGGATGATTTTTTTTTAATAGTGATTTTATTTTTTATCGAAAAAAAGTTAGTCGTGAATTGTTAGCTTAGCACTTAAAAGAGATAACTTTCCTACCCTATGTAATGTGCCAAGTGATTGCCTTCTTAATTCAACTGCCCTAGAGAGAGGTGAATCCATGACCTCCCTCTAGGGAGTAATCCCTTGGAAAAGTCATGGTGATTCAACTCCTCTTAGAAACTAAGGCCCCATTTGTTTTGGAAGGTAGAGGTAGGAATGGAATTGAGATGAAGGTAGGGCTCACTATATGTTGTGTTTGTTTTGGAAGATTGAGAGAGGATTTATAATCCATGAGATTGGAATAGGCTTTGGTGTTGGGATTGAGATGGAGGGCGTAGAGGTGGTATTAAGAAATTGTCATTCGATTTAGGTTTTTTTAGTTTTTTTACATGTTGGGTATTTTTTTTTTTAACATTAATGTTTAACGTTTTTGTATTTTTTGTTAAGTAAAAATCATAATTTTATTTATTTTAATATTTTATATTTGTTTTTATAGGGTAATAATTTAACAATCCATCCACACACTAACAACTATCAAAACAAATATAATTTTACTTAATCCTCACTAACAATCACTTCACTATTAATCTCTTCTATTCTACTTACGAAAACAAACGGAGGTCTAAGCCCTTATGAAAGTCAGAGTGGTCAACTAATTTAGGTCTAATTGGTTCTATATCTTACTAGTAAGAAATTGTTATGAGGTCCTTTTGTGTGAGAAATTTATAGAGATGTAGCATTGATAAAAATTATAAATTATATAAAAATAATAAGTGTTTTTAATTTTTTTTTAAATCTAAAAACATATTTTGAAAATCAAACCAAATAAAATAATTTCCATAGGACTAATGCTATCAACATTGTTACAATTACCAAAAATCTTGATTGCCAAAATAATCAACCACATTAAGCAAATAAAAGTGAGAGGGCAAAAATTTCAGTGATCCAAATTTTCCATGTGCATATTTTTTTTCATAATGTTGTATAGGATTTCTCATCAATTTATTATTACTAGAGACAAATGTAGTGAAGCCTAAATATTATTTATTTTAAAATTTTTGAACCCAGATATGTATATTTATTAATGTGAGCCTTTATGTTTATCTAGTGTAGAAGAAAATAAGATTAAAAATTTATTTATATATCGTGTTTTCTTTTTATATAGAATTAATATGTGAATAAGACATTGTTGCTAAAATTTGAAATTTACCGTCAATAGGTTGTTGACGTGGTAGGTTGGTTGATGTGGCATGAGTTCCTGTCAAGGGACTCTTTTATAGGATAAGTAAGATGGCAGCAGAAAATCAAGAGAGAAATGAAAGCAGTCCTAGAATGACAAGAAGATATGCAAAGGGGCAGAAAATCAAGGAAGATCGGAGCTGAAGACTGAGCAAGTCAAGTATAAAAAGAGCTGGGTGCAGATAGGAATGAATCATCAACAACCATTCACAAAGCTTGACATTTATCTAGGAGTAGAGTAATTTAGCACTTGTTACGAGTAGATTAAGTGTTAACTTTTCCAACCTCATTTCTTCTATCGATTGTTATATTTATTCAATTTTTGTTCTTGTTTAAATTCTTGTAATTGATAGCAAGTGACAATTTATTTGAATTAATACATATTCTACATTTCATTTCTTCTTTATTTAAATTACCTCTAGAGAAATCCTTAATCTATTTAAGGTATAGAACTTAACCACAAACCCTAATTTTTATTTATATTTATTTAAGTCTATCAATCAATTACTATCGATTGGGCTGAAACCAAATTTTTACTAACAAACATAAATATCCCAACCAAAAAAATGAAGAAAATATAATTATTTACCAATTTTTGAAGAGAAATAATTTTGCTCACCAAATTTATTTTTACATCTTCCATATATTTATACACACTCAGTGTGAATGTTTTGGACTCACTAATGCTATATACATTAATTTGTTTACTAACTAGTGTACTAATAAGTAATGTGGCGTCATTTTAGATGTTTTGGATATTTGTAATGTGTATAATAAATGTGATCGATAATAATATCATAATACTAGTTGGTACACTAATTAATACATTATCACTCAATTCCATATTTAATTTTGTGACCCGAAATAATTTATTTTAAAGATTCTTTAATCTACATATATCAGGATGACTTAAAGTGACACAAATTCCGACATAAAAATTATTAAAATACCCCTCCTCAAAATAACTTATCTAACGATGTACCTAATTCTATTAGTCTCATTTGCAACCCAAAAAAATAATTAGTAATAATAATGTTTACACTTATCAGCATAATAATAACTACCAATTATCAAATATCAATCTGAAAATCAAAATACAGGGGAAGCCGAATTAGAAAGTCAAAGATCAATAACTTGAAGAAAAAAAATCCATCAAGTTCTATTAACATTATTAAGTTCTATCAAGTTTTAATGTGAATAAACTAAATCTTTTTTTTTTTATATATATATTAATTGTTCCCAAATGGTACAATTCTTCATAATTGAATATTTTATTCCAATTTTATTCTTCTCAGTTAATATGCACAATAATTTCATTAACAATTTTAACTATCTGATCAAAAGAACTATGACATAAAATTTATCATTTGTTCAAACTATCAACTTTTTTTAAATTAAAATTTTATTAATAAATTCATGAAAAATAATACCGTGGTGATGACTTCATATATTTCTTAGTGCATGAGATAATTAATGAATCTTACATCTATGTTTTTGCTTATATTTTATTTTTTAATTTCAACAATTAAAATTTATTTTTAATTATAATATTTATATAAATTAAAATATTTTGAATTTTTTTTATTCATATTTTAATGAGAATGATAAAATTAGAATAAAATTTACTATTACGCACAAAACTGAACCTTTTAAAAATAACTTATAAAAATAGGAGTCAGTTGTTCACATTAAAACCCTTTCTTTTTTTTTCTTTTTTTGGTTAGAACATTAAAACTTGATATGACTTGATGATAATATTTAAAGCAAAATAAGACCTACTGGTAATTTTCATAACTTAAATTGATTTTCCCGATCTCAGAAAAATAAATAAATAAATTGATTTAAAAAATAGACAATCCCTAAAATTGACGGAACAGGGATGCTGCTACGCATTGATGCGCAAGAAAACGACAGCGTTTCCTTCTTTCATTTGTGCAAGTTGCCAAGGTCTTTTCATCATAAATGGGAAGACAATCACAAACAAATAATCAAATAATAATGCAGTAAAAATTATATTTATGTACTTTAATTTGTCTTCATGTATCATTACAAATTTTATTTTATTTTTTGATAACTTAGTGTCGGTCCAATGGACCAACTTCATCGAGAGATTAATCCCACCATCCACTAACGTGGACTCTAATTAAAATCGTGACAAAACACCATATAGACTCATCCAAAGAAATTTTTTGCATCTAGGAATCTTTAAACCTAAAACTATAAAGGAACACACCCTATGTTTAAGCCTTGACAATATTAGTTTAATGAGATCCATTTTTATGTGGGTTACCAGTGCAATAATAATCCAAATCTCAAGAGTAATGTTACATCTATACGTATTTTGTATCACAATTGCATTGCTAACATACATAAGTGATAAGCCTCATTAAACAAATACAATAATCACACATGTGATGGTAAAATAAATGTAAATGAAAAATATAATAAGTATAACATTAGTTTAATCAAAATAATAATACTATGAGAATTATATTTAGAACCAAATTTTATTTGTCATATTATGCGTTATTAGTGTATTTGTTTAATGAAACTAAAAGTTAATTTTTCATTAATGCATAAAGAAAATACTAATCATACAAATTTTTATTACAAAAATATTATAAAGAATATTGTAACAACGACAATTATGTAATTAGGACTTATAGCAATAGCCTTTTTGATTTCTAATGAGGGACTATAAATGGTCCTTATAATTCTTTATAAAAATTTTGTAGAAAAAAATTATTTGTATAGTATTACCCATGCATAAATGATACATCATATGGTAAATAAAATCAGCACTACTAATTGTTTTATAAATGTGAGCATTAATTTTTTTATTTTTTTTATAGAGAAAATCATGTGCATTACTCAAGTTATATGTGCTATTGTAATTTTTGTCGTGTGGAGGCTTAGGTCCATGACAAAAATGTTGTTGTTTTCTTGCACAGCAATTTGTCACGAATTAGACGTTTGTCATTCTTCCAAAAAATAAGCTCTACAAGTGTTACTGCGCATCCCATGCATATGCCTAAGTATAGCTTGATTTTCGTGCTCCTCTGGAGGGTTCAGTCTCCTCGAATACGATAACCCTACAGTTCGGACTCCCGTGGTTCTGAATCTAGTTTCACAAGTACAATGTGAAACGGAGAAACACAAAAGAGTATAAATGCGACAAACCTTTTTAGAAGATTAATTTTTAATCAAAAATGGACTACATTGCTAGATTTCAGAGTGGCCGCCTAAATATTTTTGAAAAATTTAATAAACCCATGACTTGTGCCAAAGGTCACTTGTCCGTCATTACCAAAGTGTCTTAACTCGGAAACTTAGGTATGAGAGGGGAAGGTCATGAATTAAGCACCCCACTCACTCGATCAAAGATCGGCCTCTACTAATCATGATGTGATTTGTATTTACATTATATACTCTTGTTCCAATTATTATATTATCTTTACTATGTGATACACACAAGTAAAGACTAATCCACCCACTTTAGAACGTTTTGATTTCATGTTTGTTTTTTAAAAGTGTTTTGAATATGTACCACTTAAAAAAGTGATCTCCTATGTACATTAATCAAAAGCATCCAACTTAAGCGAAAAAAGGCCTTCATCCACAGGCATTCAAACAGGTATATCAATTAAGTATTTAGCTTTGGTTTGATAAATCATGCGACATGGCAACATTACGCATGTAATATACTAAAGCAAAACCGCTCACCTAGTACTGAGGCAAGCCAAAAAGAAACAAAATAACCGAGAAAAATACATGATCCTAAATAATGCAACATGACTAATGCAACACATTCAACATGCAATTAATAGGCTCGACTACTAGTATGTACGTGAATTAATTTGATAGCATGCGGTTTAAGCATGTACTCAAGTAAGGAATTTTGAATTTGACATTGATTAGTATGATGAGCCAAATCTCTCATGCATGCAAAAGCGAATAGATACAAGTCATGGAAAATGCTAAAAAAAAACATGATACTATATGCAATCCATCATAAGCGGGTAAATAAAGGGAGAAAGAAATGGGAGTTGAGAGACATACACACATTATTACATATTTTGCCCTCATCCAAGAGGGTCTAACATAATAACATATTACAAATCCAAATAAATGAATGAATAAGCTAGCTTAACTAATTATTACAAGTTTGAATGAATCTAAGTAACTACAACACTCTACTAGCACTAATTCACTGGCTGCGGAGAACGAGGAATTGCATATGCATGAACATGAATTTTCACCCGAAACACCCCTTTGTTTTGCTGCCAGAATTGTTCTGTTTTGCAGTCAAAAAATTAAACTGTTTTCTCTCCATCCTCTTCTCTATTCTGCCATGAAAATGGCATTGCTTGGCCAACAAAAGGTGGCCAACCGGTCAGAAAAAGTGGTCGGACGGATAGTTAGGTGGCCAGCTGGCCACTATTTTGGAGGTCTGCCCTGCTGCAACAGAAAAGAAATAGAGCACAAACAAAGTGTTTCCAAGGGCTATTTGTCATTTCTGTCTCTCCATATTATGAAACCGATCAAGGAAGGGGTAGACTCAATTCACAAACCATTCATTGACACAAACTTGTTGCATGATGATCTATGAATTGATAGGACAAAATCTCAATAAATGGAAAGTAAAGACCAACAGAACATCCTCCCTATCATGGAGTTACCTCAAGGGAGGTTGTAGACATTGATTTTTGAGCCATTGTTATCATTAGAGAGTATGAAATGTCTCAAGACTCAATGGGTTCAATTAACATCCGATTGAACCTGACTTGATTTTAGTACTCTTTTTACCATTCTAGTCCAATCTTATTAGTCCTCTTTTAATTACCTTTCCATTCTTTAATCAATTAGTCCAAAAATGAGAGTTAAGTCTACTAAAAGGAGGGAAGTGTCAAACACGAAGTTGTTTTTGACATGAGAGAGATGTAATGCCCAGTAATGAACCTAGAAGAGATTAAACCATTAAGCATGGAAGGTCTCTTTCTTATGCTTAAACAACACTCGTTTGAAACGACTCTCAAACAAATAAAACCAAGAAAGAAGGGAAAGTGCAGAGATGATTGTTGCAAGTGTGGACACATGTATGAAAAACATAAAATAAAAGCTATCAACTTAAATAGGTTGGTGTTTAAGGCCTAAACCACTAAACCTATGAGGACTACAACATTGTAAGCATACTATACAAAGCATAAATGAGGTAAACATACTAAAACAGTCCTAAAACTCACAAAAATAGTGCTAGAATTAACATAGAAAAGCTAAAAAAAAGTGAACTAAAATATGAGAGAATTGAAGCTAGTAAATAAGCATAAGAAGGGGTAGCTAACCCCTCCCCCCCCTCCCAAAAAAAAATTTTTTGGGACTTCAAAACCACATTTTTAGCCTCTGAAATACTCTGAAAAATAGTAGTAAAAAGTTTTTTTAAAAAAAGTTGGGAAATACAAGGACAAAAGCTTAGTGAACAATGTTCAAAGAACGGTGCGTAACCCCTCCACCTTTGATAGCTTTAAGCCACAAGTTTTAGACCATAAAAATAGTGTAAAAACAGTATGAAATCAGCAATAAAAGAGTAGGAAGAAGTAGTGTAAGGATTGCGCAAGTTATACCTCTTGAAGAGGAGTAACTCCTTTGTCCACAAACCACAAAGTATTCACTCTCAAGGGCTGAAATTTAGACTCAAGAATCTCAGCAAGGAGAGCTAAAATATTGGTTTAGGACGTATAGGTAAGGTGTATGTGTGTTGCAAGATTGAGAGGGAGAGAGAATTTCAAGTTATTGAGCTTTTGGAATTTTTTCTAACTTAATTTCAAGAGAGGTGGTCATGTATATATAGAAAAACCAGTGCCTTTATTGAACACAACTATATAGAGACAGCTGGTGTAGTACATGTACAAGGGGGGATAGTTGGCGACAAAATAGGCATAGCAGAAACTTAATTTGGCTAAGCCATTAGGTTAGGAGAGGGACGGCTGGCCACTAAATTTTGGCCCGCTGGCTAGCCACTTGTTGGCCTGTAGGCCTCTGGGTGATCAAAGTTGGAAAAAAAATAGGTTTGGGAAAAAAAAATAGCTTTTGGTTCAAAGGTGGCACAAGATTCTAGGCTTTAGAGTTAGAAAACTGAGGCTCTCCTGCTGAGGAATTTGAACAATTTGTGCAGCGTAATATTTCATCATCAAGTGATCAACTTGAGGCACCTAAGTCTTAAGAGTGGTAAAAAATGAGGTGTCTACATTGCCCCTCTTTGACAGAGCTCAAAATCATGAAATGACGTGAGTGAATGTCAAATCCCAAAGACGACCCATTTGACACGTCCGCAAGACTTGGGCAAGAAATCAAAATTTAAATGGAATGGTTGAACTCGAAAGTTGCCTACGTATCCCTTTGCAATGAATCAAACCAGCGTAATTCAGGGGGCAATAAGCAAATGATATGCAAAAAAGATGTATTTGAAATTTGGATTTATACGCTGCGTGAAGCCGGTTATATTTGAAAATTCATGGTCATGCAAGACAACGAATGAAACAATACAACCAGCAATAACAGGATAACAACATTTGAATGAATGCTTAAATCAAAGCAAAAAAAAAATCAAGTTGTGTCTCACATAGCAAAAAGTGAGCAAATATCATTCAAACATGTCTCACGTAAAAGGAGGACGAGAGATACAAACCAAACTACGTCTGACATAGGAGGGATTAGAGAAGATGCAAGCCAAACTACATCTCACGTAGAGTGGGTCAAAGATGCAAATCAAACTACGTCTTACGTAGAAAAGATGTAAGAAAATGCAAGCCAAACTACGTTGTACGTGGAAAGGATGTGAAGAAATGCAAGCCTAACTACGTCTCATATAGAAAGGGTCAAAGATGCAAGCCCAACTACGTCTCACGTAGAGAGGGTCAAAGATGCAAGCTTAACTACGTCTCACATAGAGAGGGTCAAAGCTCCATGCCAAACTGCGTCTCATGCAGAGAGGGTGGAGGGTGCAAGCCAAACTACGTCTCATGTAGAGAGGGTCAAAGATGCAAGCCTAACTATGTCTCACGTAGAAAGGGTCAAAGCTCTATGCCAAACTTAAGTCTCACCTGCGAGAGGGTGGACGGTGCAAGCCAAGCTACGTCTCACATACAAATGGTCAAAGCTCCATGCCAAACTACGTCTCACGCAGAGATGGTGGATGGTGCAAGCCAAACTACGTCTCACGTAGAAAGGATCAAAGCTCCATGTCAAACTACGTCTCACACAGAGAAGGTGGAGGGTGCAAGCCAAACTACGTCTCATGTAGAGAGGGTCAAAGCTCTATATAGCGCATCTCACACAGAGAGGGTAGAGGGTCCACGCCAAACTACGTCTCACATAGAAAGGGTCAAAGCTCCATGTCAAACTGCTCTCATACAGAGAGGGTGGAGGTTGCAAGCCAAACTACGTCTCACGTAGAAAGGAGAAAAGGGCACAAAGAGTATGATGCATGTTGTAGACACCCCATTTTGACCACCCTTAAGACTTGTCCGCCACTAATTGATCACCCAATGATGAATGTATATGCTTGTCAAAATGCTTGATTTCCTTAGCATAAAGGCTCTTATTTGAGTCTCAAAAAACTTACAAACCTTGTATCTTGTTTTTGGACCAAAACAGTAGTTTTTCAAGCCAGACCATCTAGGGGCCTGCAGACCCACTAGTGGCCTGTCGACCACTATTAGTGGACAGTCGCCCCCCTTTTAGTGGCCTGTCGGCCACTTGTGTAAAAAAAACAAATCTTTTTTTCCAGCTGTCTCCACAGATGCATGCACTGCACCAGTTGTGTCTGTGTGGATATTTTCAAGATAGTCTCCTATATTTCTATATATAGATAACCTCCCTCTCATTTTTTAGGGTTAGAAAAATTTGTGGAGCAAAGTTTTGGAAAATATTTCTCTCTCTACATTTCTCTCTCTCTCTCTTGCAACTTCTATACCCTTTGCCTAGACACACTGAACCAAACCTTGAGGGTTCTTTGCTAAGGTTTTTGAGCTTGCATTTTGGCTCTTGAGGGTGTGAAATTGGTGGTTTGTAATTCAAAAGGGAAATTCCTTTTCAAGAAGTATACATCCTAGCTCTTTTGTTCCATTTTTTTTCTATCTTTTCTTATAGTTTTTGAGCTATTTTTCACCTGTATTTGTGGGTTGAAACTTGTGATTTAAAGCCATTAAAAGGTAGAGGTGGACCACCCTTCTTTGCACCTTGTCTTCTAGGCTTTTACCCTTGTGTTTCCCACCTTTTTATTATTATTTTTTTTTGAGCTTTTTACCACTAAATTTTAGAGGTTTTCAGAGGCTAAAAATGTGATTTTGAAGTCCTAAAAATGGAGGGGTTAGCCTTCCCTCATTGTTCTTGTTTACTAGCTTCATGTCCTTGTTATTATAGCTAACTTTTTCAAGCTTTTCTCTTAGAATTTCAGTGCCGTTTTAGCCTATTCTACAACTATTTTAAGTTGTTTATGTCCTTTATGCTTTGTATTGCATGATTGTAGTGTAACGATCCTCATAGTTTTTGTGTTTTAGGCATTAGATACCAACCTATTTGAGTTGATAGCATTTATTTCAAGCTTTCCATATTTGTGTTCATCTCTAATCATCTCTGTACTTCGATCATTTCTTGGTTTCTTCTTTTCTTTGAGAGTCGTTTCAAAACGATTGTTTGTTTAAGCTTGAGATAGAGATCGTTGTGCTTAATGGTTTAATCTCTTCGAAGGTTCATTACCAACGGCATGACATCTCTCTTATGCCCAAAACAACCCTTTGTTTGACACTTCTTTCCATTAGTGGACATAATCTTCATTATCGGACTAAAAGGCTTATAGAATGGAAAGGTAATTAAAAGAGGTATTAAAATTGGAATGAAATGGAGCAAGATAATAAAATGGTTTGGGTTCAATCGGATATTAATTGAACCCATTGAGTCTTGATTCGTTTCATACTTGTTAGTGATGAAAACAGTTCAAGAGTCAATGTCAATTACTTCTCTTGATC
Organism: Camellia lanceoleosa; assembly: GCA_025200525.1. Taxonomy (NCBI): domain Eukaryota; kingdom Viridiplantae; phylum Streptophyta; class Magnoliopsida; order Ericales; family Theaceae; genus Camellia; species Camellia lanceoleosa. Next base: position 92,834,780 of record CM045772.1, on the reverse strand, counting down.
AATACAATGATAGGGATGAGGTTCATGAGTCTTTCATTATCATTTATTGAAATTTTATCCCTTGATTCATAAGTCATCACACAATGAATTTGTGGCGATTGATGGTTTGCGAATCAAGCCTACCCCTCCTTTGAGTTGTTTGATGATAAGGAGAGGTATGGTGGACAGACATCTCCTGAAAATGCTCTATTTGTGCTCTATTTGTTGTCTATTGTAGCAAGGCAGTACCCCAAACTATTGGCCGGTCGGCCACTTTTTCTATATGGCCATCCATTACTTTTGGCTAGTCGACCCACCTTTTTCATCCAGGCAGTACCAATTTTCTGCGAGAGCGAGTGAAATTTGAGGCAAAATAGTGAAATTTTCTGACCACAAAACATAAGCTTCTTGGCAGCAAAACAGAGGCATTCTCGAGGGAGAAACTCATGTGCATGCAAAAGCCATTTCCTCACTCTTCGAGACTTATTAAATTTGTGTTTAATAGTAGTATGTTGTACCTAAAGTGGTGGATTTGTAATAATTAATTACTTAGTTAATTAATTTCATATTGTAACTAATTAGCTAGTCTAATTCTTAGTTAATTAATAACTAGTCTTAGAATAGTTAGTTAATTTTTCATATTGTATTTAATTAGCTAGTGTTGTTAATTTATTTCATTTTGTTTGTAATAGCTAGCTAATTAGCTTAAATTAGCTAGTCCATTTATTCGACCCTCTTGTGCAAGGGCAAATTGTAATAATGTGTATGTCTTCCAACCCCGTCTTTTTCCATTTTATTTACTAAACTTATGATGGATAACATATTACATCATATTTCGTTTAGCATTTTCCAGGCTTTGCATCCATGTGTCTTGCATGCATAAAGGCTTGGTTCATCATTCTAACACACATTGTCATTTATTACTTCTTGCTTGAATAGGTGCTTAAACCGCATGCTATCAAGTTGATTCACTTGTCATAACTAGTAGCCAAGCATATTAGTCGCATTTCGTATGTGTTGCATTAGTCATTTACACAATTAGAGCATGCATTTTTTCTAAACTCTTTTCTTTTGGCTTGCCTTGGAGAACTAGGTGAGCACTTTTCGCTTTAGCATATCGCATGCGTATAGTTGTTGCCATGTCAAGCATGATTACCATGAGGTTAAGTGCGTACTTGATCTATCTCTTGAATGCCTGTGGATGAAGGCTAATTACTTAAATTGGGAGAATTTTGAGTGGTACATGCTCAAAACACTTTTCAAACAAGCATGAAATCAAAAAGTTTCAATTTTTGTAAATTAGTCTACACTTGCGTGCATCACATAGTAATGTTAGGCTAATAAATTAGAACAAGAGCATGTAATGTAAATAAGAATCACATCATGATTAGTAGAGGCTGATCTTTGATCGGGCGAGTGAGGTGCTTAATTCATGACCTTCCCCTCTCGTATCTAAGTTCCTGAGCCGAGACACTTTGGTGATAAAGGATAAGTGGCCTTTGGCACAAGTCTCATGTTTTCTAAATTTCTCAAAAATATTTAGATGGCGACTCTTTAATCTAGCAAAGCAGTCCATTTTTTGGCATTTTGATTCAAAATCGATTTACGAAAAGATTTTCCAAATTTGGACTCATTTGTGTTTATCTATTTCATATTGCACTTGTGAAATCAGATTCAGAACCACAGGAGTCTGAACTGTAGGGCTATCGTATCCGAAAGGAGCACAAAAAGCAAGCTACACATGTGGATGCAGCATAATGCGACATAGTTGGTACAACATGATACGGTATAATAGGTAATATAGCTGAAAAAGCAAAACAAAAGCAGTATTGAAAACACCTCACAAAGATCTCTGACTTGCCGTTCAGAGGTTTTCAAATGTTCAAAAATGATATAACATGCTCACACTTGAGGTTGGGGCATGCTCATGTAATGGAGGATCAGCATGTCTCGGGGATGGTGCAACCGAAACACAGTCTCAAGACCTTCGAAATCTGAAATAATCTTCACATCCATCAACTTTCCTTCCCCAGATGAAAACAGGGCCTCCTATACACAGATTAGGCATAAGAATAGCATAAACTAGTACTAGACCACTTTTCTAGCCAGCCGGCCACAAAAAGGGGACGGTCGGCCACCCGTCGGGTTTTCGGGGGCAGAACGGGGTTTTTCAGCTCGGGGTTTATAAAAACAACACCACAACTTCATTTCCCCACTCCTACACATCCAAAAACACCTCCCCTCACTCTCTAGGTATTTTCTCTCTCTAGATTTGCATTTTATACGCGATACCCAATGCCCAAAGCAAACTTTATTCGCGAAACACCTTTGGCCCTCTACATTTTGAACCGATTGAAATTCGCTTTCGTTGATTTTTTGGGGATTTTATCACTTTGGGATTATTTCCCTCATGTTTTCCTTGGGTTTCGCACCTTTTCGAGATTTTGACTTTTTTCCTTATTTTCTCTCTTTTAGGGTTGACTTTTTAGATTTTTTGCTATTTTTTCCTCATTTTTCACCACCTTTCACCCACATTTTTCATGGCGGATGACATTCCACACGACGGTGCCCCTCTCAAGGTATTGGTACTTCCACTTGTGGGGCAACAGAGCACATGCCCCTGATCTCGAGGGAGAAGAGATCTACCCTCTAGGAGCTAAGCCCGAGCTACTACCATTAAGGTTGAGGCCATTTGACCTGGCCACTTACCACCCTTGGACGCAGGCAATGGCCCTTGGCGGCATGCTGCGGTTTGAAGATTTTATGATGGGCGTGCCTAAGGACGTCCTGCTGAAGGAGCAGGCCTCCCATCTTTCTCATGATGCCATGGAGGTAAGAACTTTACTTTTATGCACTTTACTTTCTTGTCATTTTAGTACTATCTTTCATTATTGTCTTTTATTCTGTCACACAATTGATGCCTTCCTTCTTTCTTTGTCGACACAGGGTGATGTCCGCTCCTAGAGAGGAAATGAGATAGTGAGGAATTGGTATCATCAGCTTCTCGCTCGGGTCCGCGATCTTGTTGATGAGACAGGCTTCGGCCTATTCTGCTCCGGACTTTCATGACTACTAGCTAGCCAAGCCTTGCTTGGAGCTCTAGTGAAGAGGTGGTGGGACACCACTAACTCCTTCCACTTCTCTTCCACTGAGGAGATGACGATGATTCCCAACGACTTCTCCATGATTATAGGGTTGAGAGTAGGGGGTGATCCGATCCCCTTTGATATGGACATGGGCCAATGGGAGGCGACCTAGATCTACCTGCTTGGAGCGTGCCCACCTCTAGATAGGCCAGCTATGGTCTGATATAGCTAGCTCCACGATCACTTCCACGGGCGCCAACCATAGACGATGGCAGAGATCGAACAGTACACCAAGGGCTTCTTAATTTACCTCATCGGTACAACTTTTTTTGCGAACAGGTGGAATACCGTATGCCTATACCTGCTGAGTGGCCTTATGACATTGCCCGGGTGAGATTCTATGACTGAGGTGGAGCTGGTCTCGCCACGCTCTACGGATACATGAGCTCCGATTTTCGCAAGAAATGAAACAAGGTCAACAGCTATTGGAGAGCCTGGGAGGTACGCATAACACTTTCATTTCAGTTCCTTTCACTATGTTTTCTGCTTTGCACTTTCTGTCTCTACACTGTTCACACACTGTGCTCTCTGTTTTGCACTTTCTGTCTTTATTTCTGTTCACACACTATGCTTTCTGCTTTGCACTTTCTGTCTCTACACTATTCACACATTGTGCTTTCTGCTTTGTATTTTCTGTCTCTACACTGTTACTCACAAGGTATTCTTTGCAACTTTGGGCCTACACATACTTTCCTGCCCTTGCCCCAGTGCCAGTGGACGAGGTCGTGCCAGCCATACCCTACTCCCCGATGGTACAATGGCAGATGTCATCTAAGGCACCGTGATTACATGACTTTTGCTTACTATCGCTAATATTTTGATGTAGTGACAACATGAGATGTAGTTTGAATCTCATATGCATTCCATTTCATCCATACTGCTCCACTCTTTGCCCACTCTTTACCACTAACAATTACTAACAACTGCGAATTCTTCACTTGCAGATCACATGGTAGCCTTGGGCGATGATGCCTGTCGGGATACGGGACTAGTATGTCGAGTCCTGGGCTACTTCTCGATTTCGAATCTTATTGGAGGGCCCCTTCTGTTAGGCTTGTTATCTAGGTGAGCGGTTTGTGTGCCAGACACTGGGCGTACCTGCCCTTATTATTCCTGCTCCGCCTTTAGCATTTATGAGGACAATCGATAGCCTCCTAGTTGACGCTATCGTTCAATACATGGTGGGGCAAGACGCTAAATACTTTCGACGAGGTAGAGACTACGCAACTTTCATTAGGACATATCTGATGCCACTTTTGTCGGGAGTTAGATGCGAGAGGCTGCAGTGCCCCTGTGGTTGGAGTTCTTTGCATCTGTGGTGAGGTTGATATCGGTAGAGCCCTTCTTACTATGCTCGTAGTCGGTTTGCAAGTGATTCCGACCATGATCCCATTCGCGGTGGCCGAGGCCAATCGAGTTCGATTGATCAATCGGAGGGGGAACACGGATACATCAGGGACCCTGCCATGCAGTAGGTGTGTACTTTACCTCGCAGTTTATAGTTCACATTCCCTTTTTTGTATACTAATAGTCAAACTCGTTTGCAGGTGCCTCTGGAGTATGTAGACGACTTTCTCGGATTGGTCGTCTCCCTAGTTGAATAGTGCGATGAGGAAACACTACTTACTCTCCACAATATCTAGGTATTTTCCCTTCTCTCATACTCTGACCTGCACTGATTCATACCCATACAAATTGTGTATTGTACTGCTCTGATACTCTATACTACTCTGCACTGATTCTGTACCGTACTGATTTGTTGTTCCTTGTTTTCAGCCTCCACTTGCACTAGTGGCACCAGCAGCATCAACATCTCCTCCAATGGTAAGGAGAGGCAGACGGGCCCCAACATGTGGCCGAGACGATAGTAGAGGTTGGGGCAGAGGTAGAGGTGCCCAGAGTAGGAGCAACGAGTCCTAGCCAGAGGAGAACTCCTCCTCTTTGGAGCCGATTTTGAGTGGAAATGATGCTGAGTCTAGTGGCATTGAGGACACGACAAGAAGGCGCTTTGGATCTGAGAGTGAGGACGGTGGTGCTAGCCTAGGGTCGAGGAGGCGAGGAGGTGCCTCTGAGTCAAGGAGTGGAGAGGGCGATTCTGGCTCTGAGTCTGATTTTTCTGATGATAGTGGTGCTGATGGAGACAATGCCCCTAAGTCCCCTCCATAGAAGAGGACGGAGAGGGCCTCTCGAGCTTAACCGATATAACTAACACAGATTTTTGTAATTTTTTACTTATTTTCTTTTATTTTGGTAGTTTGCACTTGTATAGCTTCAGATAGGCCTTTACTTTTATTTGGGAAACACTTGTACTCCTTTTGCAGAAACTATGATCGGGGTAAAACTGTAACAAGCCCGCAGGGGACCTCGCTACAGCTCGGACTCGATTGTTGTCACGGTCCTTAATCTAAACCAAAGAGTCCAAATCCGGCAAATCGTTTTGAGAAAACAGATTTTTGAAAGAAATGCCAAACATGGACTACTTTTCCAGATACAGAGTCGCCACCTAAATATTTTATTTTTGGGAAATTTAGGAAACCCTAACTCGTTGCCTAAGGCCACGTGTCCGTCATCACCAAAGTTTCCTCGGCTCGGGAACTTGGATACGATTGGGGAAGGTCACTTCGTGAGCACCCCCACTCGCTCGATCAAAGATCGGCCTCTACTAACCATGATATCTAGTTTTGAAAACATTGTGCGTTCTTATTCCGGTTATTAGCCTAGATTTACTATGTGATACGCACAGCATATAAGTATAGACCGGGTCGCCTGAATTGGAACAAAACATTTCATGTTTGTTTTTGAAAAATGGTTTGCTACCCGCATGTAGGCTTAAAATGCAGATTTTGCCACCCTCAGGTGGGCTTAAAAAGATGGTTTTGCCACTATCTAGTGGACTTAAAACTCACAGTTGATGATTTGTCCCAATCCAAATAACCCAACCTTCACCCACAGGCATTCAAGGCGTTATATCACATAGCGATTAGCCTCATGGTAAGCATGCTATTCATGGCGATCACTCACACGCATGCAAGGATGCTAAAGCATAAAACTCACCAGTACTCTAAGCCAAAACAAAAGCTAATTAGAAACCCATGCATGATCCTAATTATCTGAAATGCCTAATGCAACACATGCGAGAAATGCAACTATAAATGGCTCGGCTATTCTAAACATGGCATATGGAATGCTCTGACTATCAAGTATTCAACTCGGTTTGAAATACAAATGCGGTTAGTATGATGCAAGGCAGTGTATGCAAAAGCAGAGATGAATGAATGCAAACATGCTATCATACTGTATGCTAATTGAAACATGCCCTAATCTAACCATCAAAAGCTGGTAAATAAAAATGAAGAAAGACGTGGGGTTAGAAGACATATATCACACACACGCACACTTATTACAATTATGCCCTCGTGCAGAGGGTCCGAATAAATAATATACAGTCCCGAATAGTACAGTCGGAATAAATAATATAGTCCAAGATATGTACAAAAATCCTAATTAATTACCAAATAAAACAATAAACTGGCATGCAAGCCAGGGACTGCCTTGACTCTTCTTCAGATGATGAATGATGCATATCCGGGTTGCCTTTGCGCCGAAATCCACTGTGATGCCCCGATTAGCCTCTGTTTTGCCATAATTTTTGGAAAGCGCGCCAAGCCTCGGAAGACTGCTGATTCTTGATTTGCTGCAACAGAGAGCAGGAAAGGGGCATGGCAATGTATTTTCACAAATGTATCCATGCCTCGATCCTCGCGCCACCAATCACGCATCTCGATGCATGATGGCCGAGGAGTCGAATTGCACAACTCGATATGAAATGAATGCACATGAAAACACAACAATACCTAACTCCATCATGGATGATCCGGAGTGTCGGTGACTGGGAAATTGAGACACGTTCCGTCACTTTCGGTCTGAAAGCGTACCTCGTTTCACGTGCTCGGGCTAACCCTATCTGAACACAATGCAATATGCATGACATGCATGAAATGCAACTAAGATACATCTAACATGCAACATGCTATGGAATGGCATACACGATGCAGGTAACATGGCATACACAATGCGCTAACATATAACCTAGCATACACAGCTATGGAATGAAATAGCATACACAATGCAATATGGACTTACACTAACACAAGTAGACCTCATCCACACTCACATAAGAGGCCATTAGATGAAAATGAGACACTTTCGAGATCGTGCTGCGTGCCGCATAAGCAGAACCGACCCTAAGCACCAAATGCCACTCTAACAAGACATGGCAAGGCATGGAATATGGCATACTAGCATGAAAATTTCAGTAGCAAAAAGTGATGCAAAACAGCGCCGAAGCATGGCAAAATGGCACCCGATGCATGAAATGAACCCCGAAACATGAAATTAGGTACATGGAATGACCTATGGCTATGCAATGCATGCATTATTTGAACATGAAGTATGAAGACAGAATCAAGACAGTCCCAAAAAAAACATATTTAAAGTTTTAATCAAGGCCAAACAGTGAACACAAATAGGGCTAAACCAACATGCAAAAATGGCCCCGAAAGAGAGATAAAGAAGCAAGTGGCAGCTTCTGGCCATGAATGGCCAAGATCCCTTCAACAAAGTTGAAGAGAGGCTCAAAATGAAGCATTTTACAGTTTACAACAAGCCACAAAAACAAACACAAGTATGGCTAAACTATCATGCAAGAAATGGGCCAAAAGGGGGACAAAGAAGCAAGTGATGGTTGCTGGCCTCAAATAGAGGAGGGCCCTTCATCAAAGTTTAAGAGGGGCCCAAAACATCATATTTTACAGTTGATGACCAAACCCAAAACAGTGCACGAGCAAGCCTAAAATACTATGCAAGATAAGGCAAAAAAGGAGGTTTAAACACAAAGAGCAAGAAGGAAGTCTCCAAAAACAAAATACCCTTGATAAAACATGAATATAGGATCAAAATAAGGCTATTTTCAGTTCGGACCAAAGCCCAAAAATACAAGCACAAGGGGCTAACAAATCATGCAAAAATAAGGCCAAAAGAGGGATATAAAAGCAAGTGATAGATGGAGGCCTCAAACAGTGATGATCCCTTCAACAATGTTGAATAAGGGCTCAAAATAAGCTACTCTTCAGTTTATGACAGAGCTCAAAACAGTTTATAAATAGGCCTAAAATACTATGCAAGAAAGAGGCAAGTGGTGGCTAGGGACCTTAAACAGGGAAGGACCCTTAAATAAACATAAAAAAGGCCTCAAAATAATTCTATTTTCAGTTATGGTCGGAGCCCAAAAATGCAAGCAAGAATGACTTAGAAAGCATACAAAATAAGCTCAAAAAGAGGGAAAAAATGACTCACCCTTGAAGACCAAACTCTAGCAACCTCTTGGCTTGAGAAAAGATGCTCCTTGCCTCTGGAAAGATCCTCCAAGCTGTTGGAATGGAGTGGTGGTGTGGTGCTAGGTGGTGGTGTAGAAATGGTGTAGGGTTTGAGAGGTTTTTGATGGTTAGAATATAGAGAGAGAGAGATATATAGTGTAGCAGGCTCAAACCAATATGTCTAACCCTCCAAATAAGAGCTGGAGGGTCTGATTATATAGACAAAAGAGGGGGAAAAATGGGAGGGAAAACAATTCAAGTTTCCTCCCAAAAAGGCAGCCCCCCGGATACACAATCTGGGGGGGAAACAAACTGCAGATTTGTAATATACCAACAGAGAGGAGGAAGGCCGGCCCATTATCCAAGTTGCAGGTGGCCGGCCGGCCCTCCCCATGGCCGGCCAGCCAAGGGTCAAAAGAGGCAAGTTGAATTAGTGGCTGGCCACCTCAGATTGGTGGCCTCCCATGTGTGCTCAACACAACCATGTGGTCAAAAACTGGAGACAGTGAACCAGGAGAGAGAAAAGACCACTTTTATGAGAGGTTCAAAAGGGTCACACACAATTATTGGCCGGCCATGTGATATTGGTGGCCTCCCAGGTGTCTACAACACAAATATGTGGTTTATGGCTGGAAAAAGTGGCCTTAGGGTGGTCAATCATTGGCTTTCAAGTGAGAAAAGCAGGCTGACGGAGGCGATGGAGGAATAAAGCGGTTGTCGAGAACAATTCTTGGCCTCCCACCCTTCTCGACCTTTCTAACAATGAAGCAGAGGTCCCTGCCAAAAATGAACTCAAGCCGATGCAAAATGAAGGTTCGGGGCCAAAGCAGCGTAACTGGGGCCCAAATTGATTAGGCACCGAAGTGGTGTTCGACCACAGTCGGTCTCTTGGACCACAGTGTCCCTCAAAGGGAGCAAATAAGATGCATGCCAAAAGCAGACAAGCGGAGATGGTTAAGCGGCAGAATCGAGGCACACGACCAGCGGCAAAAATCAGCCGGACTCCAAGCGGGCAAAATGGCCTCTGACCCCGCAGCGTAACCTCTGACCGAGAGATGATTTACGGATCTCTCCTCCTACGGAAGAAAGCAGAGAAAACCGAGCACTGGTTACAAAGCGAGGCAAAGCATGAAAGAGTTGAAGTCAGGAGGCAAGGCTCGCAGCCGAGACTCTGAAACCTCTGAACGAGCACGATATGCAACATCACCAAGCGCTCAATCGGTGACATCTGAGTCTTAAGGTCGGTCAAAAATGGGGTGTCTACAAAAATCCTACCGTTTTATAAAAGGAGTTTTGTTTTTGCATCTTGAGCATGGCACCACACTGGTATAAATTTGGAACTGAATATGTAAAATACTTGTATTTGAACAATGTTCATAACCAGATATTGAGCTAACAACCGACCAAAAATGTAAAATACAACTCAATAAATGAAAAACAAACAAAAGACAACTTAAACACAACTATTTACACTTGCTGAAAACAAAAAGACTCAAAACAAGACTTCAAAGCGAATAGACCAGAATAAGACAACACTGCCCAACTGCCTGGCCAACAAAAGGTAGTCGACCGGCCACGAACCAAGTGTTGTGGTTGGACAGCTGACTGATAGCTAGCATCCACTCATACAACCTTATCTTCTATAAAAGGTCCTTCTCCACTGTTTCTTCAATAGAATTTCATTTTTGTTGTTGTTTCCTCTAAAAATGGAGATATTTCTTGCTGAGAGGCTCAATGATTGGATAGCCACTTTGGACGGCATGGAAAAGATAATTTTTCGGGGTTTCAGCATAAATGTACCTTTTCTGTTGAGCCGTACTTCACTTTGTTTTCCATTCCTCCATGCCGTGGTCCGATGTTAGAACCTTGTTACACATGTATTTTCCTTTGGAACATAAGAGATATGCCCTACGCTTGAAGAATTTCAAGCTTTAATGGAGTCCAGGCGCGACGAGGAAATTATACCTCATCCCCGTTTTGGCCATGCACGGGCTCTGGAATAGATGTGTGGGCTTACTTTGCATGAGGCTCGGTCTCTGGCCCACGATGAGGAGTTAGATATTCTTGGTTTAATTCATCGATTTTTAGGTATTGGGGACAGGAGTGACCTTCTCTAGTGAGGTTATCGCCAGCATGCCCTCTGTTTATATTTGTTGGCACACTTCATTCTTGCCCCTAGTTGCAGCAAAGCTAGCATTAGGTTGGTCAAAGTGGCTCAACATCTGAAAGAGGGTTAGAGTTGCATAGGTTTGGCACTGGCTGAGACCTTGACGGGTTTAGATGCTTTCCATCGGTGAGAGACTACTCGGTTCTGAAGAGCCTTGCTTATTCAGGTATTGTTTCCCACCTTTCTTATTTGCACTCACATCACTCGACACTCATTGTTTGTTTTTCCTCGATGCCCTTTTCTTACTTTTTTTTCAACACACATATATCTATTCTTTAATCTCTCTTTTTTTCATCCCTTCCCAAGTGTGGTTGATGGATAAGCTGAAAGTGATGGACCCTTGTCTATTCGACCAGAGCCTACTTCCTTCATCAGTGGCTAGTGGACTTCTATTTCGAGGATTGTGGTGCGGTTGGATGTCTGGCGAATCGCGACTAACATCACTTGGCGTTGCCCTAGCTTAATGTCGCGGAGATGAGCTATAGCATGTCCCGACAATGGGTATCTGATTGATTGGCTTCACACATTATGTATTCTATTTTTCATCGGTTTAGGCGCCAGGTTTGGACATGATCGGACATGTCCGGAGGAAGAGGACTACCAGCTCCATTTCTTGTTAAGTGGCTCACACTTGACTCGGTATGTCCTTTGTTTGGAGGGCGAGAGAACTTCTAGCCCCTAGTTTGATTAGGCCTTTTCTGGTGAGTGCTTGGCTTGGCTTGAAAACGAGGCACAGGTTGGGCCATCTTTGGCTGCAGAGACCTCCACGAGTGCAAGCAGAAGACATAGGACCACTTGACTTATCTTCACCCCTAGTTTTGTTGTTTTGTCTTTTCTTTTCAAGTTTTATGATGTAAAAGTAACTTTGATTTAATTAGAGAGTTGGAGAATGTACTTGTGTTGAAATCAATGGAATTAAAGTTGTGAGCACTAAAAATTTTCCCTTTTAGTCTAAAATGGTCTGGGTTGTAAAAGGTAAATTTTGAGAAAAATCAATTTTATTAAAAATTTTCAAAACAATTTTCAAAAATGGTCGCCACCTGACACACATGGAATCAGTCCTTAAGATGTACAAATCCAAATCATAACTGTTCAAAACTGCATTCAGCATCACTGCTTAATCTTGCAACTAACCCTTTTTGTCAAATGGAGATTACACAACCAAATTAACAGATGATGGGAAAAAGATGGCTTGATCAAACAAATGGACTGGACAGTTTAGTTGGAGATCGTTATGGCCGAACTTCGAGATAAAGTTACCTACGTATCCCAAAGGTGAGAATCAGGCCTTGCGTAATTCGATTCGGGTTCACTCAAGTATTAACTCTCTCCTTTTACGCTCTAATTATTGCCAAAGCCGCCCTTTGGGTTTTCAACCTTGTGAACTTAGTTTTTCTTTGTTTCAAATTTTTCATGCTCTAACTTTTTGCCTAGGTCACCCTTTCAGGTTTTCGACCTAGCAAGCCTCTCAAGGATAGTATTTCTTTAACTTGAAAATGTTGATCGACTGCGAAAATTCCAAGCTATCTAAATCCATGAGAATAATCGCTCCTCTTGACCAGATAGATTTGATGATGTAAGGACCAGTCCAATTGGGTTTGAACTTGCCCATAGGGTCATGGATGGGGGCTTGGTTGTCCTTGAGCACCATATCTCATTCTTTGAGATTTCTGGATTTAACTTTCTTGTTGAAGGCCCTATTAATTCTGCATTGATACCCTTCGATATGATATAATGCCTTCAACCTTCTCTCGTCAAACAACATCAATTCTTCAAACCTGCTCTATTGCCAATACGCATTTGTTATCTGCACTAAACCATAAATCGCAACGATGGTACTTCAATCTCAATTGGTAGAACAGCTTCCATCCTATATACTAGAGAATAGGGGGTTTCCCCTGTAGATGTTTAAATTGACGTGCAGCAGACCCGAGTGCAAGCGATGGTTATCGAGGCGGGTTCTTGTGAGTCTCAACCATCTTTCATAGGATGTTCTTGACGTTCTTGTTAGCGGCCTCAATAGTTTGTCTTGGTAATTTTCCCTCCTCTCTCCGATTCATGTTGTTAGCCATCTGACCAAATTGGGGCTCTAGCTTGGCAATAGAGTGAGTGTGGGAGTGAATTACCGGTGCTAACCCCTTAAGTTTTGAGAGAACTTCCAACTTTGAGTCTCAAAGGCGAGTTGCACGAGGAAACGGCGGGGGTTGTGGTTGTGGTTGTCGGTATGGTTGTGAGGGTCTATAAGGTTGCGGTGGTCGGTAAGATGATTGGTTGAAAAAATTATTGAAATTCTGTCTTGGTGGTGGGGGATTGTAAGAAGTGCCTTGTGAAGGGGGTCTCCATGAGAAATTAGGGTGATTTCTCCATCCCGAATTGTATGTGTTGGAGTATGGATCATTACCCGGGTTGGAGAATCCTTGAGCCGTATTCACATGCTCTTGGACTAACTCCGGAAATTGTGATGCCGAAGGGCACTCACTCAAGTCATGAGCAGGGCTCGCACAAATAACACATGCCTCGTGAAATTGAGGCTGATTTTGCTGGGTAAGGACATGTCCCGTAGCTAATAATTGGTCCATCTTGCGGGATAGTGCCTCTATTTGTTGGGCTAACTCTAGGTTTTGCCCGACCTCATAAATGTCCCCTCTTTTCGGGGCTCAAACTACTGGTTGCCAAACTTGCCGAGCTGGGGAGGCATGGTGAAGGGAATTATCACTTAAGTTCTCAAACAATTGCTATGCCTCGGCATCATTTTTAGACATAAATGTCCCACCACAAGACGAATCCACCATTTGGCGATGCGGCTCAGTTAAGCCATAATAGAATGTTTGAACAAGTTGCCAATCAGGCACTTGGTGATGGGGACACTGTTGGAGAAGGTCTTTAAGTCTTTCCCACGTCTCATGAAATTGCTCGTCAGCCATTTAAGCAAAGTTTGTGATGGCTCGCCTAAGTTGGTTGGTTTTACCTATGGGAAAGTACTTCTCCAAGAATCGTTGCTGTAATTGGTCCCAAGTTGTGATTGAATTAGCAAGTAAAGAATTTAGCCAGTGTTTGGCTTTATCCTTTAATGAGAATGGAAACAATTGCAACATTAAGGCCTCATTTGTGAAATTCTGGATCCTCACTGTCAAGTAAATTTCCAGAAATTCATTCAAATATTTATAAGGATCATCACGAGTTAGTCCATGGAATGATGGAAGCATTTGTATGGTGCTGGACTTAATCTCATAATGAGCAGCAGTGGTATTGGGTAATTAGATGCATGATGGTGATGTATATGCAGTGGGTGTAAAATAATCCTCAAGTGTCCGGTTAGGCACATTCGGGACATCAGGATTTGCCATCTCTAATGGCTCAATGTATGAATATGAATATTCAAGCCTAGGAATACGGGTAGAGGCCCTAAGTCTCCTAAGGGTCCTTTCTAGTTCAAGGTCCAAACTCCACAATTCAGGGCGACAAGAATGGCGCTCGTGCATACACTACCCACACACACACAAAAAGTTCGACTCTATGTACTAAGTTACGAAAGCCGAATGCTAAAAGAGAAATACTCACAACGGTTTAACGAAAATGCTTTACTCATCTTGCGGGTGCTTGACGTGTAGACGTTGTCTCCAACCTCTATTTGAGCTTTGACTTCCGTTTTAGCACTTTGGTGCTTTGCTTGTGAGTGTTTGCTTCTGTTTACTCACTTTAGCGCTGCGATTTTTTTTTTTTTTTTTAAAGCTTGGCTGCGCTCCACTTGCATTTCAATAATAGCTCCAATTTCAAATGCTCTGCACACTTAGCAACACAAAAGCATAAAATCCTAAACTAAAAATTAAAATAAGAATATAACTTTAAATTAACTAATTTTGCCAGAAGTCCCCGACAACGGCGCCAAAATTTGATGGGTCGTTGAACACACCAAAATTAAATACTAAACTATACCAAATTCTATTAGAATAATGGCAAGTCCAAGTATCGATCCACGGGGACAATTGTGAAATTAAACTAATTTAATTGTGAAATTCCTAAATTAATTTTGATAAAAAGATTGGTTGTTTATAACCTAATTTAATAACAAATAAATTAAACTAAGGAATTAAATTATCAATAATAAATGAAATTGGGTTTACTGAATTGGGGGAAAAATTAGGGCAAAGAGTTCACCACTAGCCACGTAATTAGGGTTTCCAATTGAAATCAATTATGCTATGGTTCGAACGAAATAATGCTTTGCAACTACAAGTTCAAAGCATTTAACAAGAAAATCATCACATTCAATGTACGAGCACAAACCATCTCAAGTAGTACGAACCGTTCACTCTAAACTAGGGTAGTGACACAACTCGTCCCTCGTAGTATGATTCGTCTCATACCTTGAATGTAAAAGAATATAAAACTCATGTATGGATAACATTCAACAATTACAGAAAGTCAAATATTCGAAGAGATAATGAAAAATACATATATGAACTTCTAAATTACCATACAATTGTTCAAACCTTTACATAATTAAAAATCAAAAAGAAAACAAAATAATTACATGGCTAGTGTGTAAGGAGGTAAATGGAGAAGGAACCACCATGGGAGACATCCTTAAAGCTTTTGTTTCTCTTCTCTTTCCCAAACCCTAGCCTCTCTCTTTAGGTTAAAACAATTTCAGAACCCTAGAAAACCCTTTTCCTTGCCTTTTTATACTTCCAATCTCGTCCAAACAGGTTTAAAACGTCGGGTTGACTTTCCCAAAAAAAGTCAACGCACGTGCGAGAAAAGTCAACACACGTGCGGGAAAGTCAACTCTCTCCAAATTCTATCTTTCTGCCCATTTTATGCTCCGACTATGTACAACCTGATTGACATTCAACACACATAAAGTATACGGTTTGACCAACAAGTAAAGTTAAAAAATTCTAATTAACAACCTCAATGATATACAATTCGACTTTAATCAGTTGACTATTAAAATTTTGCACTTTCCATTTTTTCCCTAATCCTTCCTACTCTAACCGGCACCTAGGGCTACAAATGAACAGAGCCCTTCGTAAACAGGCTCGAGCTTGACTCAGTAAGAGCTCGTTTGAACTCGGTTTGTTTGTTTGTTTGTTTGTTTGTTTTTTTTTTTTTTTTATTGCGCTCGAGCCCGTTAAATTTTTAATAAACAAACCCAAACATTCTAAAGCTTGGCTCGTTAGCTGGCTCGTTTAATATTTATCATTTATATATTAAATAATATAAAAATATGTATAAAGAATAAGAGAAATATGCTATTTATATATTTAAAAAATATAAATGTAAATAATAGTTAACTATAGATAGTACATTTATATAATAGTGGTAGTAGATATTACTATTTTAGTAAAATATGAATTTTTTAGTATGTTTATATATATTGTATGTATAATTGCATAATCAAAGTTTTAATTGTAACTTTAATCTCACATGCAAGTATAAATTTATAAATTTTTTGGCTTGTTAAGGCTCGTGAACAGGCTCGAGCTCGAATCGAGTCTAAGCCAACTCGGCTCGAGCTCAGTTCGTTAAATTTTTGTTCAGCTCAAGCTCGAACTCGAGCTTGTTAAAATCTTAATAAACAAGTCCAAACATACTAAAGCTCGGCTCGGCTCGTTTGCTGCCCTACTGACGCCATTTTCCCCACCCTTTTCAACCATTCTTGACTACTCCTTCACCATGCCCTCTTTCTCGCCATTACCACCATGAAGAAGATGTGTGTGAGAGTGTGAGAGAGAGAGAGAGAGAGAGAGAGAGAGAGAGAGAAATGAGTATGATTGTGCAAAAAAGAGTGTGAGATCGTGATCACAATGAGGTTTCACCGGATCTATTTTGCAATGAGAATGGAGGTGTTAGGGTGATGAATGGAAGAGGCTAGGTTACACAGGAAAAGAAATGAACAGGAAAGATGGAAAAGGGTGAGAAAGTTATGGAAGAGGCGGTGAGAGGGATTGGTTCTGATGGGATGGCGTGGAGAGGGTACATTGGCGTCAAAAGGTTTAGGCTTTGTAGATGGTGCATCTCATGCGAGTTCTCCGCATTCTTACTAGTAGTTGCCCTTGAAAGGGAGAGAAAGAGAGGCGAAAGCAAAAGGGACAAAGGGGTGGCAAGGAGGTGTAAAAGGTTGAAGGAGTGGTTACTAACAGTGGAGGGAGGTAGATGAGAAGATGTCGGCACCCGAAGGGTTAAGGTTTGTGGAGGATGCAGAGAAGAATAGAAAGTTAAGGAAAGGAAAAGGGAAAGGGATTAGAGATGAGCAGAGAAAACTTGGGAAGTGGATGCCAACATCAAAAAGCATTGGAGCCAAATGAAAAATGGTTGAGAGCACTAAAAGTGGTGCTCTAATAACACCACTAATGATGTGGTAGTGGGCCCTACCCTATGCCTTGTTTTTTTTTGGCATTCCCAATGCATTAGTGCTATAAGTGGTCTTTATTTTAGTGGTATGAATCATTGTTGGGAGCCAAATTAGGGTTTGCAAAGGGTAAGGATGTGAGAGGAAAATAGAAGAGATTAATGTAAGAAGTCAAAGGACTCCAAGTGGGGCAATAAACGAACCATGTAGTAGGTCGTTCAACCTAGACTTAAAAAGTCAATGAATTTTACAAATATGTTCGACATTGACTTGTTTACAAAACGAGCCAATCTTAGACAAGTTTTTAATGAATCGAGCTCAAGTAACTTGATTTATCATAATGCATAGAAACTTATCGAGTCTAATAGCAAGTTGTTCAAGCTTGACTTGTTCACATATTGAACCGATCTTCAACAAGCTTTTTAACAAGCTAAGCTTAAGCCAAGCTTGAGCCAAGCTCGAATAGTTTAAATAATTTAGGAGAGCAAAATTGTGATTGCCATCAAGGTTTTTTCAGTTTCATTTTTTACAATTATTTGTTTTTCTTTTCATTTTTACGCAATTTATGCTTTAATACAAGGCAATAGCATAAATAATTAACCATATTGTTCCAATACAAGTATACTACATGCATAGTAGAAAAATATATGAAAACTAATTTCTAGTTAATTGAAAAACAATATATGAAAACTTTAATTAGAAATAATATAAAATATTTTTTTTTTATTTTCCAATATTTAGTTGACATTCGAAACAAAAATTATCTGTTGTATACGTTGAGTAGAAGCCAATTAAAAACCACCTTTTCACTTTTAGAAAGATCAATGTGTTTAAAACACTTTAATGAAAATGAATTTCCTAAAAATTAACTTACAAAATTTTTTAATGGTGCACTATTGAGGAATAAAAATTCATTAAAAATGTTTTATTGATTGTTCAACCAAATAATGAAAAGGGCAAATTACACAAATAGTCCCTATAGTTTGAGGCTTGTGTCACTTTGGTCCCTGATTTTTCAATTGTGACACATTTGACCTTGAATTTTGAATCTTGTTCCAAATAAGAACAATTGAAGATATCATTAAATTTCCAAGGGTAAAATTGTCAATTTGATAAAATATAAACTAATTTGACAAAAATAAATGTCAAACAAATATTTTTGAATTATTAAAATTATTTCTACCTACTAAAAATAAAATTATGTAAATTTGATAAATCTTTTAGACATTTATTTTTTTTTTTTACCAAATTAATTTTTTTTTGTGTGTTTGGATGATAATCATGTAAAATTAATTTTAAAAAACTAATCTTGTAATTTTTATTAATTTCATATAATTTTATCATTGGTGGATAAGAATAATTTTTAAAAAATTAAAAATATTTTTTTGACATTTATTTTTGTCAAGTTAATTTATATTTTATCAAATTGACGATTTTACCCTTGAAAAATCTAATGAAATTTTCAATTGTCCTTATTTGGAACAAGATTCAAAATTCAGGGTCAAATATGTTAGAATTGTGAAGTCGAGACAAAGTGACACAAGTCCCAAACTATAGGGACTATTAGTGTAATTAACCTTAATGAAAAACGTGTAAAATATTTTTGAAAAATATATAATTTACGTCAAAATAAACAGAACCTAAAATTTGTGTATTTATCAATTAAATAATTAATTATTAAATATGAAAAATAAAAAACCAGGGTAATAACCTTTAGAGTGTTGTTGTTAGAACTCTACTTATTACTTTAGATCTCTCATTTCTTTGAACCATCACTTATAAATTTCAAAACTTTTAAAATTTCTCTCCTCTCCCAAATAATACCAAAATTATCATTTTAAAAACTTCACTCACTAAATTGCACATCCCCATACACCATTCATCTCCCAAAACCTTAATAGTTCAAATATGAAGTTCACTAAGTTAGATAGAGGTAGGGATTCCCATAAATCCTATCTTATGATTAAGTGGGATTATAAGCTTAATTGTAAGACAGGATATTGCAAATAATTGATAACTTTTTTTTGTAATTTTATTTGAAGTTATTATTATAATAAAAATAAATAAATAAGGTCCAAACTAATAAGTGAGGTGCTAATAGTAGCACTCAAAATAAATTCTAAATTTTTTTATTTTGTTAATTTAATCCTTAATCGGTTGATTTATTTTCAATCAAAACTAAGGTGCTCAGGCCAAAAATTTAAATTATTATTATTATTATTTTTTTTTTTTTTTTTTTTCTTATAGGTCCAGGCACTAAAACAGTTTGTCCATACGGGCAAGCTAGTGTAAAAAGACCAAACTATCCATTATATATATATATATATATGTTAATATGGTCATTCACACCTATTTTTTAGCCATCCCTCTCTCTACTCTCTTTCTTCCTCATTGTTACAGCAGAGCACCTTTACAGCTCGTCTCTCCTCCCTCTCTCGCAGCTGCTCTACCACTGCCCCCGCCGCTTGCCTCCCCTCCTCCCTTCCTCGCCGCTGCTCACCTCCCCTCCCTCTCTCACGACTGATCGACCACCGCCGTAGTGACTCACCTCTCTCTCTCTCTCTCTCTCTCTCTCTCTCACAGAAATGGTTATTAAGAAATGTTCACCGTGGCTCAAATCTAGAAGAAGCTCTCTATCGTCGATCTCTCTCTAGACTTTAAAATCACCACCAACACCACCACCACCACCACCACCATAGCTTCGTCGTTCCCTCTGACACCACACATCCGTCACCGCTGGCACCACCACCATTGTCCGCCAATCTAGACTATCTTTCTCTTTCTTCCACTCCTCTTTCCCCCTTCCCCACACACCACTGCCTTCATCCTCGCTGTCACCGATCCGAAGTCAAAATCTGCAGATTTGTAGATCTGCCGACCTTGGTCCGAACTCGCTGACCCATAGGACATAGTGGCGATGGTCTTGAAGGCCTCTGTCGTCTCTCTCTCTCTCTCTCTCTCTCTCTCTCTCTCTGATCTCTCTTCTCAAATATCGATCCATTTTCTCTTCTTAGATCTCAATCTCTCTTCTCTCCTCAAACCATGGTTTCCATAAGAAAAAATGGATCTCTCGCCTCTGGCAATAACTCCACTGGAACGTGGCTTTGTTGATCCTCCGACGGCTGGAGGCGATGGCAGAAAAGCTCCAAGTTTCGGAAAAGAGGATTCAGGGTTGCTCAAGGTAAGAAAAAATAAATAAATAAATAAATTCTTTGAGGCATAACTTTGTGCATTTTTTACTCAGTCTCTTTAAGGACATATGATTTGGTGATGGAAGAAGAAAGTGAGATTGGATCTGGTGTGGCTTAGCGTTGGATGCCTCTCAAAGAGACTGCTCTTCTTCATTTTCCTCATTTTCATGATCTGCGATAATGATGATCATCTCATGATGATGCACATTATTTGTATATGATTATATCATTGTGCAATGTGGTTTTTTTTTTTAATGATTGGTTATCATTCTGTTATTCAAATAAGTTGCTTCAGTTGATGGTGATTATGCTGCTGGAACATTTTGCCACTGATTAAAAAAGCATTTGGACAAATCTTTGAACAGCTCAATTTAAAAGAATTTATATAGGAGTTATTCAATTTTGAACAGGTAGATGGCAAGAGATAGGTACAAATAAGATAGGTTCTAAACAGAAAAAGAGATTCACAGATTTTAAGCAGATAGAGAGAAAAATCTACAAATTTTGAATAGATAAAGGAAAAATATTGATGTTGATGATGATGATTGCAACAGATAAACAAAAAAGTTGACATAGATTTTCAATAGATAGAAAAATAAAAATTGAATGGATAGGTAGAATTTAGGAATAATTTGAACAAATAGATAGAATTTAGGGGAAAATTTGAACACAATCAAAAATTTTGAACAGATAGATAGAATTTAAGGGGAAAAACTGAACAAACAGATATAAAATTGAATAGATAAATAGAATTTAAGGAAAAAATAAAATAGATAGATAGAATTTAAGAAAAATTGAAAAGACATGGGAAAAATTGAACAGATAGTCAAAAAAATTGAACAGATAGATATAAATTTGAACAGATAGACAAAAAATTTGAACAGATAGACATAAATTTGAATAGTCCAAGGGTAAAATTAAAAACAAAATATCTTCTAGGACTTTTCACCAAACTATTTCACAAAATGTAGATTTCTCACCAACAAAAAATATTCATTGGACCTAATGCCTTACACCCTCCTTAGATTGGATTTATCACCAATTCTCTCAAAACTATTTCCCTATATTTGTTATGTAAAATCGACTAAAAAATGATATTTTATACATATTATGTATATTTACATTGAATTTAATAGATAAAATACCCATTTTCCGTCAATTTCCGTTGATTGCTTGAAAATAAATCAAAATATTAGAATTTAAAGTAATAAAATTAAAATCTCATATTTATTTTGTTACAGAGGTCAAACTTAAAGTTTTTTTTTTTTTTGTAATTTTTCCTACTAAATAAGGTTTAAAACTAAACAACAACAATTTGATCTAGTTTCTTGAACAGAAAAAGTTATTATTAGGTATATAAATATAATTAAACACGTCATCCTAAATTTCCCCCCTTTGGCTCTCTCCTTCAAACCAATAACTCTCTCTCTCTCTCTCTCTGCGCCCCCCTCTCTCCCTCTGCAATCACCTGTCTCTCTTTGTCAAGAAATTCTCCAAGCACAGATTTCTAGGTTGACTCTCAAATTCATTGGTTTGTGGAAGCCTCTTTTTTCTTCTAAGTAAGATACATTATGAGATTTATTTTTGTTTCTTTTATTTGAAGAAATTGCAATGAAATTCTTGATTCAATTACTGAAATTCTTGATTATGACTACTGTCAAGGTTGATTGTCAAAATCGAAGCACTTGCAAGGTTGATTGTCAAATTCGTACGCCGGATACACTCATTATCTGAGGTTTTGATTACACTGCGATAAACTCATTTTCTTTGTTTTCATTTTCTTTGTTTGCTTCATTGGTTTCTTCTATACATTATGAGATTTTTTTTTCCTTTTCTTTGATTAAATTGTAATGAAATTCTTGATTACAAATACTAAAATTCTTGATTATGACTCTTGTCATGGTGATTGTCAAAATTGAAGCCTTTGTCAAGGTTGATTGTCAATTGAAGCAGCGATACACTTATTTTCTTGCCTGATTTCTAGGTTGACTCTCAAATTCATTGGTTAAGTGGAATCCTTTTTTCTTCTAAGTAAGATACATTATTAGATTTATTTTTGTTTCTTTTATTTGAAGAAATTGCAATGAATTCTTGATTCAAATATTGAAATTCTTGATTATGACTCTTGTCAAGGTTGATTGTCAAAATCGAAGCACTTGCAAGGTTGATTGTCTAATTCGTAGAGACGGATACACTCATTATCTGAGTTATGATTACACCTAATCTGACCATTTTCTTTGTTTGCTTCATTGGTTTCTTCTATACATTATGAGATTTTTTTTTCTTTTCTTTTCTTTGATTAAATTGTAATGAAATTCTTGATTACAAATACTAAAATTCTTGATTATGACTACTGTCAAGGCTGATTGTCAAAATTGAAGCACTGCCAAGGTTGATTGTCAATTCGAAGCACTAATACACTCATTTTCTTGCACAGATTTCCAGGTTGACTCTCAAATTCATTGGTTCGTAGAAGCCTCTATTTCTTCTAAGTAAGATACATTATGAGATTTATTTTTGTTTCTTTTATTTGAAGAAATTGCAATGAGATTCTCGATTCAAATACTGAAATTCTTGATTATGACTACTGTCAAGGTTGATTGTCAAAATCGAAGCACTTGCAAGGTTGATTGTCAAATAAATGGCCGGATACACTCATTATCTGAGGTTATGATTACACCTTGTCTGATCATTTTCTTTGTTTTCATTTTCTTTGTTTGCTTCATTGGTTTCTTCTATACATTATGAGATTTTTTTTTTTCTTTTCTTTTCTTTGATTAAATTGTAATGAAATTCTTGATTACAAATACTAAAATTCTTGATTATGACTACTGTCAAGGCTGATTGTCAAAATTGAAGCACTGTCAAAGTTGATTGTCAATTCGAAGCTCTGATACACTCATTTTCTTTCTATCTCATTGGTTTCTTCTATATATTATGAGAATTTTTTTTTTTTTTGGTTTCTGTTCTTTGATGAAATTGTAATGAAATTCTTGATTACAAATACTGAAATTCTTGGTCAGGGACTACTGTCAAAACCAAAGCACTGTCAAGGTTGATTGTCAAATTTGAAGCACTAATACACACTACAAAAATTTCAGGTTTTAGCGACGGCACTCTTAATACCATCTCAAAAAACTTTTAGCAAAGGCAAATGACTTTTAGTGACGGCAAAAGGGGGGTCACAACAGAGGGCGTTGCAAAAATGTTGCCGTCGCCTTTTTTTTGCGATGGCAATTTTACTATGACTTAACTACTATATAATACAAAAACACTTTTGTAAATAATTTTGTCTACATAGAAATCCGGCTCTAACTCTCAAACCGGGAACCCGATTCGAGTCCCGTCTTCTCCCACAAGTCTCTCGTGCCTAAACGGTTGTGTGTGCCAAGTTTCGTGCTAATCCGACACCGTTTGGTAATTTTGAGGCGTCAACACCTCAAATTCTAAGTTTCTTAAGGAACTAGTTTGTCTAGAGTGAAATCCAGCTCTAACTCCCAAATCGATAACCCGATTTGAGTCACATCTTCTCCCACAAGCCTCTCGTGCCTAGGCGGTCGTGTGTGCCAAATTTCGTGCTAATCCGACGCCGTTTGGTGATTTTGGGGCATCAACACCATGAATTCTAAGTTTCTTAAGGAATTAGTTTGCTTAGAGTGTGCGGCGATGTACCGTCCACTGCGAGTAAGATGGGCTATCTCTTCAGCATACCATGTATTATCTGGGTTGCAACCTCCCCAATCTTCGTCAGTATGGGCCAAATGCAAATCATTGTCATCCCACCACTCGCCATCAGCTGTCGACAAACTGTTATCCGACTCTACCTGAATCATTTTTACAGTACAAGTGCCCCCTCTCAAGGCAACACATTTTTGCAGTTTTTTGGCTGTCCTTATTTCTTTCTTTTTCAAACTGCCTCAGCACAGCTTCCTGTTCAGCATCTGTAGTGTTCACAACACCCACTTCTTGGGTTGGGTTTCTCACACATGCATGCTTTGACAATTTTCCTTTCTTATCAGCCTTTCCAGCTACTGCAACTACCTCTACTTCATTTCCCTCTGGTTTCATCCTAGTTTCTTCTTCTTTGTTTGGCTCATCACTTAACTATCTAGTATTATCAGTTGATCCGTTCAGTTCGAACCACCCAATTTGTACATCTCCTTGATCATGCTCATCAAAGAACTGCAGGTTGTCCAAATCCTCTTCAAGGTTTGCTAGATCATCCAACCCTTGGCTCGGGCCATCCTTCCTGACCATATTGAGGTCTCTGAGGTAGCACCACTTGAGCATAGTTTGTTGGTTGGCACAATATAACGACTCAGATTATATGCCATTTCACCAAAGACCCTAGGGTACTCTGACAACAAACTAGTACCTTCCTCCAAGGTCGACCTCCCTTCTATTGCAAGCATCATCATCACAAGATTGGGTTGAGGTTTGGACATGTCCATCATGCACAGATCTGCGCCTTTAGGAATGAACAATGTCAGGTTTGGTAGGTGGGAAGGGGTAATGTATACGCTGGGGTCATAAAAGGCGGCCAGTGTATGGATAAAGTTAAGGTTTCGAGGTAGGGGGACTTGATTATGGGTTGGGAGTGGATTTGTGATTACATTTGGTTTCTAGGGTGGAGTGATAACCTTTTTGTCAATGAGATCCTGAATCTCATGATGCAATCGGAAGCATTGGTAGGTATCATGACCGTGTTGCTAGTGAAAAGCGCAGTATTTTGTGGGGTTATGCTTAGGTAGGAAAGGATCAGGAAGTGGGCGAGGTTCTAGGGGTTTTAGGTGCCCTTTTTTGACCAACACTTGCATGGCTTTGGATAGAGTAATGTATAGTTGGTTAAAAGTCCTCTGAGGTCAGGTAGGGTTGGATGATGTTTGTGATCTGTGTTGGCGAAAAGGTTGGCGGTCTTTGTGGTGGTGACAACACTTACATCCGATGGCGTCGCAGCTGTGATACCATTGGCAGCATTGGAACTGCGAACAAACGGCCTTTTGGTTGGCTCCTTCTCATCTGTAATAAGCCCCTGCTTCATGGCATCTTCAATTTGCACTCTCATTTCATGAAGTTTTGTAAACGTAAATAACGGGAGCACAATCATTTTTTGTAACAGCTTGCCATGCAGATTCCGAACGACCATTCTGATTTGGTCCTTCTCAGAAGGCCTCATGGTCATCATCGAGGCTTTAGCTCTCCATCTTGTCACAAACTCAAAGAAACCTTCCTTTGTCTCTTGGCGGGTCGCCTCGAGATCACGGCTTGTGACTTCGATTTAAGTGTTGTACGAGTACTGTGCTATGAAAGACTCGGCTAATTCTTCCCAATTCTGCTTTACTAAGTCTTCCAACTTGCCGTACCAGATGGCCGCTATACCTGACATAATCCGACCAAAAAGGGATAGCTTCTGCAACCTAGTCAAACCCATCAGCCGCAAGATGTCTGAAAAAAATAGTAGATGAACTATCGGGTCCCCGAAACCATCAAAACGATCAATGTTCGGCATTTTGAACCGCTCTGGTACTGTAACTGAAGATTCTGTATATCCATCCTCTATGTCTAGAATGGTGTTGACCCCTTGCACTCTTTTGAACAATTTCTCCCATTTGTTGACCTTGAGTGAAGTTGGATCAACCTTGAACTCGAACAGGGCCACAGTCTGATAAGCCGCCCGGGCTTTGGAAGCTTGTGCTGGGATGGGTTCTGTTTGAACTGGGAAAATTGGATTGCCCTGGGTTTGTGGATCTTGAGCATTGGCAATATTCACAGTGGCACAGGGCATAGGAGTAGCCGTGGTGGGCGCATGGGATGCAAAGGCCACAACCGACTGTCGTTGTTGTTGTTGTAACCTAGTTATCACCTCTGCCTAACAGGCGGTAACTTCGGCCTGGCGAGCCGCATCATGCTATAATGTTTCCACTGTTTGCTATAGCTGGAGTATCAGTTTCTCCATATTGGTCGGGGGATACTATGTCATTTGAACAAGTGGCTGATCTTGAGTTGGACTGGAAGTAAACGATTGCTCCTAAACTGGACTGAACACAGGTGAGCTGAGTGGTGATTGCTGTAAAAAGTAAAAACTAGACTGGCGAAGTCTGCCTAACCTTCCTCCATCTTGTAACCGGTGATAATGAAGCAAACACGGGCTATCCCCGAACAAGATCCCCGACTTTGCAAAGTCTTCTGACTCAGGTCCAGAGTACTTAGGAGATATCCGAACCTTCTCAAGCTATGGTTTAAACTACCTAGCAAAAGAAATAATGAAAAATAACAACAATCAGAAACCGCACAGTACCTCAGCTAAGATGTTATCAGCACAGACATGGTCAAAGCTGTAGGACTGTACTCCATACTGAATTCTGCCCCCAAAATAGATACCAACTACACAACTGATATGCACATTCCTGTACAGTTTCACCATTAAGCACATACTAGTTAAGAGAAAGCCAAAACACTCTTATGAGGGGGTAGGGTTACCCTATCCTAGTTTCGTCATTATTTCAATTAAGCAGTTTCACGTAGTCCTGTATTTGGGTAAGTATCATGTCCTAGTTTGGAACCGTCTCTATGGCTTTACTACCTGTAGTTAGGCCAAATGGTCAAAATAGGGGTACCTCAGCAAGACTACCTAATATACCTCTCACACCTAACACCGAGAAGTGAAAGGAGGATCAAACGGTACCACGGTAGTCTAGATCCAAGGGTCGTGTTCCCAACATGGCAAAGCCCATGACCGGTCAGCCTTTTGGCAAGCTTTTGGGAAAGCCTCCGACAAACCGTCCAAGAATAGCAGATGGCAAACACAGTGACTTAAGCACATCAATGCAAATGCAATGCAAAGAACATATATTTGTAGATAAAATTTCATATCATGAATTTCAAGTCGAGTTCTCTAAATCCCCAGCAAAGTTGCCAAAAACTATTGCTTGACTTTTGGTGCTCCTTTTGGATGGGACTAGCCCTACAGTTCGAACTCCCACAAAAGAGTCCAAATTTGGCAAATCTTTTAAAAAATCAACTTTGAATCAAAATACCAAAAATGGACTGCTTTGCCAAATACAGAGTCGCCACCTAAATATTTTTGAAAAATTTAGGAAACCCGAGACTCGTGCTAAAAGCCACTTATCCATCATCACCAAAGTGTTTCGGCTCGGGAACTTAGGTACAAGAGGAGAATGTCATGAATTGAGTACCCCCCTGGCCCGATCAAAGATCGGCCTTTACTACTCATGATGTGAATCTTATTTATATTATATGCTCTTGATTTGGTTATTAGGCTAACATTACTATGTGTTGCACACAAGTATAGACTAATTTGCGAAAATTGGAACACTTCGATTACATGTTTGGCTTTGAATATGGTTTGAATACGTGCTACTTCAAAAAGTGGGCTCGTATGTACATTAGTCAACATATCCCAATTTAAGCAACTAGCCTTCATCCACAGGGATTCAAACAAGTATATCATTTAAGCACTTAGCCTCATGGTAATCATGCTTTGTATAGTAACAATCACACACCTGCAATATGCTAAAGCAATAAATGCTCACCTAGTACTCCAAAGCAAGCCAAAAGGAATAAAATAGTTAGAAAAAATGCATGATCCTAACTAATGCAATGTGCCTAATGCAACACATACAAGATGCAGTTAACAGGCTCAGCTACTAGTATGGCATGTGAACCAATTTGTTAGCATATGGTTTTAAACACGTTTTCAAAGAAGTATTTCAACGACAACGCTTGTTAGAATGATGAACCGAGCCATATGCATGCAAGATAAATGGATGCTTCATACATGGGAAATGCTAAAAGAAATATGATGTTCTAAGCTACCCATTATAAGCAATTAAATAAAAGGGAGAAAGAAAGGGGATTGGAGGACATGCACGTTTTTACACATTGGCCCTTACACAAGAGAGTCAAAATAAATAGCCTAGCTAAGCTAATTAACTAGCTATTACAAACTAAATGAAATAAATTAACTACGCTAGCTAATTATTACAAATGGTTAATTACACTAACTAATTGGTTACAATTGGGAATTCACTAATTATTAGACGTGGGATCAACTAATTTAATGAACAAATTAACAACTAATTGAACTCGAGTGGGGTAGTGAACCGTGCATGCCAACACAAACATTCTCTCGAAAACACTTCTATTTTGCTGCCAGGACTGTTCTGCCTGCAAAAAAAAGCTCATATTTTGCCTCTGCTTCTGCTCTACCTTGCAAGAAAACAACACTGCCTACTGACACAAAAGTGGTTGGCTGGCTAGAAGTAGTGGACGATCGGCTGCAAAGAGTCGCCAGCTAGTTACTAATGTACATATGGCCCTGCTGCAACAGAAAATGAACAAAGCATAAACAGGGTGTTTCTAGGGGATATTCATCCTCTCTGCCTCCCCCTATCATGAAATTACTCAAAGAAGGGGTAGAATCGATTCACAAATCATCAACAATTGCAAAGTTGTTGCGTGATGATCTATGGCTCGCTTGGACAAAAACTCAATGCGGGAAACCAAATGACCAACAAGACCTCCTCCCTACCATGAGATGGATCAAGGGAAGCGATTGACATTTGACTCAATGGGTTCTAAGACTCAATAGGTTCTACTAATGCCTGGTTGAACCCCAAACCATATTATTATCTTATTCCATTTTAGCCCTAATTTTATTTCTACATTTTAATTACCCTTCCATTCATTAGTCAATTAAATCCAATAATGAAGATTGAGTCCACTAGTGGAGAGAAGTATCAAACAAAGGGTTGTTTTGGGCATGAGAGAGATGTCATGTTGTTGGTAATGAACCTCCAAGGAGATTAAACCATTAAGTACAATGATCTCTATCTCAAGCTTAAACAATCAATCGGTTGAAACAATTCTCAAGGCAATAAAAAGAACCAAGAAATGAAAGAGGTGCAAAGGTGATTAAAGATGATCACAAGTATGGAAAGCACTAAATAAATGCTATCAACTCAAATAGGTTGGTGTCTAGTGCCTAAAACACCAAACCTATAAGGACCATTACACTACAACCATACTATGGAAAGCATAAAGGAAATGAACAACCTAAAATAGTCTGAAATTAGCTCAAACCAGTGTTGGAATCAAAGTAAAAATAGCTTAAAAAGTAAGCTAAAAAAAAGAGAGCAATTAAGCTAGTAAACAAGCACAAGGAGGGGAGGCTACCTCCCTCTCTCAATTTTTGGGACTTCAAAACATGATTTTTATCCTCTGAAAAACTCTAAAATTCAGTAGTAAAAAGTTCAAAAAAAGTTGATGAAAGGAAAGGAAACACAAGGGCAAAAGCCTAGGAACTAAGCTTCAAAGAAGGATGGTCCACCCCTCTACCTTTAATGGCTTTAAACCACAAGTTTCAACCCAAAAATACAGGTGAAAAATAGCCCAAAAATAGTAATAAATACAGTAGATAAATAAAGGAAACAAAACTAGGAATTATACCTCTTGAAGAGGAATATCCTTTTTGAATTATAAACCACCAATTCACTCCCTCAAGAGCTAAGATGCAAGCTTAAACACCTCAGCAAAGAACCATCCAAGTTTGGTTTAGAGAGTGTAGGTCTAGAGTAGGTAAGGTGCAAAAGAGAGGGAGAAATGTAGAGAGAGAAAAAAATTTCAAACTTTTGCTCCACAAAATTTTCTAACCCTATATCATAAGAGAGGGTCATCTATATATAGAAGTATATCAAAACTCTCAGAAATATCCAAACAAATACAGCTGGTATGGTGCATGCATCTGTGGAGATAACTGGCCAAAAATATCTGGTTTTTGCATAGTTGGCCGGCAAGCCACTAATAGGGGCCGTTTGTACACCATTAGTGGGCTTGCAGGTCTCAAATGGTCAGGCTTGAAAAGCTACTATTTTGGTCCCCAAAAAAATGGTGCAAAGTTGGCATGTTTCTGAGGCTCAAAGCTAATGCTTCCTACTGAGGAATTCGAGCATTTCACAAGCACATACAAATTCATCATCGAGTGATCACTCTGTGGCGCCCAAGTCGTAAGGGCAGTCAAAAATGGGGTGTCTACAGATAGCCCTACAATTCGAACTCCCGTGGTTCTAAGTCTGGTTTCACAAGTGCAATGTGAAATGAAGAAACACAAAAGAGTCCAAATGTGGCAAACCTTTTTAGAAAATTAATTTTTGATAAAAAAATGCCAAAAATGAACTGCATTACCAGATTTCAGATTCGCCACCTAAATATTTTTGAGAAATTTAGTAAAGCCATGACTCGTGCCAAAGGCCCCTTGTCCGTCATCAACAGAGTGTCTCAGCTCGAGAACTTAGGCATGAGAGGGGAAGATCATGAATTAAGCACCCCACTCACCCAATCAAAGATCGGCCTGTTCTAAGCATGATGTAATTTATATTTACATTATATGCTCTTGTTCCGATTATTATGCTATCTTTACTATGTGATACACATAAGTATAGTCTAATCCACCCACTTTGGAACGTTTTAGTTTCATGTTATTTTTTAAAAAGTGTTTCAAATATATACCACTTGAAAAAGCGATCTCATATGTACATTAATCTAAAGCATCCAACTTAAAAAAAAATAGCATTCATCCACAGGCATTCAAACAGGTATATCAACTAAGCAGGTATATCAACTAAGCATTTAGCCTCATGGTAAAACATGCTTAACATGGCAACATTCATACGCATGCAATATACCAAAGCAGAACCGCTCTCCTAGTACTCCAAGGCAAACCAAAGGAAACAAAAATAAGCAAAAAAATGCATGATCCTAAGTAATGCAACATGACTAATGCAACACATTCAACATGAAATTAATAGGCTCGGCTACTAGTATGGCACGTGAATTAATTTGATAGCATGCAGTTTTAAATGCATTACTCAAGTAAAGAATTTTGAATTTGACATTGATTAGTATGATGAGTTGAATCCCTCATGCGTGCAAAACGAATGGATGCAACTCATAGAAAATGCTAAAGAAAACATGATGCTATATACAATCCATCATAATCGGGTAAATAAAAGGGAGAAAGAAATAGGGGTTGGATGACATAAATACATTATTACATATTTTGTCCTCATGCAAGAGGGTCTGAAGTAACAACATATTACAAATCCAAATGAATGAATGAATAAGCTAGCTTAACTAATTATTACAAGTTCGAATGAATCTAAGTAAGTAACTACAACACTCTACTAGCACTAATTCATGGGTCGCAGGGAATGAGGAATTACATATACATGAACATGAATTTCCACCCAAAAAACCCCTCTGTTTTGCTTCCAAAATTGTTCTGTTCCACAGTCAGAAAATTAAACTGTTTTCTCCCCAGCCTCTGCTCTGTTCTACCATGAAAATGGCACTGCTTGGCCAACAAAAGGTGGCCTGCCAGCCAAAAAAAGTGGTCTGCCGGATAGTCAGGTGGCCGGCCGGCCACTATTTTAGGGGTCTGCCCTGCTGCAATAGGAAAGAAACATAGCACAAACAGAGTGTTTCTAGGGGCTATTTGTCATTTCTGCCTCTTCCTGTCATGAAACAGATCAAGGAAGGGGTAGACTCGATTCACAAACCATTCATTGACACAAACTCGTTGCGTGATGATCTAGGAATCGATGGGACAAAATCTCAATAAATGAAAAGTAAAGACTAACAAAACCTCATCCCTATCATGGAGTTACCTCAAGGAAGGTGGTAGACATTGATTCTTAAGCCATTATCATCACTGGAGAGTATGAAATGACTCAAGACTCAATGGATTCAATTAACGTCCGATTGAACCCGACTTGATTTTATTACTCTTGTTACCATTTTAGTCCAATTTTATTAGTCCTCTTTTAATTACCTTTCCATTCTTTAATCAATTAATCTAAAAATGAGAGTTAAGTCCACTAAAAGGAGGCAAGTGTCAAACAAGAAGTTGTTTTTGACATGAGAGAGATGTAATGCCCTAGTAATGAACCTCCGAAGAGATTAAACCATTAAGCATGGAAGGTCACTTTTTCATGCTTAAACAACACTCGTTTAAAACGACTCTCAAACAAAGAAAACCAAGAAATGAGGGAGAGTGTAGAAATGATTGTTGCAAGTGTGGACACATGTATCAAAAGCATAAAATAAAAGCTATCAACTCAAATAGGTTGGTGTCTAATGCCTAAACCACTATAGACACCCCATTTTTTACCATCCTTAAGACTTGGACGTCATCGTTTGAACACTCGATGATCATCCATGCTCGTGTTCGTTTCTCGGCTGCGCGCCTTGCCTTAAGATCTCTCAACTTGACTCTTTTGTGCTTGGTTGTGGACCAAGGACTTGTGGTTTTTGCACCTGAGGGTAGGAAGTGGCTTGTTGGCCATCCCCTTAACCCACCGGCCATGGCCTGAGGCCACCAGCCTTGTTTTCTTGCTATCGGCTAAGAATGTTGGCCGATCGGCACTTTAGTTGGTCGGCCGGCCATTTCTTTGGTCGATCGGCCACTTTTTCTGGCCGAGGCCTTTTCTTTGCCTTTTTCAGGCATTGTGCATGCCAGTTGTACCAGCTGGTGAGCACAGACTCTGCCCTCCATACAACACGTAGCTTCTCTTAGAAGCTTTGAATTAGACTTCGTATAAGAGGAGAGCCTCCCCTCCCTTTCCAGAGGTTCAGCCAACTGATATAGAAGATATATATCACTCTCTCTATATATATCTTCTCTCTCTATAGTTGTGTGTGTAATAGTGTTCTAAAGGGTGTTTCTGTTCATATTTTTGCACTAAAGCACCTAGTGGTACACTATCCCTTGGTTACTGAGGTGCTAAGGAGTTGATTTCAGAGTTTTTAAGTTGGTTTTGATCAAAAGGAGGTGCTGGAGTTGGTGTTCTTGAAGTGTTCTTCAAGGGTGAGAAACTACTCTTTTATTCCCCATTTTTGTTTAGGCTTTTAGCAATACTTGCATACTGTTTTAAGCTTGGTGTCCAACTGAAAAAAGTTCTACTTTTTTATGCTAAATATGTTTGTTTAAGGTGTTACTCTTGGGTTGGGGGTTGTCTACCCCCTCTTAGGCCTTGTTTGGCCTTATTTTGTGACCTTCTTCTTGATCTTTGAAGCCCCTTTATTTTGACCTTCTCACCACTGAAATCCAGAGGATTTTCAGTGGTGGAGAAAATAGTTTTGAAGTCTTGAATAGGGGGGGGACACCCCCCTCCCTTTGTGTCTCATTTGCTTGCATTGTTGGCTCACCATAGTAGCATGTTTGCTTAGAATGTTTTGGCCCCATTTTAGCAAGTATTTGGTGTTATCTTGGCATGATATACCTCTATTTTAAGTTGGTTTTTCGACCTATTGCATGCATCATACACTTGCCTTGCAATCCTCTCATTTGCCTAAACATGTATCATGCATTTCGACCATCATGCTTGCATGTTTTAACTTAACTTTGAGAAGTTTTTAGCCTTGTTTCACCATGCTTAAGCTCTATTTGGGGTTGTCTTGGTCATGCTTGCCATGCTTTGTATAGCCACCATGCATTCTAACTTGTTAGCTTTGGGTGTGTGAGTTATTAGCATGCTTTACTTGGGCCATTTCAATGATTTGGTATCACTTGTCATGTCATTTCAGACCATGTTTCATGCTTGTATGCTTGCATTTGCCATCCTTTCAATGCTTTGAAGAGTTGGTGTCTCATGCTCCATGTTTGGGTCATTGTGCATGTCTCTATGATTAGGTCTTTGGGATGCCATCTCATTAGGTTTTGGGGCTTATTTTGACATATTATAACTCTATTTTTCATTGCATAATCCATGCCATGAGTGGTTGTGATAGATGTAGTGTAATGCTCCCTTTGTAGCCTTGCATGCCCCTTGTTTGTGCCCATCTTTTTAGCATGTTTTGGCCTTATCACATGCATGTTCTAGCCTTGTTTCGGCTTGCCCTAGGACTTTTTTAAGTCCCCTTGGCCCTTTGGGGCTTGGTTGATATAGCCATGGTGTGAGCCCCTTGACTAGCTTTGAGCATTGGGTCTATTGGCATGCTATGCTTCACTTGTGCATATGATTTGGCATCATTCCTTACATGATTTCAGAGTTCGTGGCATTGTCACATTATCATGTTCATCCCTTCTCGCTCATGCTTGAGAGTTGTATCCTATGCCTAGGTGGTAGGCCATTACATTTGCATGCTTATTGTGCATTTCATTCCATCATTCCTTGGCACTATTGGCCACTGATTTTGGACATGACTGAGGTCTATCCATCTTTAGTTTAAGTCCATTCATCATGTTGTTCAATGTTGCATGCTTGTCTACCTTTGCATGCCATACATGTTTGTATATCTAGGTTGCATCTTGCATGTTTGTTAGTTTGCATCTTGTCACATGCTAGCTTAGGTTGCATTACATTTGGCATGTTTGCTACCTTAACCTCGTGCGTATGTTCGAGTCATATTGCATTTGGCATGCTTATGTCGCATTACATTAGTTGCATGTTTTGCATTGTATTTGGCATACATGCATTGCATTTTGTTTGGTTTGGTTTGGGGTGTCAAACCAAACATGAGGAATGAGGGACGTTCGTACTTGAAGTGACGAAACATCCCTCAATCCTCGGTTGCTGACGCTCTTGATCAAGCATGATAGAGTTCTAGGCATTCATACATTTTGTTGCATTCATTCCACATTGATTTGCACACTTGGCACCTTTGGCCATCATGCGTTGAAATGCGCAATTGGTGGCCTAAGGGTCGATACGGATACTCCCTTGAGTTCATAGCATGATAGAGAGAGTGGCTGTGCACACATTGTCTTGTAAATGCCTTGTCATGCACTGTCTGTCCTCTACTATAGCAAAAACAGTTTTCTACAGGAATAGATGGTCGGTCGGCCATCTTCAGCGCTAGTCGACTACAAAAATCCAGCCGATGGCCCCACTTTTGGTCGATGACCATCTTTCCATGGCCGGTGGTCCTATCTCTTAGCCAGTGGCATCACACAATGCTTAGGGAGTGGTTCAGAAGTAGCCTTGGGACTTGTGTAGTTTTCAGAGGAGCAAAATAGTGCAAACAAAGGCAACATGTGGCATGGCAACGGGTTTTCGAGTGAGGCGATCGAGCATGCATCATTCAATCATTCTGAGGTGGAGCTGCGGCGGCCTCCTTTTGTAATTAATTTGTTAATTAATTAAGGGTTTGTAATAATTAATTAGCTAGGATAGTTCATTAATCATTTGGTTTGTATTATTTATTCAGACCCTCCATCGAGAGGGTGAATTTTGTAATAAGTGTGCATGCGTGTGTGAATGTCTTCCAACCCCACGTCTTTTTCCCTTTTACTTACATGCTTTTAATGGTTAGTTTTAGGTCATGTTTCAATTAGCATACTTATGTCAGCATGTTTGCATACATTCATTCGTATTGCACACACCGGGCTCGACGCATCATACTAATTGCATAGTATTTCAATTCCAACTTGATTATGTGTATCGAGTTGCCGCATTTCACATGCCATTCTTAGATTAGCCAAGCCTATTCTAGTTGCATTTTGCATGTGTTGCATTAGCCATCTTAACATGAACTAGGATCATGCATGATTTCTAACTAGTTTCTTGTTTTGGCTCAGAGTACACTATGCTTTAGCATCTTGCATGTGTGTAAGTGTTAACATGACAGCATGCTTGCCATGAAGCTAATTGCTTGTGTGATATAACTGCCTGAATGCTTGTGGGTGAAGGTTGGGTTGCTTGGGATAATTCATTGAAATTCGTGATTTAGCCTACTTGCGAGTAGCAAGCTTCAAACCATTTCCAAACAAACGGATATGCAATGCTTTGTTCCAAATTAGGCGATCTAGTCTATGCTTGTGTGTTGTGCGCATCACCTAGTAATTCTAGCTAATTAATTGGAATAAGAATGCATGTATTTTCAAAAATGAGATATCATGTTTAGCAGTGGCCAATCTTTGATTGGGCGAGTGGGGGTGCTCATAGTTGACCTTCCCCAATTGTA
This sequence comes from Camellia lanceoleosa, assembly GCA_025200525.1. NCBI lineage: Eukaryota > Viridiplantae > Streptophyta > Magnoliopsida > Ericales > Theaceae > Camellia > Camellia lanceoleosa. The sequence goes on along the minus strand of CM045772.1, from coordinate 92,798,586 downwards.
CCCAAGGTCCCCAAGAGGCAACTTTGGTGATAGCGGACCTTGTGACCTTAGGTAGCAGTCAGGGTTTCCTAAATTTTTCCAAAAATAAAATATTTAGGTGGCGACTCTGTATCTAGCAAAGAAGTCCATGTTTGGCACTTCTTTCTTAAAAATTAGTTTTCCAAAACGATTTGTCGGATTTGGACTCTTTGGTGATTTATCAATCTTGCATTGCACTTTGCGAGATTAGATTAAGAATCGTGACATTTGAGTCCAAACTGTAGCAAGCCCAAATGAACAAAACGGGATTTTTCCCAGGACATTCGGGACGTCTGCAACCACCAAACCTATTAGGACTACAACACTACAAGCATACTATACAAAGCATGAATGAAGTAAACACACTAAAACAATCCTAAAACTCACAAAAACAATGCTGAAATTAACATTGAAAAGCTAAAAAAAGTGAACTAAAATATGAGAGAATTGAAGCTAGTAAATAAGCATAAGAAGGAGTGGCTAACCCCCCCATTTTTGGGACTTCAAAACCACATTTATAGCCTCTGAAATACTTTGAAAAACAATGGTAAAAAGTTGAAAAAAAGTTGGGAAACACAAGGACAAAAGCTTGGTGAACAAAGTTCAAAGAAGGGTGAGTAACCCCTCCACCTTTAATAGCTTTAAACCACAAGTTCCAACCCATAAAAACAGTGTAAAAACAGTATGAAATCAACAATAAAATAGTAGGAAAAGTAGTGTAAGGATCACACAAGTTATACCTCTTCAAGAGGAGTAACTCCTTTGTTCACAAACCAAAGTGTATTCACTCTCAATGGCTGAAATTTAGACTCAAGAATCTCAACAATGAGAACTAAAATATTGGTTTATGAAGTATAGGTAAGGTGTATGTGTGTTGCAAGATTGAGAGGGAGAGAGAATTTCAAGTTTTTGAGCTTTTGGAATTTTTTCTAAATTAATTTCAAGAGAGGTGGTCATGTATATATAGAAAAACCAGTGCCTCTATCGAACACAGCTGTATAGAGACAACTAGTGTAGTGCATGCACATGGGGAGACAACTGGCAGCAAAATATCTACCAGTCGAGAAACCTGGTCGGCCGGCCAAGAAGGGGACTGTCGGCCACTAAATTCTAGCCACCCGATCACTTGTTGGCCTACAGGCCTCTAGGTGGTCAGGCTTGGAAAAAAAAAAGGTTTGGGGAAAAAACAAATTTTGGTCCAATGATGGCACAAGATTCTAGGCTCTAGAGTTGGAAAACCAAGGCTCTCTTATTGAGGAATTTGAACAATTTGTACAGCGTAATATTTCATTATCAAGTGATCAACCTAGGGCGCCTAAATCTTAAGGACGATAAAAAATAGGGTGTCTACACTAAGGATTAACTTAGGTGATGCGATAGGGATCTACCCTACCAGCCTTACCACTCACAAACTAATACGCTTCCAAAGTACTTGATGTAAAACTCGCATCTCTAATAAGTCGGTACATGACAAGTTGCTACTATACTTAATGCATAGCATCCCATTAGTAAAAGCTGATGACAAGGCTTTCTTGGAGTTGAATTTATAGTGAAGTGAGCCATCATCTTACTTAGGATATCAAGGATGTATGACTTTAAAGCTGCATCATATGTAAAATTTCAATGTGTGAGAGAAATAGAGTCGCAGCAATTTACACTTGCTAATTTTAAGATGTTGCTCAATTAACTATTTTTAGGATTTAACTTTTTGTCCAGTCCACTATTTGAATTCAAGGGTTTAGTTGGATCATTTCGAGTCCAACTTAGGTTGGTTTCATTGATCTGAATCATTTAATTTTTAGAGTCTTTCAAATAGATTATTTATGAAAAAAAAAATCAAATTGATCGGTGAGAGGGAATAAAAATAACCACAAGAATTATGTGGGTCCAGGCATTGCCACGTGGCATGGTTATGGATTATCATGTATATGACAGTTATCAAATTCTTATCAAACACTGCATTAGTGCTTTATGTGATGCAAAACTTATCAGGATATGAAATCTTATTGATATAGAAGTCCTGAACAACCAGAGATTGTTTGGGATAGGACTTCTGGAACATTCAAATTACTTGAGAGGTAAGTCATTGGATATTATAAATAGGCAACACCCTTATGGGTTGAAGTCATAATTTCTCTCCATGAATTACTCCATTAAATATTTTGATAATATTGGAGGACTAACTTGGCGTCGAGGACCCGACTACGGTGGGGTGTTTTGTCTTGCAGATAGCGATTGTGTGGTAGTGCTATTCTTCTTCTTTGTTGGATTTCTTTGTCAACAAGTACGTGATTTTTCTTTGCCCATACAATCAGATATAAATAATTGCATGTTTTGATCATATTTGTATTTTATTATTTTTTTTGTTACATAGACAACAAGCATATGTTTTTGAAAATAAGCGGTTCAATTTGTTAAGACAAATGTGATCAAAATATATAATTACTGATTTATTTCATAGATGATTTACTTGCAAGGCTCTAAAAATTAAACTATTTGGATCAATAAAAAAGCCCAATGGTGGCTCAAAAATAACTCAAACTCAACCTTTCAATTCAAATAATACGCTGGATTGAAGCAACATTCTTATTTTTAATACAACATTTTGTAGACACCCCATTTTTGACCGTCCTCAAGACTTGGACGTCACCGTTTGAACACTCGGTGATCATCCATGCTTGTGTTCGTTTTGAGTTCTCAGAGGTCTCGGCTACGCGCCTTGCCTCAGGATCTCTCAACTTGACTGTTTCGTGCTTGGTTGGACCAAACACTTGTTGGTTTTTGCTTTGGAGGGCAGGAAATGGCTTGTTGGCCATCCCCACACCTCACCGGCCATGGCTTGAGGCCACCTGCCTTGTTTCCTTGCCACCGGCCATTGGTGATGGCCGGTCGGCACTATTGATGGTCGGTCGGCATTGTGTTTGGTTGGCCGACCACTGATTTTGGTCAATCGGCCACTTTTTCTGGCCGAGACCTTTTCTTGAGGGGGTTTGAACCTTTTGAACCCTTATTTTAGCTTCTTGAGAAAGCTTGAATCTTTTGAACCCTTGGTTTTAGCTTCTTGAGGAAGCTTGAATTTTTTGAACCCTTGGTTTTAGCTTCTTGAGGAAGCTTGAACCTTTCGAACCCTTGGTTTTAGCTTCTTAAGGAAGCTTGAACCTTTTGAACCTTTGTTTTAGCTTCTCCAAGAAGCTTGAACCCTTTGCTCCAAGCTTCTAAGAAAAGCTTGAACCTTTCTTAGCTTCTTGAGGAAGCTTGACCCCTTTGCTCTAGCTTCCTCAAGAAGCTTGACCCTTTTTGCTTTAGCTTCTAAGAGAGGCTTGAACCCTTCTAAGCTTCCAAGAGAAGCTTGAACCCCCTTTGTTCCTCTATAAGAGAGGTCCTCCCTCTCCTTTAGAAGGGTTGAAAAATTGGTCTAAGGCACAAGAGTTGTGTCTCTCTCTATATCTCTACATTCAAGCTCAAAAATGCATTGTTCTTTCACCTTTGCATACCATCTCCTAACCTAACCCCTCCACCATCATTCTAAGCATCTTGGAGGCCATTTTCAGAGGCTAAGGGACTGGTTTTTCATACCAAGAAGCTGCTGTCTCCTTGAGCTTCAAGGATAACACTTTTTTCCCTCTTTTAAGCATTGTTTTGCTTCGTATTTTTGCCATACTTTCAAGCATATTTGGGTTTTTTCATAAAGTAAAAAAAGTTTTATTTTGAGCTCCTTTTGAAGTTTGTTTAAGATCACTTTTGTGTTTGGGGTTGTTTACCCCCTCTTAGGCCTTGTTTGGCCTCATTTTTGTGCCTTTTTTGTGAGCTTCGGGACCACCTTATATTGTCCCTCTCACCACTGAAATCCAAAGGGATTTTAGTGGTGGGGATGGTGTTTTGAGGTCCTAAGAAGGAGAGGGGTGACCCTCTCCCTTGTTGTCTTGTTTACTAGCATTTTGGGCCTTACAAATGAGCCCTTATTTGCACACTTCTTGAGCTTGGTTCAAGCCTTTTTTAGTGAGTTTTAGGGCCTACATGAACTCTTTCGAGCTTTTTTTTTTCATTTAAGGCTTGCCTCTTGCATGTGTAGACCAACCCTCTTCATAGCTTTTCAAAGTAGCACCTCATTCTTGCATGTATTGGATACATTTCAGCATGTTTTTGGTAATGTTTTTCCATATTATGACCCTATCCATAGTTGGTTTGGTCATCCTTTGCATGCTCCATATAGGTGTAGAACAAATCTTGTATACTAGCCTCTTGTGCATGATGTTTTGACTCATCATCCTAGCATATTTTGGCTTTACTCTAACATGATTTTATGCTTATTTTGGACTGTCCTGCCATGGCCATATCACTCATGCTTTGTATAGCTATAGTGTAAATGCTTAGGCTAGTCTTGGGTTTTGAGGCCCCTACCATGCGTTGTGTGAGTGTTTGCATGCTTGAGTCATTTTGGAGTCATTAGTATGCCATTTCAGAGCTGAAATATATGCCATTGTATGCCATGTTTCATCCTTGCCATGCTCTTGGAAAGTTGCCTTTTGTGCTTAAGTGTTGGGACCTTTGCATGTGCATGCTTAGTTGTGTTTAATCCATCATTTCCATCACTTTTGGCCACTGATTTTGGCATGCTTGAGAGCTACCCATGTTAGTGTAAGTCCATCTCACCATGTTGTTGCATGCTTGTTTCATTTTGCATGTTGCATGCTATACATGTCCACATGTTTAGGTTGTATGCCTATTGCATATTACATGTTAACATGCTCATGTTGCATTAAATTTGTTGCACACTTGAGTTATTTGCATGCTTGCTTGCTTGCCTAGGTTGCATTGCATTGTGTGTGCATCTCTTGCCTCTTGATCAATCATGATAGAGATTGGGGCCCTTTATGTGTTTTGTGCATTTCATTCTATATTGAGTTGCACACTTGGCTTCTTTGGCCATCATGCATTGAAATGCGTGATTGGTGGCCCGAGGGTCGAGAACCATACTCCCTTGAGTTCATGACATGATAGGTAGGGTGGTCGTGCATACATTTGTCTTGTAATAACATTGTCATGCTCTGTCTGTCCTCTGCTGCTGTCAAACAAGGTCCTGTAGAAATAGATGGCCGGTCGGCCATCTTTAGTGCTAGCCGGCTACCAAAATCCAGCCGATGGCTCCATTTTTGGCCGATGGCCACATTCTCATAGCCGGTAATGCTCTATCATGGTTGGTGGCATCCCACAACACTCAGGGAGTTATTCCAAAGGGTCTTGGAAACTTTCATAATTTTCAGAGGAGTAAGGCAGTGTAAATAGAGGCAACAGTGGCATGGCAGTGAGTTTCCGAGCAAAGCGAGTCAAGCATACATCATCCACGCGTTCCGAGGTAGGGCTGCGGCCATTTTCTTTTTGTAATTAATTTGTTAATTAGTTAAGGGTTTTGTAATATTTAATTAGCTAGGGTAGTTAATTATTTATTCGGATTGTATTATTATTCAGACCCTCCGAGCGAGGGCAATTGTGTAATAAGTGTGTGTGCGTGTGTGCGTGTGTGCATGTCTTCCAACCCCACGTCTTTCTCCCTTTTATTTACTAGCTTACGATGGTTAGATTAGGGCATGTTTTAATTAGCATCCTTATGCTATGCATGTTTGCATCATTCATATGTCTTGCATGCACCGAGCTCGGCGCATCATTCTAACTGCATTGTATTTCAATTCCAAGTTGAATACGTGTTAGTTGTAGCATCTCACATGCCATCTTAGAATAGCCGAGCCTATCTTAGTTTCATTTTGCATGTGTTGCATTAGCCATCTTAACATGAACTAGGATCATGCATTGATTAGTAACTAGTTTTTGTTTTGGCTCAGAGTACTCGGTAAGTGTTTATGCTTTAGCATCCTTGCATGTGTGTGAGTGACTGCCATGATAGCATGCTTAATATGAGGCTATTTGCTTATGTGATATAACTGCCTGAATGCCTGTGGGTGAAGGTTGGGTTATCTGGATTGGAACAATTCATCGACTGCGAGTTTTAAGCCCACTTGAGAGTGGCAAAATCATATTTTCTAAGCCCACCTGAGGGTGGCAAATCCACATTTTAGCCTACTTACAAGTAGCAAACCGCTTTCAAAAACAAACATGAGATGTGTTGTTCTAATTCAAGCAATCCAGTTTATACTTGTATGTTGTGCGCATCACGTAGTAAATATAGGCTAATAACCGGAATAAGAATGCATAATGTTCTCAAAACTCGATATCATGGTTAGTAAAGGCCGATCTTTGATCAGGTGAGCGGGGGTGCTCACGAAGTGACCTTCCCCAATCGTACCCAAGTTCTCGAGCCGAGGCAACTTTGGTGATGACGGACACATGGCCTTAGGCACGAGTCAGGGTTTCCTATATTCCCCTAAAATAAAAATATTTAGGTAGCGACTCTGTATCTAGCAAAGCAGTCCATGTTTGGCACTTCTTTCAAAAAATCTTTTTTCCAAAACGATTTGCCAAATTTGGACTCTTTGGTGATTTATCGATCTTGCATTGCACATTGCAAGATCAGATTAAGAACCGACACAAATCGAGTCTGAACTGTAGCATGTGGCCCACAAGGGCACGTCTACACATCTCTATTAAAATTTGAAGGTAGGTACATTCAGATTTTGATATACAAACCAAAAAAAAAAAAAACATATATAAAATTTTTGTATAGAATGATATGGACAATTCCCTTTAAAACAAACATCCATGAAAGATTACTTTTATTTATAAAAAGGACAAATTCAATCCATAGTCCTTACAGTTTGTTTATTATGTTAATTTGGTCCCTGAAGCTCTAATGCATAAACTCCTTTAATTTTTTATAATCTGTCAATTTAGTCCAGTTGCTAATATCGATTAAAAAATTGGACAAAATTAAAGACAAAATGGTTCATTTAAAAGGGAATGGACCATTTTTAATTACTTTGAGAATAGTGAATTAACTATTTGACTTTAATTTTAATCAAGTTTATCATCCGATAGATTTTTTGTGCAAAGTTGATTAGTAAAATTAATGCAATTAAAACTGTAATAAAAGGAAAATGAAGTAGGCTATAAACATAAATACTATTGATTTGACACATTGTGACAAATTAAAAATAAAATTAATGCAACTAGAACAAAAGGATGAAATTGACATATAAGACAAATTAGGTGATATAATTTACCCATATAAAAATGATAATGAAATATTATTCTTTATTTTATTTTTGTATAAAATTTTTGTGAGAATAGAATTTTCTAAATTAAATCCAAATGCGGCTGGTTGGATCTGGTATCCAAACTCAAAAATCCAAACCCAAACCCAAACCCAAACCCACTGACCCAACAAATACTTTCTTAAACGGCAAGCCACGTGACAGTTGGCTTGACTGCCATGTCACTCACTCTCCCCTGTTTACAGACTTAAAACCTATTCCAATTTGGAAACAAAATTCCACATTATCTATCAAATCCCAAAACCCTAAGACCAAATCTTATAAATACCTACATAGTAATAAGAAAAATTCACATCAATTCAATATTCTCTAAACAACACAAACAACAAACAGTCTTTGTGAAGATGGTATTGATCAAGAGGAAGCATGAGGAGCTTGAGATTAAGAAAAGTGTCTATGGTGATGGAAAACTGTGGTTCAAAGGGCCTATCATTGAAAAATCAAGCACCAGACCTGTTTATTTGGCGACTCTGAAGAAACCCAAGTGGAGACTCACCCACTTGCCTATACTAATGGTTGTGAAGTCTGCAAAGGTTTCTGATTCTGTTGTGCTTCAGAGAGAAGCAATGGTTCTTAGCAACTTCCATGCTCGTCCCTACATCTATCATTGCTTCGGGGAAGAAATTATGACTGGTGATTGCAATCGCATCATTTATAACATTCTCTTGGAGTATGGCCCAAACGGAACCATAGCTGATTTGATTAAGAAAAGTGGTGGCAGAGGATTGCCTAAATCTGATGTTAGGTGCTATACAAGGCATATTCTTGAAGGTCTTGATTGTGTTCATAGCTCTGGTTATGTTCACCGTGCTCTAAAGCCAGAGAATATCATAATTGTTTCAATTAGTACTAGTACTGGGACTAAGTATGTGGCTAAGGTTGGTGATTTTGGGTTGCAAAATAGAAAAGCAGATGAGGAAAATGATGACAATGTCAAAATCTTATAAATTGAGGGGAAATATTCGGTGTTTGACACCAAAGATGGTGGTTGATGGAGGGCTACAACAAGAGACTCCTGATGTCTAGGATGTTGGCTGCATTGTGTTTGAGATTTTAACTGGGAAGTCTGTATGGGATGGGAAAAAAGATTCAAAAGTTAAGGACATTCTCTCTGACATTGGTAAAGGGCATGGACTGCTCAAACTACCCAATGAAAGTGAGGTATCTGAGGAAGCAATAGACTTTTTGAAGTGTTGTTTTGCTGCAAAAGCTATAAATAGATTGACTGCTCGGATGCTCTTGAATCACCCTTTGGTGGCCAAATTGGGCGAGGACAGCGAAGACAATGAAGAAGAATTATAAGTGGAAAACTATGAGGAGAAGGGTTGGTCGACATCTACATTATCATTGTCAGATTACGAGGCTGCTGATGAACTCAGTTCATCCTACTTTCCAGATGAAAGGGAATTGAAGGTCAAAAAACTAAAGCTTGATGTAGAGGCAATTAGGGTTTGCTCATCGTTGCTATACGAAGATAGTGTAGTGGAGGATGAAATCAATTCTTCTTGCCTTTCGGATGATTAGAGCAACATGCCATTGGAGGCAGAGGAATTGCAAGACATTGTAGAACCTGGGAGGGTTGATTGGTCATTGCCACTGTCAGTTCAGTATTAGGAGATGGACTGGTACTTCTTTATCTGTTTGTGTAGATAAAATGTTTCTCATAATTGTTGGCATGGCCCTATTAAGAGTAAAGAGAAATGTAGAGTGAGACAAAAAAATATATTTTTTTTAATTGAATTTATCTAGTTACATAAATATAACCCATTGACATTGAGTAACTATTCTGTAAATTACCTGTTATAAGGTTTTATAATTCAAATTAAAATTAGAGAGAAAATGATAGTATAATTTTCTTCCACATTCTCACCATCTGGTTGTATAAACACACACACATAGCATCATTGCAATTCACTTCTAAATTTGGGGTTCCACTATTCATGGGCTATGCACAAAAGTGAAAGTTGGTTGATCGACTCATTGATGTTAAGCATAATATGAAATGAATATCAAATCGACAAGTGTTCGGATTACTGTGGCAACCCCTCTCTCCTTTGTCAACAACCTAGTATGCATGGATATTGTGGATTTTTAATTTTAATTTTTTTCATCAACAAAATAAAACTTTGTTGATGTAGCCAATAGTGTAATACAAAACATCAATAAAGAAAAGTGATAGTGCAAAAGTGCATCATAGCAAAACCATTCCATCCCAAATAGTTTGGCAGCGAGCAAATCATATTCAAATGCCATTCAATAGACAAACAATGCTAGAAAGATTTCAAGCAAAACCAGAGAAAACATAATAGAATAGGGGAAAAAACAAAACCCAAAACTAAACAAAGAAACAACAACAATTCCAAATCATTACCAACAATAGGCTGCAAAACAAGCCCCCGAGAATTCCACAATAACCCCTTCAGAAACCAAACTACAAGCTCGTAAATACAAGCAACTGCAGCAGTCCCACCAAAGCATTAGCAACACGTATGCAAATAGCAATAGAAGAAAGATGGGAGAAACCTTTTAGTACTGTCACTATGCCATCTAAACCAAATCAGCCCCTCTAATTTTTAGGTTGAAAACCCCTCTAAAGAGTTAATGAAGTTATAGGGCAAATTTTCAAAAGATGTTAAAGGAAGGAATGGTCATTAGGATCCTCAATCAAATTTTGGTCTGACCTTTGGATGGGAGATAAAGCTTTATTTGGTTCACTGAAATGAGATGGAATGATCATTCCCTTACAATGTTGAATAATGATTCCATTTGCAATGACTTTTCATTATATTTTTAATCAGCCAAACATGGGAATGAACATTTTGTTGGAATGATGATTCCATTCCGCTTTATCCAGTGAACAAACACCACCTGAAAGCTAGGTTTCCAGCACTTTCTAATTTCTAATTGCAAGGAATGCATGATTAAGGAGTTGCATAGTTGTTCAGGAGAAAACTTTTTTGCCTGAGAACTGGAGCTTTATGAGTCCTTGTTAAGATTGTTAGAGAATTCTTTAAACAGTAAAGACCGACAGAAGTGATGCATTATGATAAAAATGAGAAAAATAGGGAATGTTTACTATTAAATACTTCTATGAACGCTGTCATTGTCTGTGGAGCATCTTCATTATCTATCTCATCTTAAAAATTCTTGAAAAAGTTATGCCCATTTTGAATTGAAGGATTCAGCTGGCAAGATATCCTACTCGTGATTATGGCATCTTATTGAAGAGGGGATATGTTTTTTTTCCATCATATGTTTTCAAAATCAGCATATCATGTACTCTTACATTGTGAGTTTGCTTGAAAAGTATGGTCAAAGTGTCCACATTGGTAAAATATACAACAATTTTACATCAAATGGGTATATCCTCCATTTGGAAATTTCTATGCTTTGTTGCTATGCTGTCATTGTGGAAAGCTCGAAACAATCTGATTTGTAATAATAAGGTAGAACAAATTGTTCTAATTTAGTTGGCTTGGGTAAAGGCTCTATGAGAATTTAAGGATTCTTCTATGAACGGTTTTCTTAACAACTTTGAATTGGTCTTCTTTGGGTTTTAATGGTGATTGAAGTCTTTGTTGTGATTAGGAAGTAATTTACTAAACCTTTGCTAGGCGTTAATCGATTTTTTTCCTCTCTTGAAGACCTGCTTGGAGGCTTATTTTGAGGACGATTTCATTATGGATTTGATCACCAGTTGAAAATTTATTGCCTAAATTGTTTGCATGATCAGTATGAATGCAATCCATGAAAGGTTTTCATGTTTTTAGAAGTAACTGAATTCAGATATTGGGCTGCTCTAGGAAATGTGACTCATTTTTTTTTAACTATTGGTGTTTTCAATTCTGTCACAATTGTGTGTGTTTTTTTTTTTTTATTCCTGTTGCTTTTATTTTATTATGTTTTTGGTGGTTCTTCTATCAGTTGGCTAACTATTAACCAAACCAAACCAAACCAAGCCTTAAGTCCCATCAAATGGGGTCGGCTACATGAATCCTTTTTCTCCATGCGGCCCTATCAAAGGTCATTTCATTAGTCAAATTAAGTAGATCCATATCTCTATTTACAATGCTAACCAACGTTAATCTAGGCCTATCCCATTCCCTAACACTTCCATTGACCGTTACAACATCGCATATCTTCATTACTGCCTCTGTTGGTTTCCGTTGAATATGACCAAACCATCTCAATTGATTCTCTCTCAACTTATCTTCTATCGGTGCTACTCCTACCCATTCCCGAATACACTCATTCCTAATTCTGTCTTGTTTAGTCTTGCCACACATCCACCTTAATATTCTCATCTCAGCCACACTCATCTTATCTACATGTTGTTTCTTTGTTGCCCAACACTCCGTCCCATAAACATCACTGGTCTAATAGCCGTTCTATAGAACTTACCTTTAAGTCTAGTAGGTATTCGTTTATCGCACAGTACCCCAAACGTACTTCTCCACTTACACCATCCCGCCTTAATCCTATGGGCCACATCTGCATCAATCTTCCCCGCTGTTGTGATAATCAACCCTAAACAACGAAAATGTTCACTCTTAGGCAGTTCTTGGTTCTCAATCTTCACTTTTCCTCTACTTTCATTATTACTATTACTAAATTTACACTCCATGCACTCTGTCTTAGCTTATCAGAAATCCTTTAGATTCAAGAGTTTTTCTCCAAATCTCCAACTTTGTATTAACTCCTTCTCTAGTCTCATCCACTAGCACTATATCGTCTATAAAAAGCATACACCATGGCATGTCATCCTAGATATTTCTCATCAACTCTTCCATAACTAAAGAAAAAAGATGAGGACTTAAGGTAGATCTTTGGTGTAACCATACAGTGATAAGAAATTCATTTGTCTCTCGAGCAAGCGATCTAATAGTGGTCACCACCCCTTCATACATGTCCCTAATACATCAATGTAACCTTTTGTCACCCTTTTCTTTGCTAACACCCACCATATTATATCCCAGGGCACTCTATCATATGTTTTATTTTATCTTTTTTGTTTTTTTTTGGTTGTTGCTGAGATTTAGCTCTGTTTAGATTGAAGTTTTGTTTTAGAATGTCGATCAAGAATCGTTTCTGTTCACTTGGTCCTCTATTCTTGTATTGATGATTTACTTTTTTGGAATGTCGATCAAGAATGGTTTTTGTTCACTTGGGCCTCGATTTTTGTATTGATGATGTACTTTTTTGTACTCATTTACCCTTGTATCATTAAATTCCTGTTCTTTTTTCTCCTATCAAAATTAAATAAATAAACTAATTAAACCATACATCAATGAAAATGCAAGTATATATGTTTAAAAACTAAACTTTTTTCCTTTTTAATCTTTAATTGTAAAGTTAAGAATAATACATTTAATAAGGGTCACTCTTTGGCCTCTGAGTTTCAATGTTAGTGTTAGTCTTGGATAAGTATGATCTTCCCACTATTTACCCTATTATCTAAAAATTGATCTTATTACCATAAGGCATCCCTTAGTTTTTGCTTCTTCTTCTTTTTTAAAAATTTTTTCACATTCACATGGCTCAACTATCTCCCAACTAGATTTTCTTATAAGATTGCTAATAAAATCTCCTATTAGAAAATTTGGGTTTTGACCCATAGTTTTGGCTTAGTTTAAGTCAAAATAAAAATGGGACCTACATACCTTTTTTGGTGGGTCCAAGTGATGATGTATAATATGCCATGTGGTGAATAATAAATTGACACCAAAAAGAGCTCCATGAATATAGAAAGTCTTGGTGCAATAAATGAATATCCCACATTGCTAGAAGAGAAGAAGTTTAAATGGTTTATATATACCAAGAGAAGGACTTATGGATGGACTTAGATTCAGGACTATGGACAAGTGGGTTTATGCCAAAAATCTCATGCGTCTTGATCGGCCATCTTTGTGTCGTGCTCGGGTTCGAGTGCGTGGTGCGTGGAGTTGGTCCAACCTGGGTCTTATTATCTTTTTGGGCCAAATTTAATTGAATTTTCAGTCCAAAAATCTTGCGGGAAATTTTTTATTTTCACATTTGAATTCAAAATATTTCTGAAATTACCCTGGCATTTTTCTAAAATGTTGCAATAGGGTCTTTCCCGACCCAATGCCTCTTTTCACCTTTTGCCTTACTGTTATAGTTTTTTTGAAGGGATGCAACCTCACCGAACAATCATCATACACTCTATAAATAGTCATTCCTTCTGCCTTTCTAGGCACTTCAATTTTCATTCTTGCTTTTGTTCTTCTTTTCTTCTCTTCCGTTTCTATATTTTGTCAAAGAGAGATATAAACACAGTTTAGGTCGCCAAGCTCACCGTGGTTGTGCTACTTCGGTGAGAGTTTGATTGTCGTATCATGGGAGACGGACACTATAAATACTCAAAGGCACCAATGCGTGGGAAAATTCTATCTTAAAAAGACAGTGTTAAACACTAGACTCGATCGCTTTGATTCTCTGAAAGTCTTTAATGCTATGAGTTCATCATATTTATTTATTTTCTGTAATTATTTTCTTTTTCTAGATTAATTTGTTTATACTAAAAATTTTGTATCTTCTTATTTATTAATTTACACTTAAGATTGTAACAATCTTAAGATAGAATTAAGTGTTCAATCTTTTTGTGTTTGTATTCATCCTACTACTAGTTTTTGAAATCAGAAAAAATGACTACTGAAGAGAATGCTTCAAGTAATGACAAAGTTCTCTCGACTTCTCATCCTGCCATGCTTCCGACTGTCCTTACAACTGTCCCGGTTAATCATGGAGAGAAACCCGAGAAGTTCAATGGTAGTGACTTCAAACGTTGGTAACAGAAAATTCTTTTTTATCTAACTACTTTGAACATGGCTCGATTCCTCCATTAAGAACCTACAAAAGTGAAAGAAGATGAAATAGATTGTCAAGTTCTTATTGCTATAGAAACTTAGAATCGAGGGGATTTTCTGTGTAGAAATTACATCCTCAATGGTTTGAATAATGCACTATATGATGTTTATTGTAGTCCAAAGAGGACCGCAAAAGAACTTTGGGAAACCTTGGATAAAAAATACAAATCAGAAGGTGCCGGAATGAAGAAATACATTGTCGATCGACAGATTTCTAGGCTTCAAGATGGTGGATTCCAAGACCATGATTAATTAGGTCTGGAAACTCCAAGTTATTCTCCATGATATTCTTGCTAAAGGGATCATCCTCGGGGAATCTTTTCAAGTGGTTGCAATCATTGAAAAATTGCCACCCACTTGGAAGGATTTTAAGAAGATGAATCTTGATGATTTGATTGTGTGGCTGAGAAATGAGGAAGTCAACCAATGCTCTGGAAAAAAAAGAAGCAACAATCACTAGATGGAATCCAAGGCTAATATAGTGGAACAAGGACAAAGTTCAAACAATAAGAAATTTTCTAATGACAATCCTAAGAGTGGTGGCAAAATCCAAAAGTTCAAAGGAATATGCTACAACTGTGGCAAAACTAGCCATTGTGTTGTTGATTGTCGTGGTCCACCAAAGAACAAAAGGAAGTCATATAAAGGAAATAAGCAAGGCAAGAAGACTGGAAATGAAGCCAACATAACTGAAGAAGGCATTATCGCCTATGGTGTTGATGAAATCAATCTCTCCGCAATAGTACCTGAAGGAAATCTGGTTGGGAATCCCAAAGATTGATGGGTAGACACTAAAGCCATACGCCACATTTGCTTAGAGAAGAAAATGGTCACATCTTATCAAACAATTGAAAATGGAGGGCAGCTTTTTATGGGAAACTCCTCGACTTCCAAAGTTGAAGGACAAGGAAAGGTGATTCTAAAAATGACTTCAGAGAAAGAGCTTACCCTCAACAATGTACTACATGTGCCAGAAATTCGAAAGAATCTTGTGTCAAGGTCTTTGCTGAGTAAAAATGGGTTTGGGTTGGTTTTTGAGCTTGATAAGTTTGTACTCACTAAAAGTGGGGTTTATGTGGGAAAATGATATCTGAATGATGGTTTGTTTAAGATGAATGTAATGACTATTGTACCTAAAATTGCTATTAATAATAATATCGCATCTTCTGCTTATATTGTTGATTTTTCAAATATTTGGCATGGTAGACTAGAACATGTAAATTTTGATTCTCTTCATAGAATGATGAATTTAGAATGTTGGCCTAAATTTAATATTGGTCCTAATCATAAGTGTGAGATTTGCATTGAAGCGAAGTTAACAAGGAGTTCTTTCCATTCAATAGAAAGAAACAAAACCTCTAGATTTAATTCATAGCAATATCTGTGATTTTAAATCTTTGCAAACTAGAGGGGATAAAAAAAATATTTTATCACTTTTATTGATGATTGTACAAAATACTGTTATGTATACTTGATAAGCAATAAAGATGAAGTATTGGACATGTTCGTTCATTATAAAAGTGAGGTTGAAAATCAACTTAGCAGAAAAATTAAGGTGCTTAGAAGTGATAGAGGTGGTGAATATATAGCACCATTAGTTGACTTTGTTCTCAACATGGTATTATACACCAACTTACTGCACCTTATTCACCTCAGTCAAATGGTGTGGCTAAATAGAAAAATAGAACTCTTAAAGAGATGATGAATACTATGTTGATTAGTTCTAGGTTATCCCAGAATTTGTGGGGGGAAGCAATATTGTCTGCAAATCATATTTTGAATAAGATAACCCCATAAGAAAACTAGAAAAACACCACACGAACAATAGAAAGGTAGAGTGCCTATCTATAATTATTTAAAAGTGTGGGGTGTCTTGCTAAAGTGGCGATTCCTATCCCTAAAAAGGAAAATATAGGACCAAAGATGATTGATTATGTATTTATTGGATATGCACTTAATAGTAATGCGTATCGATTTTTAATTCATAAATCGGATAATTTCGATATACATGTTCATACTATTATTGAATTAAGGAATGCATCGTTCTTTGAGAAGGTTTTTCCTTACAAGGAAAAAGAGTTAACTACTCTTAAAAGACCAATTGAATCTGCTACAAGTTGTAGTCTGGATCAAAATGATAAAGAAAAAGACAAACCTAGACGTAGTAAATGTGCTTGAATAGAGAAAACATTTGGTCCAGATTTTCTAACTTTTTTGTTAGAAAATGAACCACAGCTTTAAAGAAGTGATGTCTTTACCAAAGGCAACTTTGTGAAAAGAAGAGTCAATAGTGGGATTGATTCCATACTACAAAATCATACTTGGATTTTGGTAGATCTTTCACCAGGTTGTAAACCTTTACGATACAAGTGGATTTTTAAAAGGAAAATGAAAGCAGATGGAACAATCGACAAATACAAGGCTAGACTTGTTGCCAAAGGGTATAGACAAAAGGAATGATTGGATTATTTTGATACCTACTCACAAGTTACCAGAATAACATCCATTCGAATGATGATGTTATTGCAGC
This sequence comes from Camellia lanceoleosa, assembly GCA_025200525.1. Taxonomy (NCBI): domain Eukaryota; kingdom Viridiplantae; phylum Streptophyta; class Magnoliopsida; order Ericales; family Theaceae; genus Camellia; species Camellia lanceoleosa. The sequence goes on along the minus strand of CM045772.1, from coordinate 92,781,925 downwards.
CTTGCACAATCTTGAAATTCACCAAATGGATGTCAAAATGGCATCCCTAAATGGTGAATTAGAAGAAGAAATCTACATGGAACAACCCAAAGGGTTTATAGTTCTAGGCCAAGAAAGAAAGGTGTTTAAATTAATCAAGTCATTGTATGGTTTGAAACAAGCACCTAAATAGTGGCATGAAAAATTTGACACTACAATGATGTCAAATGGGTTTAGGATCAATGAATGTGATAAATGCGTCTACATTAAAGACACTAACAAAGGCTACGTCATTGTTTGTCTTTATGTAGATGATATGTTGATCATTAGTAGTAATAATGAGATGATAAAGGCAACTAAAACCATGTTAAGCAAAAGGTTTGACATGAAAGGCATGGAACTTGTAGATGTTATATTAGGCATGAAAATAACTAGAACAACTAACGGTTATGTGTTGTCTCAATCTCATTACATTGAGAAAGTTCTTGATAAATTTGGCAATGAAGATGATAATATCGCCAGAATGGCTATAGACATAGGTCCACATTTATCAAAGAATAAAGGAGAAGGGATATCACAATTGAGATATGCTCAGAAAATTAGAAGCTTGATGTATCTAATGAACTGTACTCGTCCTGATTTAGCATACGTAGTAAATAAATTAAGTAGATACACAAGCAACCCAGGACCAGACCATTCGAAAGCCATGACAAGGTTACTTAGATATCTAAGGTATTCACAAAGTTATGGATTGCACTATACTAGGTATCCTGCAGTACTTGAAGGGTATTGCGATGCAAATTGGATTTCAAATACTATGGATTCAAAATCCACTAGTGGTTATATTTTTGTCTTATAAGGTGCAGCGGTGCCTTGGAAATCATCCAAACAAACGTGCATCGCTAGGTCAACAATGAAATCGAATTTATTGCTCTAGATAAAGCTGGAGAAGAAGCAAAATGGCTTCTACGATTCTTGGAGGACATTCCAATATGGCCTAAACCTGTGCCTATCATTTGTATACATTGTGATAGTATATCAACAATGGACGAGGCACAAAGTCATTTGTATAATGGTAAGTCTCGACAAATCCGTCATAGACATAATACCATTAAACTCTTGCTTTCAAGTGGAACAATTTCCTTAGAATATGTGAAGTCTAAGGATAATCTAGCAAATCCATTCACAAAAGGGCTAACCAAAGAGCAAGCGTATAATTCATCAAAAGGAATTGGACTAAAGCCTATTACATAAGAGTCATCATAATGGTAACCCAACCTATGCTAACTGAAGATCCTAAGAACTAGGTTCAAAAGGAAAAACTAAATTCTGCGTGGCTCACAGAAATCAATAGGGAATCTAACTCCAACTCATTTCTAGAATGAGATAGTGATAAACTGCAACATGTGTTGTATGTAGTAGGAACCAAGGTAAGCTATGCTTTTAATGATTATCTATCTCTTGAGATACGGAAATCTAAGAGGAGTACAAAGGATACTCGTTATAGGAATCACCAATGTAAGTGTAAAGTGGGGCCGCTTCTGTGAGAATTAATTAGGCACAATTCTCTAAAGCACTCAATGAAACTAAGGGTTGTTCAAGGCGACAATAAACACAACAGTGAGAACTTCAAACTGTGTCAGAGCTACTCTGTGTATACTCTGTTGTCTAGGTTTTTACCAAACGGCTAACAGTTCAAGGCTTTTAGTCCACTGATCGTTTAGTAAATTCGATAGGCCTTCACAAGGGAAGGTTCAAGGTCGTAAGCTACCTATCCTATGCAGTGTAGTTCCTCATTATACTCTCTCTTCAAATTAGCGTTTTATTTGAATCTTATCAATTTCATTCATGTGGGGAATTGTTGGAAAATTTGGGTTTTGACCCATAGTTTTGGCTTAGTTTAAGTCAAAATAAAAATGGGACCTACATACCTTTTTTGGTGGGTCCCAGTAATGACGTACTATATGCCATGTGGTGAATAATACCTTGAAGTTGGTTTGTCAAAGCCATTAATGGGTGAATAATTGACACCAAAAAGTGCTCCATGAATATGAAAAGTCTTGGTGCAATAAATGAGTATCCCACATTGCTAGAAGAGAAGAAGTTTAAATGGTTTATATAGACCAAGTTGGCATTTGGGTTTGGGCCCCAAGGGGCACCCAAGTATTGTAAAGAGAGGAGTTATGGATGGGCTTGGACTCAAGACTATGGACAAGTGGGCTTATGTCAAAAATCCTGTGTGCATGCCTGGCCATGTCGTGTCGTGCTCGAGTGCGTGGTGCGTTTAGTTGGTCCAACCTAAGTCTTATGTTTTTGGGCCAAATTTAATTGAATTTTCAATCCAAAAATCATGCGGGAAATTTTTTATTTTGAAATTTGAATTCAAAATATTTCTGAAATGACCTCAGCATTTTTCTGAAACGTTGCAATATGGTCCTTCCCAAACCAATGCCTCTTTTCACCTTCTTCCTTATTATTCTGATTTTTACGAAGGATGCAACCTCACCGAACAGTCATCATACTCTCTATAAATAGTCCCTCCTTCTGCCATTCTAGGCACTTCAATTTTCGTTCTTGCTTTTGTTCTTCTTTTCTTCTCTTTCATTTCTATATTTTGTCAGAGAGAGATATGAACACAGTTCGGTTCGCCAGGCTCACCGTGGTTGTGCTACTTCAGTGAGAGTTTGATCGTTGTATCCTAGGAGACGGACATCATAAATACTTGAAGGCACCAGTGCAAGGGCAAATTCTGTCTTAGGGAGATAGTGTTAAACACTAGACGCGATCACTTCGATTCTCTGAAAGTCTTTACTGCTGTGACTTCTTCATATTTATTTATTTTCTGTAATTATTTTCTTTTTCTAGATTAATTTGTTTATTCTAGAAATTTTGTATCTTCTTATTTATTAATTTACACTTAAGATTGTTCAACCTCTCCCAATACACTTTCCTTGTTTTGTAACTAATTTACATTATCTTCTGATCTACAAAATATAATTGATGAGAAGTAAGAGCTTCTACAATGGTGAACTATATGGTTTGTTATTGTTGTATTTTGCGTTCAAATTCTCAAATTTTCACTACAATAGTAAGACGTATGGCTTGCTGTCTATTATCTGTATATAGGTAAACATTGTATCAAATATAGCATAAAGTTTAGTTATAGATAATTTTTGTGTCTACAACTTTCTTTTAGGGATCTACATGTAGCATTTTGATTTAACATTTTAAAAGAAAATTTGAATTTTTTTAACATATTGACCTAACATTACTAAAATAAATCACTTTAACATTATTGCGAGTGAAGTGAGCCAAGCTAAGCTGAGGCTATTTATAACTTCATCAAAATCTTGTTAGAAACTTGGTTGTTTATCTCAGATATCTACATCCAACATCTTTAATTAGGATATCAAGGAATTTTGGCTTTAAAGCTGCGTGATATGTGAAAGTGTTTTAATGTGTGAGAGAGACTGAGAAACGTAGCAATTATGCACTAGTTAATTAAGGTGTTGCTTAATTAATTGGTTTTTTAAGGATAAATTACACTAACAGTCTTGCAGTTCAGGACTTGTATTACTTTGATTCCTAATTTTTCAATTATGATACATTTGATCATAAATTTTGAATAACATTTTAAATAAAGACAATCAAATATATTTTATTTGCAAACGAAAAATTCTCCATTTCAAACGCAAAGTCGTCATGTAACTTATTTTGTGTTGGTTAACTTGTATGTTGTTTGAAATGTAATGGCTTTTTTTTTAATAAATAATGTTAGCACTTTTTTGGTTATAAAGTTCTATTTTGTTTGATTTTCATAATCTATTTTCAGAAAATTTTTCTAAGAAACTAAAAATTAAATTAGTGAAAAAAATTTAAAAACACTAGTCATTTTTATATAATTTTATCTTTTGGGAGAGTAGAAATATTTTTTTAATTTTTTTTTTTTTTGTATTTCTTTTTATTAAATTAGTTTTTGTTTTTTCAAAAAAAAATCTAAAAATAATATCAAAAACTCAATTCAAACATAACAACAATTTTGATGTCATTAAATCAAAAAATCAATTACACATATCAATTACACATTAAGTCCAATAACTAGTTGTATGTTATTTTACTCACTCTAATATGCTCTTTAAAAGAGACTTGTTATAGCTATTATAACTAGTTTTATGTTATTTTACTCACTCCAATGGGCTAGCTAGTGCAATAGCTATTTGAACAAAACATTTGCAGCTAGCTACATCTGAAGAATATTGGGAGGTTCTTCAAACTAGTTTGTGTGGATAAATATGTAAAATAAAAGAGTAGCTTTGGAGCACATAAATAAATAATAATAATAATAATAAAATTAGTTAGGTAAAATAAAGAGTATACCATTTTCATACTTTAGTTAGTGAAAAATGAAGAGTAGCATTGACCATCCATTATATGAAGAAAAAAAAAAAAACCACTCATTACATAATTATCATCCAAACATATATTGAAAATTAGTTTGGTAAAAAAGATTAAAAAAAAATTTAAAGATTTATTATTTTTATATAATTTTATCTTTGGTGGTACAAATAATTTTTAAAAATTTAAAAATATCTTTTTTCATATTTATTTTTGTCAAACTAATTTATATTTTAACAAATTGATGATTTTGCCCTTAAAATGGCAAAAGAAATGACATTTTCAATTGTTCTTATTTTGAACGATATTCAAATTTCAGAGTTAAATGTATCATAATTGAAAGATCATGAATCAAAGTAACACAACTCCCAAGCTACAATAATTATTAGTATAATTTGCCCCTTTTTTTATTATTATTTTTAGATAGGGTTAATTAAATTAATGGGGGCATTTATACACAAGTCCCATTAAGTCCTAGATAACATTTTTTCCTCCTTCAACTCCTATTAATTTTTAATAGACAAAATTATCTTTCAAATAATGGTTGTTCATCATTTGTAATTGTTTATAAAAAAAATATGATGATGTGGCATTTATTTTGATTTTCAAAATTTTAAATCATCATAATTTTTATAATATACATTTATTTTTGATAAAATTTATATTTCTAGAATCAACCCAACGAAATCTATCAAACAAGACTACTATTAAATACAAAATTATATAAAAATAAAATATATTTTTTTATTATGAATTTACAATTTAAACTAGTTTTAATAGTAAGTTTTCTTAACTTACTTAAATAACAATATTTTTTGGTCTAATTTTTTTCAATTTTTTCTAGGTTTAAAATTGAGAATATTCCCAATTTAGTTAGCTTTAAAACTGGTAAAAAAATTAAGAACTTTCTCAACAACTGATCACCATGTTTGCTTTCAGTTTTTTAAAAACATTTTTTAGAAAATTTTACTTTCTTGTTTTCTGTATTTTTTTTATTTTTACTAAATTTTTTTAATATTTTAAGAAATTTTTTTAATTTTTAGACACAACTAATATAAATACACTTCAAAAATACAATTTTCGTGAAAAAAAAATCTTTAAAAAATTCACTAAATATCAAAAATACAAAAAAAAATTACCAAAATTCAATACATTTTTCGTATTTTTGTGTATTTATTAATTTTTTTAAATATTTTTTTACAAATATTTTACTTTTTAGATACATTTAATTAAGGTGCATCTAAAAAGGTAAAAACAAATGCTTAAAATTTTAAAAATATTCACTAAAAACAAAAAAAAATACGAAAAATAAAAAAACTCAGCTTCAAAAAATTGAAACCAAATGCACTGGATAATATTCTCAATTAATATTGGAAAAAATTGAAAATTTTCTCAGTTTTATTTGATAATTTCGCAGACTGAGAAATTGTTAGTTTTGTATAACTAAAAAAATAATATTTTATTTTTATAAAATTTTATATTCAATATTGGTCTTGTTTGATAAATCTCATTGTGTAGACTCCAAAAATATATATTTTATTAAAAATAAATGTGTATAATAAAAATTATGAAATTTGTAAGTTTTGAAAAAAAAAAAAAAAAAGTAAAATGCCATATCAGCAATACTATTTGAATAAGAGAAACTATCTAGTATTTTTGAGGCATGATTAGGTGATTTTCAAAATATTTATGATTGATGGAGAGGGTGGGGCCTACAATTTGTATTAGAGCATGAGGTATAATACTTGGTGATTAGTGAACAACATTGTCATGTGGTGCACTTGTAACACCTAATAATTTTCTACTAACACTCAATGAATTGATGCAATTCCTTCTTCTTTTTAATAAGGGTAAAATATTTTATGGGTTAACAAAAAAGAAAGAGGACTTAATGGAACATGAACAGTACCAATAGGACTTTTAAGTAATTAACCCAATTATTAGGACTTCTTCCTTAAAATTTAAGAAAGACAAAAAGAAAATTTGATATTGAAGATTAAATTTTTTTATAAAAAAATTTAATAGAGCAGCGATATATACTGACAAAATTTGTATGAATTTTTTGGGTTTGATGCGGATCTTTCCCCTAAAAAAAATGTAGATGATTTTCATTTGTAATAAAAGGCAAATTGAATCCCTAGTTGTGCAGTTTGCTTCTTGTCTCAAATCAATTTGATTCTTGAAGCTCTAATTGCATCAACTTTTATCCTTTAATTTTACACAATGCATGAATTAAGTGCAACGGATAATATCTATTAAGAGATTAGACCAAAATCAAATGCAAAATAATTCATTCAAAAGGGAATAGATCACTCACACTAATCCCTTAATTACTTTGAGAATAATAAATTGATTATTTTAGCCTTGATTTTAATCCAATTTCTAAACAGATATTATCAATTGGATTGAATTGAAGTGTTATGAAAAATTAAAAGGGTAATCAAGGCTTTTAGGCCTTGTTTGATTAACAGTATTAATAGTGAAAGGATTAATAATTTTATAAATTAGTATAGGATTAGTTATCTAATTAAATTAGTGAGATAACCATTTATTATGTATTCATTATTTTATTTTATTTTTCTTTCATACTTGAAATTATGGTCCCCAGCTCCTCTCAATATTAAACATTTGCCAATTTCATCAGATTGAATGTCTGCGGCACATGTAATCAATCAATAAAAATTGCAATCAACTATAGAATTGTGAGTCCATGAACTAACAATCTCAATCCTATGATATAATCCCACTAATCAAACATGCCCTTAGTATAGTGGTTGTGTAGCACCACTTTGTGGTGTGAGGAGTTTACAATAATCTTTGCGATGTTTATTTTCCCCTAATATGGAGGTTGTATATATAGTTTTTATGTCTTTCCTAATTTGAGCTAGAGGTGATTGTTGGGTTTGGTGACTATTGGACTTTCTAGCTATTGTTGAATTTTAGTTGTTCAATTTGATGTAATGTTTCTCATATTATAAAGTACTTCCCTCCTTACACTACAAGAATTTTCACTTTTGGTGACTAAATATTTAGTCGCCAAAAGTCATATTTTAGTCGCCAATACTCTTTAGCAACTAAATTTTTTGGTCGGAAATTAGTAGCCAAAGAGTAGTCGAAATATAATTGCCGACTAAACCTAATTTAGTCGCCAATAGGTTTGAAAATTAATTAAATAAATACATTTTTGCCGACTAATTTTTTTGTCGCCAAAAGCTAATTATTTAGTGGCCAAAAACTTTTTAGCTACTAAATTTTTTAGTCGCCAAAAGCAAATACTAGTGTTTTGGCTACTAAAATTTTAGTCGCCTAAAATCAATCTTTTTTGGCTACAAAAATTTTAGTCTCCAAATACTATTTCTTTTGGCTACTAAAAATTTAGTCGCCTAAACTACGACATTTTTTGCTATTAAATTTTTAGTCGCCAAAAGTCATATTTATTCTTCAACTTTTGTTTTTAGCTACAAAATATTTTAGTCGCCAAATGTTTAATTTTCTTTTGGCTACAAAACTTTTAGTAGCCAAAGGTTTGATTTTCTTTTGGCTACAAAACATTTAGTAGCCAAATGGTTGTTTTTCTTTTGCCTATAAAAAATTTAGTAACCAAATGTTTGATTTTCTTTTGGCTACAAAATTTTTAGTAGCCAAATGTTTGTTTTGTTTTTGTTTTTGTTTTTGTTTTTTTTTTTCCTTTTTATTGGCTACAAAATGTTTAGTCGACAAAAACTACATATTATCTTTTATTGTTAATATTATAATGTGTCCATAATCTATCTATATTCCATTCAACCTGTAATACGTGTATAAATGAAATGATACATAAATTATCAATCATTCCACAATCTGCATCCGTATACAAAAATAAATTACTTTAACTGTCCAAGTACATACAAACGAACTATTGTCCAAACTAAAATAATAATTCCATACAACATATACAATCATACAAAAAGTAAAGCCCTCTATATACAAAAATTACATTTACTATACCATGTGAAATGACCATTTGGCATGGTACAAATTACCATCGTAATCTGTACCACAACAAAAGGTGATGTATGTACCAAGCCAAAAATATATCTATGTACCACGACAAAAAATCAATTTAGTGGACGGCGTCAAAAAGTGATCTATTTACCATGCCAATAATTATCTGTTCGCTGCCAATGGTTTTTTGTATCAGGAATAGTTAACTGCACAAAAGCTAGAGACGACAAAAATATTATATTACTTCTATACGAAAGTCCAATTTCTTCTCCATACACAAAAATATCTCTGCAAGTCCACGCAGCGAAGTCATCTACAAAAAACAAAAAACAAAAAACATTAGAATTGGACCCAAAAATGTCTAACTTTATGAATGAATTTGGGAACAAGTGACAAATAAAAATAAGTGAGAAGTAACCTTCCATGATGAATCAATTATCAGTCATTGTACAGTCTTTCTAAAGTCTTTTGTTATAAGGAACATTGTTAAATGCAGAACAATCATTACTAAATCTTTCAGTAGTATCATACAGCTAATGTAACAATCTTCTATTTGTATGCAACATGTTTCCAAATTCTGTGGCTAAACCAATATCAAAGCCCAATGTGAATATAAAGTATTATTTTTACCAACTTCCTCATTATTTGTTTGCAAAAGGCACTTGAATTATTAGATTGGATAAAAAACCATCGGTACTTATTAATGTATGTCAGTGCCATTTCAGAGAGGATATTAGAACATGTGATAAAAATAATAACACGCGTGTATATGTTCACAAAATTAGCAAGTTTAAAACATTCCGTCAGCTTGTCACAAGTCCTATTTGTAATGGGAAAGCTGCCCGTGAGAGTCAAACGGAGGTTCGGGGGATGTTTTGAAGTTTCGCCCCCGAAACGCTCTTTTTCGACTAAGTGTTGGGCATATTTGGCTCTAAATCCCAACCTATAGGTCCGAATAACATTCCATCAGTTGTCACAAGTCCTATTTGGGATGGGGAACTGCTCGTTTTACCAAACGCAGGTTCAGGGGCTGTTTTGAATTTTTGCCCCCGAAACTCCCTTTTTCAACTAATTGTTGGACATATTCGTCTCTAAATCCCAACCTATAGGTCTGAATAACATTCCGTCAGTTGTCATAAGTCCTATTTGGCATGGAGAAACTATTCGTTTTGGCCACACGGAGGTTCGGGGGCTGTTTTGAATTTTCGCCTCCGAAATGCCCTTTTTCGACTAAGTTTTCGGCGTATTCGGCTCTAAATCCCAACCTATAGGTCCGAATAACATTCTGTCAGTTGTCATAAGTCCTATTTGGCATGGGGAAACTGTTCTTTTTGGCCACACGGAGGTTCGGGGGCTGTTTTGAATTTTCGCCCCCGAAATGCCCTTTTTCGACTAAGTTTTGGGCGTATTCGGCTCTAAATCCTAACCTATAGGTTCGAATAACATTCCGTCAGTTCTCACAAGTCCTATTTGGCATGGGGAAACTGTTCGTTTTGGCCACACGGAGGTTCGGGGGCTATTTTGAATTTTCGCCCCCGAAATGCCCTTTTTCAACTAAGTTTTGGGCGTATTCGGCTCTAAATCCCAACCTATAGGTCCAAATAACATTCCGTCAGCTTGTCACAAGTCCTATTTGTAATGGGAAAGCTGCCCGTGAGAGTCAGACGGAGGTTCGGGGGATGTTTTGAAGTTTCACCCCCGAAACGTCCTTTTTCGACTAAGTGTTGGGCATATTCAGCTCTAAATCCTAACCTATAGGTCCAAATAATATTCCATCAGTTGTCACAAGTCCTATTTGGCATGGGCAAACTGCTTTCGCCACACAGAGGTTTGGGGGCTGTTTTGAATTTTCGCCCCCGAAATGCCCTTTTTCGACTAAGTGTTGGACATATTTGTCTCTAAATCCCAACCTATAGGTCCGAATAACATTCCGTCAGTTGTCATAAGTCGTATTTGGCATGGGGAAATTTTTCGTTTCGGCCACACGGAGGTTTGGAGGCTGTTTTGAATTTTCGCCCCCGAAATGCCCTTTTTTAACTAAGTTTTGGGCGTATTCGGCTCTAATCCCAACCTATTTGTCCGAATAACATTCTGTCAGTTGTCATAAGTCCTATTTGGCATGGGAAAACTGTTCTTTTCGGCCACACGGAGGTTCGGGGGCTGTTTTGAATTTTCACCCCCGAAATGCCCTTTTTCGACTAAGTTTTGGGCGTATTCGGCTCTAAATCCCAACCTATAGGTCCGAATAACATTCCGTCAGTTGTCATAAGTCCTATTTGGCATGGGGAAACTGTTCGTTTTGGCCACACGGAGGTTTGGGGGCTGTTTTGAATTTTCACCCCCGAAATGCCCTTTTTCGACTATGTTTTGGGCGTATTCGGCTCTAAATCCCAACCTATAGGTCCGAATAACATTCCGTCAGTTGTCATAAGTCCTATTTGGCAAGGGGAAACTGTCAGATCGCCACACGGAGGTTCCGGGCTGTTTTGAATTTTCACCCAAACGCCCTTTTTCGACTAAGTTTTAGGCGATTCGGCTCTAAATCTCAACCTATAGGTCCGAATAACATTCCGTCAGTTGTCAGAAGTCATATTTGGCATGGGGAAACTGTTCGTTTCGACCACACGGAGGTTCGGGGCCTGTTTTGAGTTTTCGCCCCCGAAACGCCCTTTTTCGACTAAGTGTTGGACATATTCGTCTCTAAATCCCAACCTATAGGTCCGAATAACATTCCGTCAGTTGTCACAAGTCATATTTGGCATGTGAAAACTGTTCGTTTTGGCCACACGGAAGTTCGAGGGTTGTTTTGAGTTTTCTCTCCCGAAATGCCCTTTTTCAACTAAGTTTTAGGCGATTCACTCTAAATCCCAACCTATAAGTCCAATAACATTCCGTCATTGTCATAAGTCCTATTTGGGGATACATGCAAAAAATATTATTTTATATATTTTTTATATGTCATATTATTACATATTTAATATGTATTTTATGTCAAATATTTAATTTTATTAAATTTATTAACTTCATGTATGTTATTTTAGTAAAAAAAAATTAAAACTTACAAGCTTTTTTTTTAAAAAGTAGTCCGTGTCCGCAGTGTGTCCCAAATGTCCCAGCGTGTCCAGCACTTGTCCGTGTCTGACACATGTCGGACACTCATATGTGACCTCCAGAGAGGTGTTCGTGCTTCATAGGCCATAATTAAATGCATAACTATATTTTTTCTTCACGAGAACATCAAACTACCGTATTGGGTTTTCGAACGCCCAATTAAAACATTAAAGGAAGTGATAATTTTGAGAAAGGTTCCATGACAGAGGCATCATTCAGCACTTGTTCTGCACTTGCTATAGTAAACTTAGGTGGGTACATCATACAAGTTTATGAAAGCGGCGAAACATGCATCACAATCAGCCACCATTGAGAACAAGTATAGAGTTGAAAAGAATCTGCCATGCCAATGCTGACAGGGAGAAATCTCATAAAAATACCAAAGATAAATTTGGAGCAGGGAGGGACCCATCCTGGTTATGAGTACTTAAAACAAAAATTTCATTAAAAATAAATAAATAAACTTTGGGAGCACCCTGTTGGACCATTTTTGAGGTGTTTAAAATGATTACACTTTTTACTAATCTCTTCAGTTAATGCAACAACTTAAAGACCATCAACTTGTTTCTCATTAATTTGTTCAACACACTAACGGCTACTGAAGTATTCTTTTAGGGGATATCTCATGTAGTTTGATCTATGCCAACACAACCACACACACACACCTTCCCAAAACAATTATCATATTGGTGTTCAATATTGAAATGATTTAAGGTTATTTTCTTGCTCTTACCCACAATTCTTAACTTCCAAATAATATCTAGAACATTCTTAGGTCTTGTTTGTAATAATCCACATATGTTTTACATTTTGTCCACCAAACAATGAGAATTGAAACACACCTGAGAACATGGACAACATCCCGTACAAGATATTTCTGCAAATACATCATGATATACGACCATGATGTAAAAATCTGTCACACATCCCACATTTTTAGTATCAAAATAATTTCCAGATAGATATAAAAGACTAGAATTGACAATTAAAAAACTTCTCAAGATCATTCCAATTAGACTGCTCAATTATCTCTCGGTTCTCTATCACCCACTTTTGAGAAGAGATACTAGAGAATCGGCTACCCTCTGCAGAAGTGAAAACATTTTCAAGTGCAAACATTTTCAAGTGCACAAGAATGCATTACACAAAGAAAAAACCATATCCTACAAGATTATAAGCAACAACTCCTTATTCATAAATTTTTTTTTTTTTTGATAAAATTTTTATTCATTACATCACAGATGAGGATTTCATAGACCATCAATATAAGAATCAAACGCCTACCAACTAACAAGAATGTAAAAATAAGTAGCGGAATGAAATACAATGCTCAAGAGCCTTAATGATATAATCAATTTAAGTCAAGAAGGAACCCACGGAGGAAAGTCCTCGTAAGATCTCTAGACAAGTGCTATCAACTCAGAGAAGGAAACCACCAATTGCCCACCAAAAAAATGTCATAAGAAAAAGAACGGTCGAATCGAGAAGGCACAAATATGAGCAAAATTTAATTATACTTAAACATCGAAAAATTTAATCACACCTCAGATGAGATAAGGAAACTGTTCAATTGAAATGTCTTTCAGTTTCTAAGATTACAGCCTCAACTAAACAAGATGCAAAGACAAGACAATCGCCAAACCTTCCCATTAGGGTGATAGCACACAGCAGTGATAATATCTTTTACATATGTCCAATCAACAACTTGGCAACCAGTAATTGCCCAAATCCAAACTTTTCCATCTATTGAGCCACTGATAAACTGATTATTGTCCACAGGATTAAACTGAACACGTGTCACTGCATGACACAAGAATATGATGAAAAAAGTAACTAATTACTATGTAAAATAATAAGTAATTTAACAAAACTCTGCATGATCCACTAATCAGAACTATCTAAGGAAGAAAAACACAAACAGCAAGAGCCGCACCGTAATTACTATGTAAAAAAACTTTAAGGCAATGCTCACATCCGACTTGCCATAAACGAACAGTTTTATCAATTGATTATGAGAGAAGGCACTGCAACAAGAACAGAAATAATTAAAATTCATTTTAATATCTGCCAAGTTTGGGAAAACTTAACTTCTTTACAATTTTTCATCTGTTATGCTTGTATGAGCACAATTTCTATATTTAAAATTAGCTATTTCTCTTTGTAAATAATACTCATACAATGATTATACAGATGACGAATCCGAATTACTGTTGGCAAAACAAACCTGCAGGAACACAAACTTCAGATTAACAACAGATGCATATTTCTTCTAGATGGGTTCTACAGCATTAAAAAGTCCATCGAGCATGAATAAAACATTATAACCAATGAAACTCATAAACTGGATGCTTATTTGACAAAAAGCATAGAAATCTATTTTTATGGCCATGTTACTATGGATTAGAACATTACAAGAGTCGAATAGCATACCAAATTTTTTTCATTTTTTAGTTTGTTTCAGTCCATATTCAAAAGCAAAGGGGCTAAGAAGCCCAACTGCGACTATATATCTTTTGAGGGCATGAAATTAGCAGGACAACAAATTAGCAGGACAGCAAAGGGGCTAAGAAGCCCAACTGGGACTATATTTCTCTGCCAAACCAATATCTGACATTGTCAGATTACCCTGCAAGCAAAACAGGACAGCAAATGAAACCCAACTGGATTGTGGTTCATTTCATTTCAATGGTCAAGGACAATAATCAAGCTTTACTTTAGGGGTTAGATGTTGCGGATCGGGGGCACACCAGGAAACTCAAACAAGCAATAACACACAAGATTTAACGTGGTTCGGCAAGTCGCCTACGTCCACGGGCAGCGGATTCACTATATTGAACAAAATGGTAAGAATTACAACACTCTGAAAGTAATTCTCTCTCTCTCTGTTTGCTCTCTATTGAACTCACTCACAGTATCTAAACACTTCCTCACCTCTCATTTATACAAGAAGATGGAGAATGGAGATGCCATCAACAATGAGCTGTCACCCATTGGTGTGCTTTGGTGAGTGTTGCCAAATTTCATTGGTGTGCTTTGATGGCTTTCCAAATTGTTGCTTGCAAATGGCCTCATGGCCTCATGGCCTCCTAGCCCCACCATGTGTTGGCTAGAATCTTGCCAACTCTACAACAAATCTCCACCTTGGCGAGGATTCTTTAGCCAACATAGTGATCGATCAACACCGCCTTTGCGCCCAAGGGTGCTCGGGCCGAGAGATGTTGACCAAGTCCAAACAATGTTGGAACTTGATCCCGTAAACTACCTTTGTGAGCATATCGGCCGGATTATCTCGCAGACCAATCTTTTGAAGCGAATATCCCTTCATTTATAATTTCTCGGATGAAATGGAAACGGACATCAATGTGCTTGGTGCGAGAATGATGAACCTGGTTCTTTGCCAAACAAATGGCACTCTACTGTCACAATACACCTCAACGTGCTTCTGAACAATACCCAAGTCTTCAATCAACCCGTGTAGCCAAATGGCTTCTTTAAAGGCTTCCATCACTGCCATGTACTCTGCCTCAGAGTAGACAAAGCCACCGTTGACTGAAGCGTTGACCTCCAACTCATCGGCCCTTTAGCAAGCGTAAATAAATACCATGTTGTTGACCGGCGTTTGTCTAAGTCACCAGCATAATCTGAGTCCACATAACCTTTCAAATTCTGCCCGAGTCGGTTATCTCTCTCGAACTTCAATCCCAGATTGACTGTGCCATGTATGTACCTTAGGATCCACTTCACCGCCGCTGATCTTTTCTCGATCATGTATATACCGCTACCATACTCACAAAGATGCGAGATGTCAAGCCTTGTACAAACCATAGCATACATTAATGCACCAACTGCATTTGCATATAGAACCTGTGCCATATGCTTCCATTCTTCTTCTGTGCGTGGAGACATCGAAGCACTAAGCTTGAAATGAGGGGCCAATGGTGTACTCACAGTTTTGGTTTTCCCATTTATGCCAAATCTGTCTAACACCTTTTTCAGATACTGGGTTTGTGTCAGACAAACCGTGCCCTTCTTCCTGTCTCTCTTGATCTCCATGCCAAGAACTTTCTTTGCTTCTCCCAAATCCTTCATTTCAAACTCCCTTGCTAACTGTGCCTTGAGTTTGTCAATCTCCACCTTGCTCGTAGATGCAATCAGCATATCATCTACATATAAGAGCAAATAGATGAAGGAACCGTCGGGAAGCTTACGGAAATATACACAATGATCAAATTGACTTCTTGTGTATTCTGTCTCCATCATGAACCGATCAAATCGCTTATACCACTGTCTCGGGGATTGCTTCAATCCGTACAACGATTTGTTCAGCTTACAAGCCCAATTCTCTTTTCCAGCAACTTTGAAGCTATCTGGCTGGGACATGTAGATCTCCTCTTCAAGATCTCCATGTAAGAAGGCAGTTTTGACGTCGAGTTGGGCGAGCTCGAGATCAAACTGTGCAACCAAAGCTAACAAGATGCGAATAGACGTGTGCTTCACAACAGGTGAGAATACCTCATTGTAGTCTATTCCTTCCTTCTGAGCATAGCCTTTAGCTACCAATCTAGCTTTGAATCTGATGTTGTTGTTGCCTGGGATGCCTTCTTTCTTGGTGTAAACCTACTTACACCCAATTGCTTTCTTG
Organism: Camellia lanceoleosa; assembly: GCA_025200525.1. Taxonomy (NCBI): domain Eukaryota; kingdom Viridiplantae; phylum Streptophyta; class Magnoliopsida; order Ericales; family Theaceae; genus Camellia; species Camellia lanceoleosa. The sequence continues at coordinate 92,765,814 of CM045772.1, read as the reverse complement.
CCTTTTGGAAGTTGCACCAACTCCCAAGTCCGGTTCTTGTGAAGTGAACCGATCTCTTCATCCATAGCCTCCTTCCATTTGGCACTTTCGCATTCTCGCATGCCTTCTTTGAAAGTGCACGGAACATTGTCTTCAATGATTGGAAGTGCATAGGCTACCATATCACCATCCAACTGTTGCTTAGTAACCCTTTTACCTTTCCCGATTGCAATGGGTTATGATTGTTATGAGCCTCTCGATCTTCATCGAACTCTCTTCGAGCTATCCTCCGAGACTTCTTCGAATGGTTGATTGGTCGACTAGTCTTTCTTTGGAGTCTCAAACTCCACCAGACCGACTTCTTCAATGCTTCCTCATTCTTGAGGATCCGTTGCTTCAAAGATTGCAGACTCATCAAAGGTAACGTCTCTTCTGATGAGAACTTTCTTTGATTCAGGGCACCACAGTCTGTATCCCTTGACACCGTCACCGAACCCCAAGAAGATGGCTTTCTTGGCTCTTGGATCCAACTTAGATTCTGTAACATGAAAATATGCTGGACATCCAAAGATAAGTAACTGATCATAATCAGTAACTGGAACTCCTGACCATACCTCCATGGGAGTCTTCCCATCTAATGCTGCAGTAGGTAGTTTGTTGACAAGATGACGAGCATAGTTCAATGCCTCGCTCCAAAATGCCTTGCTCAATCCAGACTGTGATAGCATACACCGGACTTTCTCCACCAAAGTGCGGTTCATGCGTTCTGCAACTCCATTCTGCTACGGTGTTCCAGGAACTGTGAAATGTCTTACTATCCCTGCATTCTGGCAAACCTCAAAGAAGGGATCTGATGTGTATTCTCCACCATTGTCAGATCTGAGCTTCTTGATCCGTCTGCCTGTCTGGGTCTCAATCATCTTCTTCCACGTAAGAAAGATGTCTAAGACTTCATCTTTGTGTTTCATTGTATAAATCCAAACTCTTCTAGAGAAATCATCAATGAACGACACAAAATAGTGTTTACCTCCCAACGAAGCATTCTTGGAAGGACCCCATACGTCGATGTGGACGTAGTCTAGAATCCCTTTGGTACGGTGAATTGCAGTACCAAACTTGATTCTTGTTTGCTTGCCCAATACACAATGCTCGCAGAACTCAAGCTTCCCCGTCTTGGCGCCTTTCAACAGGCCTTGCTTTACCAACCCTTGTAAAGCCTTCTCACCGACATGCCCTAGGCGCATGTGCCAAAGTTTGGAAGTGTCTGATGCATCATCTTCTGTGCTGAATCGTGGAGACAACCACTCTCCTCAGGATCAGAGAGCCATCTAAGAAATATAAATTTCGCCGAGTACCCTTCATTGCAACCAATGCTCCTCGAACAACTTTGAGGACTCCACCTTCCATGGTTACTCTGTAACCTTTGGAGTCTAAAACTCCCACTAAGATGAGATTCTTGGTTAGATCTGGTACATACCGTACATCTTCAAGAATTCTGATTGTTCCATCATGGATCTTCAGTTTAATTGTTCCAATCCCTTTTGTCTGGCAAGCTTGGTCGTTGCCCATCAGCACAACTCCTCCATCGAACTCTCGTAAGCTCGAGAACCACTGCTTGTTAGGACACATATGGAATGAACATACGGAATCTATTATCCATTCATCGACCGCCATATGATGAAATCAAGGCTCCACCTTCATCATTATCTCCATCTCGTGCAATGTTCACCTTCTCTTCTGTCTTGTCTTTATTTGGACAATCTTTTGCCCAATGCCCCTTCTGGCGACAAGCAGCACACTCGTCTTTTGCAAGATGTCTTCTGTCTGAAGATTTCCCCCTGGATTTTGAGCGAGACTTTCCTCGCCCTGCATTTCTTCTGTTATATGGTCTGCCTCTGACTGTTAATGCCTCGGATCTTTGAGTCCTCGCTTGCAGACTTGTCTTTCCTTCTGAACTTATTGTTCACCAAGGCGTTTGCAACATCAACATACTTGATCTTCTCTTTACCGTACGGTAAAGTAGTAGTGAGATGATCATATGAGTCAGGCAAGGAATTCAACAATAACAGTGCTTTATCTTCATCACCAACGTGATCATCCAAATTCTTCAAGTCCGTAATAATTTTGTTGAAGTTATTTAGGTGTTCGTTCATCGAAATACCTTTAATGTAGTCGAAACGAAACAACCTCTTCCTCAAGTAGAGCCGGTTCTCAATGCTCTTTGTCATGAACTTATCTTCCAGTGCCTTCCAAAGCTTCTTCACAATATCATATTCTGTGAAGGCGTACTTTTCCTCTTTTGCAAGGCAAAGTCGGATGGAACTGCAGGCCAGGAGATTCACCCTCTTCCATTTTATCCCGTTCATGTCATCTGGTTTGTCTCCCAGAGTGAAGTGCAGGTTCATCTGGACAAGCATATCCTTAACTTCGCATCTCCACATGCCGAAGTTGCTGCTTCCATCAAACTTCTCTACCTCGAACTTAGCATGGGACACCGGGGTCCAATGCCTAGAGGTGCTTGTACTGGCTGAATTACTTACGGACTCGGTTGATCTAGATTCTGCCATTTTTTAGAAACTTCAATTCAAAAAACTAACCATACGGATGTGTTCGGAATACTCCAAATAGTTGGGAAGCACTATTGGATCGTCAAAAACAGACTCCGAATGCCTCAGATCAAGCCAAAATATTTTGAACACCTCTGATTCAAAAACTAACCGTACAGATGTGTCCGGAATATCCCAAGTAGTTGGAAAACACTATTGGATCGTCGAAAACGGACTCCGAATGGCTCTGATCTAGCAAAAACAGTTTGGACGGTTCAGATCTGCAGAATCTGGTACGCTGAGATGCACCGGATAATTCCTCCGGTCAACGGCTGGTCAACGACGGCTTGATGGCGGCAGTCAACGACGGCTCAGCGGCGGCGACAATCGGCGGCTCGGTCAATCCGGTCGGGCAGGACACGTGGTTGACACGTGTCGCTGACATGGGATGACGTGGCAGCCTGCGTGGCTCGTCTTCTTCAGCTGATCGGCGCGTGTGGCGCGTGGTGCGCGTGGGCGTCACGCGCAAACTTCCAGAGGCACGTGGTGGCGCGTGTGAGGTGTTTTGGGCTCTGTTTTTGCTGTTCTGGACTTCTCTCGGGGAGTTCTTCCTCCTGGTTTGCTCAAAAGTGAATTTCGAGCACTTCGAAATCTGGGCACTTTCGGGAAAAATTTAATTTTTCACAACCCGAGCTCTGATACTAATTGTTGCGGATCGGGGGCACACCAGGGAACTCAAACAAGCAATAACACACAAGATTTAACGTGGTTCGGCAAGTCGCCTACGTCCACGGGCAGAGGATTCACTATATTGAACAAAATGGTAAGAATTACAACACTCTGAAAGTAATTCTCTCTCTCTCTGTTTGCTCTCTATTGAACTCACTCAGCTGTATCTAAACACTTCCCTCAGCCTCTCATTTATACAAGAAGATGGAGAATGGAGATGCCATCAATAATGAGCTGGCTGCCAGCCCATTGGTGTGCTTTCGGTGGCTTTCCAGATTGTTGCTTGCAAATGGCCTCATGGCCTCATGGCTGGCCTCATGGCCTCCCTAGCCCCACCATGTGTTGGCTAGAATCTTGCCAACTCTACAACATTAGAGTCACCACCTAACCAAAATCAAGCTTTACGTTAAAAAGTTCCATAATATAGCTAGATCAGCAACAGCCAACCAAAATTAACCAGATAATAATATGAAGCCCCATACAAAAATGGATCCATCAAGATACACATTACATTACCTATATCCCATCAAAATCAAAATTAAATAAATTCAATCAAAAAATGCCAAAATCTGCATACATACATACGTATGAGGCCCATTCCACCTAAGATCAGACTCTATATACATCAAACACACAAATGCACCATAACCATATGCATATATATATATAGAGAGCGCATACCTTCGGCGGCTTTGAGCCACGCAGCCATGGAAAGAAAAGAATTTGAAACCCAAATAGTGGTGACCTAGAGATCTATTGAGGTGAAAACAAATGGAGCGAACATGGAACGGGGTTTCGAATAGAGAATCGACTGTGCTTAGAGCTTGATTGATTGATTGATTAGGGGGGTGATATGAAGAGATCAGGAGATTTTGGGGGTTTGTTGGAGTCCAAAAACCGCTGGGACGATTGCTTGATTTGGGGTTAGAGTCACCACCTGACACACAACAAGAGAGAGAGCGAGAGAGAGAGAACCTGTGATTCAAGGGCTGCGACGGTGGTGATTGGCGCTGGTGGCAGTGGTCGTCTATGCGTCGCCGTACAGTAGAAGACAATGAGAGGGTTGAGTTTTGTGAGATTTGGTGAGGTGTTTGTGATACACTGTTGTTCACTGCCTATACATCAACATCAACGCGCGCATCACTTAATGAAGTGGCGGGAGTTGAAATTTCAACTTTTACCGACTAAATTATAATTAGTCGACAAATGAATGAATCATCAGGCGTTTAGCGACGAAATTTGTGGTCGATAAAAGCCCATTTGGCGACTAAGCACTATGTAGTCGGGAAAAAGTGAATATTACAGATTAAATTTTAATTTTTTAGCCTAAATTGTACATGAACAGCGACTAATATACTATTTAGTCGCTGAAAAGTTTAATTTTTTCCGACTAATTTCAGATTTAGTCGCTAATTACAAATATTTGCTGACTAAAGCTTTAGACGCCAAAGAGAAAAAATAATTTTTTTATTTTTCATTCGGCGACTAAATATTTTAGTAGCTAAAAATCAATATACGGCGACTAGATTTGTTTTTGTCTCTAAAAGTAAGTTTTTGGCGACCAAAACTTTAGTCTCCAAAGAGGAAAAATAATTTTTTTATTTTCCATTCGGCTACTAAATATTTTAGTAGCGAAAAGTGAATATTCGGCGACTAAAATTTTTTTTTGTCGCTGAAATGACATTTTTGGCGACCAAAGTTTAGTCGCCAAAGAGAAAAAAATTATTTTTTTATTTTCCATTCGGCTACTAAATATTTTAATAGTCAAAAGTCGATAATTGGCGACTAAACTGATTTTTAGTCGCCAAAACCTATACTTTTGGCTACTAAATTTTTTTAGTCACCAAAAAGTTTTACTTTTGGCTACTAATGTTGTTTTAGTCGTCAAAACCTATACTTTCAGCGACCAAAAATTTTTTTAGTCGCCAATTTGATCGCCGTAAGTGCATTTTCTTGTAATGTTATTAACAAAAATAAAAAAAATAAAAATTGTTAAAAAGGTAAAATAGATGCAATTAAGACAATGAGGACTAATTAACACAAGATGCAAATTAGGAGGGTTATGGATATAACTTGACTGAATTGAGGCATTACAAAAAAAAAAATTAAAGAGTAAAATTGGATACAATTAAAACTAAGAGGATTAAATTAACACAACAGACAAATTACAAGAATCATAAGTATAATTTACCCTTATAAAAACAACTGTCACATTAATTTTATTATACTTTTTTATATAAATTTTATGTTAGAACAGAACTTTCAAATTGGTATTTATGTCTTCTCCAGAGCTTAATATTATGGGAATTATAGGTTTATGAAACATGTTGCAGCCCAATATAAGCAATAATCCGAATGCTGGAAGCTGGATAATGAATCCCAACTGAAAAATGGTTCCAAGTCAACCCAAGACCCAAACCCACCGACCCAACAAAAACCCATTTTATTTTGTAAGATTTGTTTACTTACTTAAACTGCAAGGCACATGACACAGTTGGCCTTTGTCTGTGCTTCTCTCTACCCAGACTTCAAATCCTAGACGAAATTGTAAAAATCCTACATTATCTATCAAATCCTAGTCTCTCTCTCTGATTATATATTTCCTTAAAACCCTAAGACCTAGTCCTATAAATACATACAATACTATATCAAAACATTCACAAAAATATTCTGTGAAGAACACACAAACAACAAACAGTCTTTGTGAAGATGGTATTGATGAAGAGGAAGCATGAGGAGCTCGAGATCAAGAAAAGTGTCTATGGTGATGGAAACAGGTGGTTCAGAGGGTCCATCATTGGAAAATCAAGCAACGGACCTGTTTATTTGGCGACTTTGAAGAAACCCAAGTGGAGACTCACCCACTTGCCTGTACTAATGGCTGTCAAGTCCACTGAGGTTTCTGATTCGGCTTTGCTTCAGAGGGAAGCACTTGCTCTACATCTATCGTTGCTTTGGGGAAGAGGTTTTCACCAGTGATCGCAATCAAATGGTATATAACCTTCTGTTGGAGTATGGTTCTGGTGGAACCCTAGCGGATGTGATCAAGAAAACTGGTGGCAACGGATTGCCTGAATCTGATGTTAGGCGCTACACAAGGTATATTCTTGAAGGTCTTGATTGTGTTCATAGCTCTGGTTATGTTCACCTTGCTCTAAAGCCTGAGAATATCATCATTGTTCCGATCATTACTAGTACTGGCACTGCATAGATCACAAAGATTGGTGATTTTGGGTTGGCAAAGAAATCAGAGCAAGCGAGGAAGATATTGAGAATGCCAATATCTTATAAACTGAGAGGAAGTCTCGGTATTCGTCACCGGAGACAGTGGTTGATAAAGGGCTACAACAAGAGCCTCCCTCTGATGTTTGGGCTCTTGGGTTGATTGTGTTTGAGATGTTAACTGGGAAGTCTGTGTGGGATGGGAAACAAGATTCAGAAGTTGAGGGCATTCTCTCTGAGATTGGTAAAGGGCATGGAGTGCTCAAACTACCCGGTGAGACTGAGGTATCAGAGGAGGCAATGGACTTTTTGAAGGGTTGTTTTGCCGGGAAAGCTATGGATAGATTGACTGCTCAGATGCTCTTGGATCTCCCTTTTGTGGCCGGATTGGACAAGGATAGCGGAGAGGATGAAGAAGATTTATCAGTGGAGAATTCTGAGGAGAAGGATTGCTCGCCATCGTTGTCATACTATGAGACTGATGATGAACTCAGTTCATATGCCTTCCCAGATTATTGGAACTTTAGGGTGATCAAAAAACCAAGGTGGATGGAGAGGCAGTTACAGTTTGCTCGTCCTCGTCATATGATGCAGTAGATGACGCTGGACTCAGTTCTTTCTTTTCGGATCATTGGAGCAACATGCCATTGGAGGCTGAGGAATTGGAGGAAATTGCAGAGCCTGGGAGCGTTTATTTGACATTGTCAGTACATTATTAGGATGCTGATGAACTAGTTCTTCTTCGCCTGTGTGTACTGCCATAAAATGTGTTCAATAGTGTTGGCCCTGCTGAGTCAGAGAGAAATGTATGGTGAGAGAAGAAAATGGTTTTGTTTATTGAGTTAATTCATTTACATAAATATAACTCATTGACATATTGAGTAGGTATGGTGTAAATTTAAAATTAGAAGAACCAGACAATACAAAAAGTTTCACATTCACCCCATCTCTAGTATTAATACATGTAACATCGTTGCTATTAGGACCCCATCATTCATTGAATAAATAGTGCAGAAAAATCAAAGTTACTGATCACTAACATGAGGTAGATATCAAATTAGCAATTGTTTGGCCACGTGACAAACTCTTGAAAAGTTGTTTTTTAGTTAAATAAATCAAAAGACAAGAACCTGTTTGTTTTCGGCTAAAAAAAACTAGGAATTCACTCAACTTTTCCACTGGCAAAAAAAAAAAATAGCAATTACTACACATCAACTTTTTTTGATTCTAAGGAAGCAAAAAAAAAAAAAAAAAAAAGAATAAATATCAATTGCCAAACATCACCTTTGGATTGCTGTTGGGACCCATCCTCCTCCGCTAGGCCACTGTCCTCATTTCAACAGGGGGTGAAATCCTCATTCTTACTTTCACAAGGCTTCTTTCCTTCTTTTTAACTTGTTCATTTTGGTATCTCACCAATTTAGAAAAGAAAAAAGACCTTCTCCATATAGGCAGTGGAGCGGGTTTTTTTTTGTATTTTTTTGACTCCAAAAAATAGATTAACTGGTGGTATTATTATCTAAATCTTCTGAATATAACATTAATATATGAATGAACATACATATACATATACAAACAAAACAATACATCTTATCTTTCTACTTCCAAAATGAAGAAACTTACGTAGAATTTTTTGCTCGCGTAAAAAAAACATGTTAGTGTCTCCTGCCAAAAAAATGCATATCATTTTAGCTCCCAACAAACAAAATTTGACATTTTGGTTGGTCCCTCAATGAAAATACAGCATTTTGTCTTCATTTGGTTAAACTGCACATTTTAATCTATCTATCAAAACATAGCCTCTCACTGCCAAAATGTAGCATGTTGTCTGCTTATGGTTATCTGCAGCATTTAATTTCTAATATATCTCAGCATCAAAATGTAGTCTGAAATGTGGGAGTAAACAATGCAGCCAACAACAATTTTTTTATTTTTTATTTTCAAAAAACACAAAGTGCACCATGAAAGCATAATTTTATCATTGCACCACTAATGGAGCCTTAAAATGTAGAAATAGTCAACATGCTTGGAAATTGTTTACAATGAAATGATGCCTATCTTCTTCATCTTTCGCATTAATTCAAAATTTCAATCATTATTTACTTATTTAGCTTTGCATGTATTGTTTTTTCTCTGGTACCAATTCAGAAATTAGTGTTGCTGCACGATGCTACCTTGTTTTCTGTCACCTTGCTAAACCACCTCTAACAATATAGTATTAAATTTCATGGAGTCCATGATGTTCTAGAGCTATGAAGAACTAGATAGGAAAACTTACTCTACAGTCAAAGTACAAGCTAAAATCCAACAAGGATGGCATAAATTAGGTACTCCAATCATATTTATTACTAATTTTAGTACAGCTACTTGTGATGACAAATAGAAATTAGTGGTTTTGAAACTATCCTAACAAGATTATCATCTATTTATGCAGGATCAATGATCTACCCATCTTGAACTCACCTGGTAAGTTTAACACTAAAGACATGTCACATCAATGGAATTTTCATCCCTGAATTCAAGCATCTACTGATCCTTCACTTCAAACCTAAAAAGTAATCTGTACACCAAATTCATATTTATAAAATATTTAGAATATAGAGAGTATTGCACTAAAACCAAAAAGAAGAGTATAAGTAAGTTCTAATTCAGCAAAAGAAAAAACTGAAAAATCAAGTACACAGAATCTCCTTGTGCAAAGGAGCATATGAAATGTAGAACTCCTAACTTGGAGGCCATTCCACCTCTGTTTTCTTATGGCACCTTGTAACAATGGCCATGCTAACTTGCCCATTGCCAAGTGGTTGTTATTCCATAGACAAATTCTAGGCTCTACAGTTGAAACTGAAAGGAATATAATACCCCAAGGCTGTGTTCGGATTATAAATTTTGGTGGGGATTTAGAAAGGGAAAATGTGTGTGAAATGTAAGTAAAATGTAACTATATTTCATTCACATTTCACTCTCATTTTCTGTTTTTATTTCCAAATCCTTACACAAATCTATGATCTAAACACAGCCTAAGAAAAATTACTTTGGTAAACAGGAAACTGAATAAGAAGCATACCTCTCAATCTCAAGTTTTAAAATTAAAAGCTGCCAGAAGAAGTGATGCTGTAAAGCTACATAATATTCATTAGATTTAACTACCATTGCTCCTCCATTGGAATAGAGAGAGAGAGGAGGGCCGGCCCTACCCTAAGGCAAGTAAGGCTTGTGCCTTAGGTCTCATATTTTGGCCCAAAAATAGGGTCTTCAAATTTAAAAAATTGTTATAGGTCCAATCTTTTTTCTTTTTTTTTTGGGTTTTAAAAAACAATAGGGCACCTAAATTTGGTAAAACATATAAACATATATAACATAGGGCTCCTAAATTTGGCCCAAAAATAGGGCCTCTAAATTTGATAAAATATTATAGGCTCAATGTTTTTTTTTTTTTTGGTTTTAGGATCAATTTAAAGGGCTCCAAAATATTTTTTTGGGTCCATGTATGATTTACTCCATATTTATTTATAAGTGTAGTTTGGTCCATATTTATTAAAATGAAAATATATATTAAAAAAAAAAAAGGCTCAAGCTCGAAAAATAATACATACAATATATGGGCCCTATTTTTTTTTTTTTTTTTTTTACCTTCTTTATCTATTAGATTTTAGTGGAATAAATAATTTTGCTCAAATTTTTTTACCTAGGTCTTTATCAATTTTAATTGAATAATTTTTTCCTAATTTTTTTGTTCTAATTTTGTTTTAATAAATTGTTTTGTTTATAATTTTAATGATTATATATGTAAGTAAATTTTGTTATAGCTACAAACAAATAAAAAAAGTTGTCATTTATCATTTTATTTATGAATTTTTTTTTCAATATAAAAGGGTCCCAATTTCCGAAATTTCTTTTAGGTTCTACATTTAACCCGGCGGCCAAAAGGGTCCCACTTCGAAAATTATTTTTAGGGTTCGCAGACTCGGCCAGGAGAGAGAGGAATAACGAAACTTTCTAGCCAGATCAGCAATGACCCGTATTACCAAAAAATTTAGTTCACAACTGTCTTCAGAGAAAACCACAGGTTATTCATAATTCAGAGATGATTTGCAAGAAACGAAGAATGCATAAGAGGTCAGCACCCCTATACCACAACCAGTGAATCACAATGCGAATCATAATAGCGAAAAAACAGAAGTAGACTATAATAAGTAATAAAGAACTGATATGGAGGGAAACTAAACAAAGTATAAAGGCATGCTCTTACCTACAATAGGCCAACATAGAAAGTGATTCACCATTAAGGTATGTCCTATGGCTAAAGGCAAGTATTTCTATACCAGGACACAGAAAGATTTACAACCATACTATTCTGAAATATAATGCCACTTTACTACCGTCAACTGCAACTTCACTTTAAACATAAAATGTGGGACTTCCTAATGATCTCTGCTACAAGATTTGAGAGAGAGAGAGAGAGAATAGTTTTAGTTCATCCCTCCTGTTAACCAAGCCAGTGTTCCAGGCTACCACTGCCTGTTTCCATTTTCAGACCTCTTTAAGTGACAAGAGTTTATTGAAAGAAATAAGAAAATGAACAAAGAATATGCAACTCACTTTAAGAACTATGCTGAGGCTGGTTTACAAAATTGATATGCCATATGAGTAAGTTGATATGAAAGTCTTCTCCAACTCTTTCCTTAAATGACCTCTACTATAATAGTATCACACATGAACAATAATAAATTCGGTTGGAAACTCTACCTGCAAGTTGGGTAGGAATGGTTGCTATGAGGATAGTGTGTTCTAGTAGCAATTAGAAAAGAAAGAGAGAAAGAAGGATCCATGGTGTCTTCACCATTTCTTCACCACTGAATGTAGCATAATGTCAGACGAGTGCAGATTTATCTCAGTAATAGACTACTTCCTTGGGGCATGACTCCACACACAGGCCAAAGGAAATCAATTCAACAAACAAAATATTTACAATTAACAAAATCCCATATGACAGACCATGTTGCAAATTTCATTTATGAAACCTCACTGATCCCATTTCTTGAGAACATAATAGAAATGATTTTCCTAAACCCCTTCAAAAAACACAAAACAAAAACAAAAACAAAAACAAAACAAAACGAGAGAGAGAGAGAGAGAGAGAGAAGGTTTCTGCATAAGGTCTGCAGAATAGTTCCTGTGCCTACCTCCTAAAGATGAATAAGAAACAATAGGTTGTTGTGTCCTCTGTTCATTTGTTGACAGATTTCTTTCACTTTTCTTTTGATCTTGAGGTTCTTTGGACCATTTGTTGGGAAGAAAGGCGAAGCGCAGCAAGGAACCTTTCTATGAGCCTTTCATTATCATTTTCGTTGAGATTCAGAACAAGTTTCCTCTTACTGTGTCTTCTCAGCAATCAACTAGAGCCTTAGAGGATTAGCATATGGGTTAGCAATAGGATGAAAAAGAACATGATAATGTAGTAGATAACAGTTTGCTGCATTTTTTCTTTAAAAGTGCAGTATACATGAAAAGGAGATCTCATAATTCCTATGAAATGCCACAAAGAAGATGAGAAGAGAACATAAAAGATGAAGCAGTTGATATGATGAAGTGCTCTAACATTGCTAGACAAAAATCATAGCAGGATGTTTTAAGTCCTGATAACTTTAATCCATCAGACCTCAAAATCTAGTAGTTCTTGGCTATAGATGACTGAACCAGACCAAACAAATTTCTTTACATCATAAGTCCATAAGGACCAAGTTTCATGACTTGTAATGCAGATCTCGACATTTATAAGATCTGCAATTGTACTAGAATAGATCATTCATGCCCTCTTTCTCAAATTTAACACCGTCTTAACTATTGAACTAGGACAAACAAATAACACACGCATGTAGCACCACTGAAATGACCATTTTCAAAATTGCCTGGTGAGATAAACACTTGACAAGTTAGCATCATTAAAAAAATGGTATATCAATATTGGTGAACTGAATTCCTTGAGTCCTTCCATAGTAAATTCTACTTGAAAATGCAAATGGGTACAATTAATTAGTACTAGAGTTAATGCACACACCAATCGGTTAACTAATTCCCAACTTCTCTCTATTTGCAACAAAATAGGAGCTCAAGTTAAAAAATTTAGTTGATTACAAACCCAATAAAGCCCCTTACAGAAGCAATAATCCAAATAATTTAATTGAGACAATTGTATTTTGAGGAAAATTGAAAATTGACAAGACTTCAAAAGTGGGAAACACCAAAACATTATTCTCTGTTCAGAATAAAGCAAATTAGGATGCAAGAAAAATAGATGTTTTGTCCAGAAAAGTGATAATTAAAATGTTATAATACTCTCTCCATCTCATTTTATGTTTCCAACTTCCCATTTTTTGAAAATTCATTTTAAGTGTCCTAGTTTGAGAAGTTAAAAAATTTTAACCATTACTTCCTTATTTCAAAATTCAAACTATATTTAAATACAATTTCAATTACAATTGACATTCTTGCAATTAAACCATTCAAAATTTAAGGGATTTTTTTTTTTAGCAAAGTCAACTAGGACAAATAAAATGGGACGGAGAGAGTATAAACCAGCAATCATCAATGTAACTAGAGATCACAACATCCGCTTCAGTTAACACTTAAATTGTATAATTCCTTGTATTTCAAAAATGGGGCAACAAACCAATTTCTTTGCATTAATAATGTAGCAAAGTGATTAAATCTACTAGACATTCAACAAACATGACAAGTCTAAATGAAATATCTCATTAATTGCTATCAATATGTAATATCTACAGTGAAAAAATTCATGTAAATGATCTCTTCTAAGACACATGATGAATACTAAACACGGGCTGGAATGGTAAAAGTAATGAGGCACTGCTGCATTGTATTTGTTGAAACCTGATTTGACTTGTTAATCACATCATCGAGTGCAGGAGCAATGATAGAGCTTGATCAAATCAGCTACTTCAGGAGAAAGATACATTGGAGTTCCTCTCCAGTAAGGATCCAATCTTCTCTTCTTAATCTGTTTCGCTCTCTTCCTCAATCCAAAATCACCAATTTTCGCCTTAAATTTGGTACCAGAACCAGTTGTATTAGGCACAAGGAGAATATTTTCAGGCTTTAAATCACAGTGAACATAACCACACTGGTGAATGTGATTGAGACCACGAAGAATAGACCTCGCGTAATACCTTACATCGGATTCAGGAAATCCACAGCCACCCGATTTCAACAATAAATTATAAACCATTTCGCCATTCTCACCATCCGTAACCTCTTCACCAATGGTGGCTCCAAAATAACTCAAACTGGACCTTTCAATTCAAATAGTACACTGGATTGAAGCAACATCCTTATTTTTAATACAACATCTCTATTAAAATTTTAAGGACACATTCAGATTTTGATATACAAACAAACAAACAAAAAAAAACTCACATAAATTTTTTTGTATAGAATGATATGGACATTTCCCTTTAAAACAAACATCATAAAAGGACAAATTAAATCCATAGTCCTTATTGTTTGTTTATTGTGTTAATTTGGTCCTTAAAGCTCTGTTGCATCAACTCCTTTAATTTTATATAATCTGTCAATTTAATTCAATAGATAATATCTGTTAAAAAATTAGATAAAAATTAAAGACAAAATGGTTCATTTAAAAGGGAATGAACCATTTTTAATTACTTTGAGAATAGGGAATTGACTATTTGACTTTAATTTTAACCAAGTTTATTATCCGATAGATTTTTTGTGCAAAGTTAATAGGTAAAATTAATGCAATTAAAACGGTAATAAAAGGCAAATGAAGTAGACTATAAACATAAATGGTATTGATTTGACACATTGTGACAAATTAAAAATAAAATTAATGCAACTAGAACAAAAGGATGAAATTGACACAAAAGACAAATTAGATGATATAATTTACCCATATAAAAATGATAATGAAATATTATTCTTTATTTTATTTTTGCATAAAATTTTTGCGAGAATAGAATTTTCTAAATTAAATCCGGGCTGGTTGGATCCGATATCCAAACTCAAAAACCCAAACCCAAACCCACTGACCCAACAAATACTTTCTTAAATGGCAAGCCACATGACAGTTGGCTTGATTGTCATGTCACTCACTCTCCCCTGTTTACAGACTTAAAACCTATTCCAATTTGGAAACAAAATTCCACATTATCTACCAAATCCCAAAACCCTAAGACCAAATCCTATAAATACCCACATAGTAATAAGAAAAGTATCTATGGTGATGGAAAACTGTGGTTCAAAGGACCCATCATCAAAAAATCAAGCAGCGAACTGGTTTATTTGGCGACTCTGAAGAAACCCAAGTGGAGACTCACCCACTTGCCTATACTAATGGTTGTGAAGTGCAGAGGTTTCTGATTCTGCTATGCTTCAGAGAGAAGCAATGGTTCTTAGCAACTTCCATGCTTGTCCCTGCATCTATCATTACTTCGGGGAAGAAATTATGACCGGTGATTGCAATCGCATCATTTATAACATTCTCTTGGAGTATGGCTCAGGCGGAACCCTAACTGATTTGATCAAGAAAAGTGGTAGCAGAGGATTGCCTGAATTTGATGTTAGGTGCTATACAAGGCGTATTCTTGAAGGTCTTGATTGTGTTCATAGCTCTGGTTATGTTCACCGTGCTCTAAAGCCTGAGAATATCATAATTGTTTCGATTAGTACTAGTACCGGGACTAAGTATGTGGCTAAGGTTGGTGATTTTGGGTTGGCAAAGATAGAAAGGCAGATGAGGAACATGATGACAATGTCAAAATCTTATAAATTGAGAGGAAATATTCGGTGTTTGTCACTAGAGATGGTGGTTGATAGAGGGCTACAACAAGAGACTCCTTCTGATGTCTGGGATATTGGCTGCATTGTGTTTGAGATGTTAACTGGGAAGTCTGTATGGGATGGGAAACAAGATTCAGAAGTTGAGGACATTCTCTCTAACATTGGTAAAGGGCATGGACTGCTCAAACTACCCAATGAAAGTGAGGTATCAGAGAAGCAATGGACTTTTTGAAGTGTTGTTTTGCTGCAAAAGCTATGGATAGATTGACTGCTCAGTTGCTCTTGAATCATCCTTTTGTGGCCGGATTGGGCGAGGACAGCGAAGACAATGAAGAAGAATTATCAGTGGAGAATTATGAGGAGAAGGGTTGGTCGATATGTACATTATCATTGTCAGATTACAAGGCCGGTGATGAACTCAGTTCATCCTACTTTCCAGATGAAAGGGAATTGAAGGTTAAAAAACTAAAGCTTGATGCAAAGGCAATTAGGGTTTGCTCATCGTTGTCATACGAAGACAGTGCAGTGGAAGATGAAATCAGTTCTTCTTGCCTTTCAGATGATTGGAGCAGCATGCCATTGGAGGCAGAGGAATTGCAGGACATTGTAGAACCTGGGAGGGTTGATTGGTCATTGTCACTGTCAGTTCAGTATTAGGAAGATGAATTGGTTCTTCTTCATATGTTTGTGTAGATAAAATGTTTCTCATAATTGTTAGCTTGGCCCTGTTAGAGTAAAGAGAAATGTAGAGTGAGACAAAAAATAGATTTGTGAATTGAATTTATCTAGTTACATAAATATAACCCATTGACATTGAGTAGCTTGTAAATTACCTGTTATGAGGTTTTATAATTCAAATTAAAATTAGAGAGAAAATGACAGTATAATTTTCTTCCAAATTCTCACCACCTGTTGTATGAACACACACACATAGCATCATTGCAATTCACTTCTAAATTTGGGATTCTTTATTCATGGGTTCTGCACAAAAGTGAAATTTGGCTAATCGATATTCAACTCATTGATGTTAAGCATAATATGAAGTGAGTGTAAAATCAGCGAGTGTTCAATTGTTGTGGCAACCCTCCCTCCTTTGTCAACAATCTAGTATGCATGGATATTGTGGATTTAAAAAAATATCATCTGCAAAATAAAACTTTGTTGATGTAGCCAATAGTGTAATACAAAACACTAATATAAACATCAATAAAGAAAAAAGGATAGTGCAAAAGTGCATCATAGCAAAGCCATTCCATCCCAAATAGGTTGGCATGAAAACACGAGCAAATCATATTCAAATGCCACCCAACAGCCGAACAATGTTGGAAAGATTCCGACCAAAACCAGAGAAAAACATAACAGAATAAGGAAAGGGAAAAAAAAAAAAAAAAAGCCCCAAAACTGAACAAAGCAGCGACAGCAATTCCAAATCAATACCAATAATAGGCTGCAAAAGAAGCCCCCAAGAATTCCACAATAACCACTTCAGAAACCAAACTACAAGCTCGTAAATACAAGTAACTGCAGCAGCCCTACCAAAGCATTGGCAGCACTACGGAAACAGCAGCAGAAGAAAGATGGGAGAAACCTCTGTTAGTACTGTCACTATGCCATCTAAACCAAATCAGCCCCTCTAATTTTTAGGCTGAAAATCCCCTCCAAAGAGTTAATGAAGTCATACACAGAAGATTTTAAGGGAGGCAAATTTACAGAAGATGTTAAAGGAAGGAATGGTCATTAGGATCCTCAATCAAATTTTGGTTTGACATTTGGATGGGAGATAAAACTCTATTTGGTTCACTAGAATGAGATGGAATGGAATGGTCATTCCTTATGTTCCCTTATGGAATGATCATTCCCTTACAATGTTGAATGATGATTCCATTTGCAATGTACTTTTCATTATATTTTTAATCAACTAAACACGGGAATGAACATTTTGTTGGAATGATGATTCCATTCCGATTAATCCAATGAAACAAACACCACCTGAAAATTAGGTTTCCAGCACTTCTTAATTTCTATGAACACTGTCATTGTCTGTGGAGCATCTTCATTATCTATCTCATCTTCAAAAATCTTGAAAAAGCTATGCCCGTTTTGAATGGAACTGTTCGGCTGGCAAGATATCCTACTCGTGATTGTGGCATCTTGTTGAAGAAGGGATATGTTTTTTTCCATTATATGTTTTCAGAATCTGCATATCATGTACTCTTACATTGCAAGTTTGCTTGGAAAGTATGGTCAAAGTGTCTAAATTGGTAAAGTATCCAACAATTTTACATCAAATGGGTAAGTCCTCCTTTGGAAATTTCTATGCTTTGTTGCTATGCTGTCATTGTGGAAAGCTCATAACAAACTGATTTTTAATAATAAGGTAGAACAGAATTGTTCTGATTTAGTTGACTTGGGTAAAAGCTCTATGAGAATTTAAGGATTGTTCTGTGAACAGTTTTCTTAACAACCTGAATTGGTGCTACTTGGTTTTTAATGGTGATTGAAGTGCTGTTTTGATTAGGAAGTAATTTACTAGGCACTGCTAAACGTTGTGCGGATTTTTTTTCCCTCTCTTGAAGACCTGCTTGGAGGCTTATTTTGAGGACGATATCATTATGGATTTGATCATCAGTTGAAAATTTATTGCCTAAATTGTTTGCATGATCAATATGAATGCAATCCATGAAAGGTTTTCATGTTTTTAGAAGTAACTAAATTCAGATATTGCTCTAGGAAATGTGACTTTTTTTTTTTTTTTACTGTTGGTGTTTTCAATTCTGTCACAATTGTGTGTGTGTGTGTGTGTGTGTTTTTTTT
Organism: Camellia lanceoleosa; assembly: GCA_025200525.1. NCBI lineage: Eukaryota > Viridiplantae > Streptophyta > Magnoliopsida > Ericales > Theaceae > Camellia > Camellia lanceoleosa. The sequence continues at coordinate 92,747,704 of CM045772.1, read as the reverse complement.
TTCTTTTTTTAAATTCTTGTTGCCTTTATTTTATTATGTTTTTGGTGGTTCTTCTATCAGCTGGCTAACTGTTATTATTTTTTTATATATATATATATATATATTTTGAGGGGTTGTTGTTGAGGTTTAGCTCTGTTTTCATTGAAGTTTTGTTTTAGAATGTCGATCAAGAATGGTTTCTGTTCACTTGGGCCTCTATTCTTGTATTGATGATGTACTTTTTTGGAATGTCGATCAAGAATGGTTTCTGTTCATTTGGGCCTCGATTCTTGTATTGATGATGTACTTTTTTGTACTCATTTACCCTTGTATCATTAAATTTCTTTTTTTTTTTCCTATCAAAATTAAATAAATAAACTAATTAAACCAAACATCAACGAAAATGCAAGTATATATGTTTAAAAACTAAACTTTTGTTTTCCTTTTTTAATCTTTAATTGTAAAGTTAAGAAAAATACATTTAATAAGGGTCACTCTTTGGCCTACAGTTTCAATATTGGTGTTAGTCTTGGATAAGTATGATCTTCCCACTATTTACCCTATTATCTAAAAAACTGATCTTATTACCATAAGGCATCCCCTTAGTTTCTGCTTCTTCTTTTTTTTTTTTAATAATTTTTTCACATTCACATGGCTCAACTGCAATGTTTTAAAAACCAGACCGGTGAGTGAACCGGAAAATTGATCGGGTGGACAGGTCACTGGTTCAACCGCCGGGTTGAACCGGAATCGAACCGTGATATCATAAATATATTAAAATTATATTTAAATAAAAATATAAGTAATAAAATTATAAATTAAAAATTTTAATAATCTTAAATATTTCTCTTAATACTTTTTTTATTAAAAAATATAAAAATATATTTAAAAATATTATTAATTTTAATTTTGGAAGAAGAAATCAAATATTCAATATTTCCTCCATATGATTTTAATTCAAATAATTTGATTGAAAGAAAAGCAAAAATTTTGGAGGGATATCAAAATTTTAAATTTCCCTCCAATAAATTTGATTGAATCCTACATAGATTTTTTGAGTTTTTTTGGAAGAATTTTTTTCTTATAAATAGATAGAGGCTTTCACAATAATTTTAAGCTCTCAATTGGATTCCTTACAAAAAGAGACCCTTAAAAGAGAGTTTTTAATTAAATTTTTATTATATAATATATATATATATATAATAAGAAAGAAATAAAGAAAAGAAAGAAAGAATGTTAGAAAATTGGGTTTTGACCCATAGTTTTGGCTTAGTTTAAGTCAAAATAAAAATGAGACCTACATACTTTTTTTGGTGGGTCCAAGTGATGATATATTATATGCCATGTGGTGAATAAGAAATTGACACCAAAAAGAGCTCCACAAGCATAGAAAGTCTTGGTGCAATAAATGAATATCCCACGTTGCTAAAAGAGAAAAAGTTTAAATGGTTTATACATACCAAGAGAAGGACTTATGGATGGACTTAGATTCAAGCCTATGGAAAAGTGGATTTATGCCAAAAATCTCGTGCGCGCAGTCGGCCATGCTGTGCCATGCTCAGGTTCGAGTGCATGGTGCGTGGAGTTGGTCCAACCTAGGTTTTATTATCTTTTTGGGCCAAAATTAATTGAACTTTCAGTCCAAAAATCTTGCGGGAAATTTTTTATTCTGACATTCGAATTCAAAATATTTCTGAAATAACCCCAGCGTTTTTTCTAAAACGTTGCAATATGGTCCTTCCCGACCCAATGCCTATTTTCACCTTCTTCCTTACTATTACACTTTTTCTGAAGGAATGCAACCTCACCGAACAGTCATCATACACTCTATAAATAGTCATTCCTTTTGCCATTCTAGGCACTTCAATTTTCGTTCTTGCTTTTGTTCTTCTTTTCTTCTCTTCCGTTTCTATATTTTGTCAAAGAGAGATATAAACACAATTTGGGTCACCAAGCTCACCGTGGTTGTGCTACTTCAGTGAGAGTTTGATCGTTGTATCGTGGGAGACAGACGCTATAAATACTCGAAGGCACCAATGCATGGGAAAATTCTATCTTAAAAAGAGAGTGTTAAACACTAGACTCGATCGCTTCGATTCTCTGAAAGTCTTTATTGGTATGAGTTCTTCATATTTATTTATTTTTTGTAATTTTTTTCTTTTTCTAGATTAATTTGTTTATACCAGAAATTTTATGTCTTCTTATTTATTAATTTACACTTAAGATTGTAACAATCTTAAGATAGAATTAAGTGTTCAATCTTTTTGTGTTTGTATTCATCCTACTTCTAGTTTGTGTAATAAGAAAAAATGAATACTGACGAGAATGCTTCAAGTAATGACAAAGTTCTCCTGACTTTTCATCCTGCCGTGCTTCCAACCGTCCTTACAACTGTCCCGATTAATCATGCAGAGAAACTCGAGAAGTTCAATGGTAGTGACTTCAAACGTTGGTAACAGAAAATTCTCTTTTTATCTCACTACTTTGAACTTGGCTCGATTCCTCCATGAAAAACCTGCAAAAGTGAAGGAAGATGAAATAGACCGTCAAGTTCTTATTGCTACAGAAACTTAAAATTGAGGGGATTTTCTGTGCAGAAATTACATCCTCAATGGTTTGAATAATGCACTATATAATGTTTATTGTTGTCCAAAGAGGATCGCAAAAGAACATTAGGAAACCTTGGATAAAAAATACAAATCAGAAGATGCCGGAATGAAGAAATACATTGTCGATCGACAAATTTCTAGACTTCAAGATGGTGGATTCCAAGACTGTGATTAATCAAGTTCAGAAACTCCAAGTTATTCTCCATGATATTCTTGCTGGAGGGATGATCCTTGAGGAATCTTTTCAAGTGGCTGCAATCATTGAAAAATTGTCACCCGCTTGGAAGGATTTTAAGAAGATGAATCTTGATGATTTGATTGTGCGACTGAGAAATGAGGAAGTCAACCGATGCTCTGAAAAGAAAAGCAGCAATCACTAGATGGAATCCAAGGCTAATATAGTAGAACAAGGACAAAGTTCAAACAATAAGAAATTTTCTAATGACAATCCTAAGAGTGGTGAAAAAATCCAAAAGTTCAACGGAATATGCTACAACTGTGGCAAAACTAGTCATTGTTCTGTTGATTGTCGTGGTCCACAAAAGAAAAAAAAGAAGTCATATAAAGGAAATAAGCAAGGAAATAAGCAAGGAAAGAAGCAAGGCAAGAAGACTGGAAATCAAGCCAACATAACTGAAGTAGACATTATCGCCTATGGTGTTGATGTGACAACCCTAACCTCTATTAGCGTTAAATTGTGATTAAGCATGATAAGTGATTGATTATGATGAAATCCTAAATTGATTACATGAGTGTGTTGCCTTAAATGCATTTCTATCTGTTTGTTACTGAATGATCTATTCGTGTTTTAATTTCGAATTGCGAATTGAAAGCCTTATCGGCAACCGAATCAGAAATTGATTAGTGTTATATACTAATCAGAATTTATATGATTTTATGGTAGGTTTAATTACAACTCAATTTGGAATGATTAAATTAGAATAAATAATATTAAATTACATTAGTTTGAGTTATTTACACAATTGCCACTAAGTGGCTTGATTCAAGACCATCTCTTTTCCACTTCATACATGTTTGGTATATCATTCTTCATTTCATCTTCTTGACCAAAAATGTGAGAGAGAGAGAGAGAGAGTGAGAGAGAGAGAATTGAAAGAAAAATTGATTCAACAAGGAATTGGCTTGAAAACTTAGAGGAATCGAAGGAGAATTGCAAAATTGGGCTACCACACTTGAAATTCAAGACTTAAGGTAGGAAACTCATTCTCTTAATTGTGAATTTAAATTATTTCATGTATGGTTTATGGAAAAATTGGTGATTAGAGTCAAGGATTAGCTGGAAGTGTTGATATGAGAGTGAATTCATACATGCATGTCCATATTTTGGAGTTTTGAAGTTGTTTTGCATGAAATTCTTCCATGCATGTCTAGATTATAGTTGTAATCTAAGAATTCATCATGTTTTTGGAAAGAGTGGCTCATTTGATCATGTGTTAGAAGCTTTGAATTCAAATAAACACATGCATGGTATATTTACATCATGTTCTTTTATTTGAAGTTGAATTTGTGTTCAATTATCACACCTTTGAGCTTGATTTTATAAAAATGATCTTCAAAACATGTTGTAGTATGAGTTTCTAAGTGTTTTCCAGAAAATTGGCCCAAAAGAATAAGTTTTAGCATGTTTGATTCTTGGTTTGAGCTTTGGAAGCAAATCTGGAAAACCCAGTTTTTGGCTTCTACGCTCGAGCGAAGGATTCCACGCTCGAGTGACTACCTTTGTGTTCAGAGCTCCGCTCGAGCGACGAAATCCTGGCTCGAGCGTAGATTGCAAGCTCTCAGGTTTTTGCGTGTGCAGACGCACGCTCGAGCAACAAGACCTACGCTCGAGCGAAGAATTGTGTCCCACGCTCGAGCGAGCATCGAGCGGGGAATTTCAGCAACCAGTACTTTTTGCATCTTTACAGACCGCTCGAGTAAGGGAGTCTGCACTCAAGCGACCCCTCTGTTTTGGTAAGCTCGCTCGAGTGTAGAAAGCCACGCTCGAGCGAGACCCCTGTTTTCAACAAATCTTGAAAAGTGTTTTAAAGTACATTTTTGCATCATCATTCCATCCTAAGCATTCCTAGGCCATGTTTAAGGCATCTTAATGGGGATATTGTTATAGAACCACACCAAGTCAAGTTAAGGGGCTAAGTTATTAATCCTAAGTGTGTAACTTAGTATGTGTTCGTTTTGCAACTGTGTAGGGTTGGCACCCAAGGACACTGATTAGCCCACCTATAGCCCAGTAATCTGTAAGTAACAATGTTGTAAAGATATGTTCAATTATAATTATTTTCTGAACAATTGACTGTACTGCTTTCTGAAATGACATTGTTTACTGAATGAATGTTTTTCCTATTTGTAAACTGTACTTGTGGCATCCATAGCAATTTCTTTATTCTTTATTCTTTATTCACATTATTCTGAGTAGATCTCTGTCAATTCTAATGTTTGGAACTACTACTGTTTACTGTTTTGATGGCCATCAACTAACTATTTCGGTCTATGAAGACCTACTATACTTTTTGCTACCGGATGTACCACGTATGACTGCTATGATTTCTAATTGACTGATATGGCATGAAATATGGGCCACTAATTGAATAACTGATCTACTGATGCAAATGACTGTTTTAATTACTAAAAGGACATTCATTCTTGACCCCTTTACACATTTGTTATTCACTGGGCTTTAGCTCACTGTTTATATGTATGCAGGTGGCCAGGCTCCAGACCGAAGCTAGAAGCATCAAGTTAGCTCACGTTTTGTCAAGCCAACCATTGTGCCTCACTTCGCGGTTCTGAATCCGTTCAAGCCAAGGCTGTTTTGGGGTGTTTTAGATTTACCCTTTTGTCTCTGTTTTGTAATGAATGTTTAAGACTTTTGACTGTACAGTTATGGTGAGGGGATTGGATCCCTAACCTGTATGTTATGTCCATCTGCTATGAATATATGTTTTTGGTTACGATGTGGACTAGTCTATAAAAGTCTTTTTTCATTCAGATTTTCACAGCTCATTGGACATCTTTTATTTACTGTTTGGCTTTCGCCAGCCCCTTGTATACTGTACTACTGTTATTACTGTTAAGCAAGCCTTTGGTAATCACGGATTACTGGCCAGTTACGATGCTAAACCCTTAGGGGCGGGTTTGGGTAGTGACAGTTGATGACATCAATCTCTCCGCAATAGTATCTGAAGGAAATCTGGTTAGGAATCCCAAAAAATGATGGGTAGACACTGGAGCCATACACCACATTTGCTTAGACAAGAAAATGTTCACATCTTATCAAACTATTGATAATGGAGAGCATCTTTTTATGGAAAACTCCTCGACTTCCAGAGTTGAAGGACAAGGAAAGGTGATTCTAAAAATGACTTCAAAGAAAGAGCTTACCCCTAACAATGTACTGCATGTCCAAGAAATTCGAAAGAATCTTGTGTAAGGGTCTTTACTGAGTAAAAATGAGTTTAGGTTGGTTTTTGAGCCTGATAAGTTTGTACTCACTAAAAGTGGGGTTTATGTGGGGAAAGGATATCTGAACGATGGTCTGTTTAAGATGAATTTAATGACTATTGTACCTAAAATTGCTATTAATAATAATATCACATCTTCTGCTTATATTATTGATTTTTCAAATATTTGGCATGGTAGATCAGGACATGTAAATTTTAATTCTCTTCGTAGAATGATTAATTTAGAATGTTTGCCTAAATTTAATATCGATCCTAATCATAAGTGTGAGATTTGCATCGAAGTGAAGTTAACAAAGAGCTCTTTCCATTTGATAGAAAGAAACACTGAACCTTTAGATTTAATTCATAGCAATATCTGTGATTTTAAATATTTGCAAACTGGAGGGGATACAAAAATATTTTATCACTTTTATTGATGATTGTACAAGATACTGTTATGTATACTTGATAAGCAGTAAAGATAAAGCATTGGAAATGTTCATTCATTATAAAAGTGAGGTTGAAAATCAACTTAGCAGAAAAATTAAGGTTCTTAGAAGTGATAGAGGTTATGAATATATGGCACCATTAGTTGACTTTTGTTCTCAACATAGTTGTAGACACCCCATTTTTCACTGACCTTAAGACTCAGACATCACCAACTGAGCACTTGGTGATGTTGCATATTGTGCTCGTTCTGAAGTTGCGGAGTCCCGGCTGCGAGCCTCACCTCCGGACTTCCGGACTCTTTTATGCCTTGCCTCGGTTTGCGAACCAGATCCCGTTTTCTCTGTTTTCTCTTCTTGAAGGGAGGGAGAGGTCTCGTAGATCATCTCTCAGTGGCCGTAGGAGCCGTTTCGTGGTCGTAGGCCATTTTTCCCATTTTGGAGCCCGGTTCCTGATTTTTGGAGCCGTCGGCCGTGTGCCTCGGTTCGGGACCGCTTAACCACCTCCGTTTGCTCTGATTTTTGGCACACATCTTATTTGCTCCCTTTTGAGGGACACTGTGTCTCAAGAGACCAACTTCGTGGTCAAACACCATCTCCGGTGCTTAACAGTCAGTTTTCAAGGCCCCAGGCTGCATGTTTCGGCCCCCGAACCTTCGTTTTGCATCGGTTTGGGTCCATTTTTGGCATGGACCTTATTTTCATTGGTATGAAGGTCGTAGAAGGGTGGGAGGCCAGCAATTGTTCTGAGGACCAGCTTTATTCCTTCATCGCTCTCCGTCGCCCGTTTTCTTCGCGAGAAAGCTGGTGTTGACCATTCCCGGGCCACTTTCTTTGTCCCTCAATCACATATTTGTGTTGTACACACCTGGGAGGCCACCAATATGTCATGGCCGGCCAACAATTGTTCTTGACCCTTTTGAACCCCTCTAAAAAGTCGGTTTTTCTCTCTTTTAGTTCACATTTTTAGGGTTTTCTCCATATATCTGTGTTGTGCACACATGAGAGGCCACCTTTTGAGGATGGCCGGCCAACAAATCTCATTGAACCTTTTGACCCTGGCCGGCCTACCAGGAGAGGTGGCCGGCCGGCCACCTGAACCCTCTGAACCTAGCCGGCCATGACCCTCTCACCTAGTTCCTTACAACTGCACCCTCATTTTCCCCCCAGATCCTGTATCCGAGGGGAGGTCTTTTGGGGGGGAAATTTGAATTTGATTTTCCCCCCCTTTCCTCCACTCCTCCCTCTATAAAACCAAAACCCCCAGCTCCATTTTAGGGGGTTAACAAATTCTTGTTTAAAGCATTGCTTACATCTCTCCCTCTCCCTCTCTTCCAAGCCTCAAAACCCTAAAAGCCTTGCACCATTTACACTACAACACATAGCACAACACCTCCACACTCCATTCCAGCAACTTGAGGCTGTTTTTCAGAGGATAGGAGCACCATTTCTTGGTCCAAAAGCTGCTGTGTTGCTACTTTACAAGGGTGAGTCTTCTTCCTCCCTTTTCTAGTCTTTTCTTGGTTCATTTATAAGCCATACTTGCAATCATTTTTGGGCTCCGACCAAAACTGTAAATAGTCATATTTTGAGCCCATATCCATGTTTGATAAAGGGTCTTTCCCTGTTTGAGGTCTCCTCCTCATCCTTTGTGTTTAAACTCTCTTTTAGGCCTATTTTTGCATGATATTTTAGGCTTATTTGTGAGCTGTTTTGGATTTGGTCATAAATTGTGAAATGTCTTTTTTTGAGCCCCTCTTCAACATTTTTGAAGAGCTCTCCTCTGTTTGAGGTCATGTTCTACCACTTGCCTCTTTATCCCTCTTTTAGGCCTTTTTCTTGCATGTTGATTTAGCCTCACTTGTGTTCATTTTCGAGACTTGATGTAAACTGTAAAGTGCCTTTTTTTGAGCCCCTCTTCAATTTTGTTGAAGGGCTCTTTTCCATTTGGGGCCAGATGCTGTCCCTTGTCTCTATTCTCTCTTTTAGGGTCATTTTTACATGATAGATTAGCCCTATTTATGTTCATTTTTGAGACTTTCTATAAACTGAAAAAAGACTTTTTTTGACATTATCTTCATGTTTCATTGAGGTCATTTTCCTATTTGAGGTCACATGCTCCCGTGTATGCTTGATTTCCTCTTATTTTGAGCCTTACACCCTAGCCCTTGTTGCATGCCTTGTTTGACCTTCTAGCCACTGGAATCCAGTGGATTTCCAGTGGCTTTGATGCTGTTTTGAGCCTCCAAATCAGAGGGGGGTGACCCCCTCTCACCTTGACTTGTTTGGTGGTCATTTTGGCCTTCCAAAGAGACCCTATCTTGCATGCTTTGAAGTCACATTTCATGGTCAATTTGGTGAGTTTTGGGACTACCATATTTGATTTCTAGAGTTTTTTTGGTCATGCTTCATGTCTATCTTGTATATGCCTAGCAATCCCTTTGTATGCCCTCTAAAGGAGCCCCTCATTTGTGCATGTGTTGGCTGCATTTCCATGGTTATTTTGGCATATTTTGGCATGTTTTATTCACTGATTTTCGCTGGTTTGATGATTTCTCACTTGCTTCATATACATGCCATGTAACCCTTGTTTACTAGTCACAATCGCATGCCATTTTAGGCCATCTTGCTAGCACCTTTTGGCCATGCTTTGAACTAATAAAGTTCATGTTTTGGGATTTCCTTGACTCTGTCTTCATTCTTCATGATCAAATAATGCATGCTTTATATAGCTATAGGTCATTGTGTATGCCTAGTTTTGTGTTTCGGGGTTCATCTCATGCATCGGGTGCCATATTGCCATGTTTCGGGGCTGTTTAGCATCATATTTTAGTGCTGAAATTCGCATGTTTGTATGCCATATTCCATGCCTTGCCATGCTTTGGTAGAGTGGCATTCGTGCCTTAGGTTCGGTCCTCGGTTTGCATGCATGTGTGCACGCATCTCGAGTGTCTCATTTTCATCTTATGGCCGCTGATGTGAGTGTGGCTGAGGTCCACTCATGTTGCTGTAAGTTCATCATGCATTGCGTATGCCATTTCATTTCATAGCGTTGCGTATGCTAGGTTGCATGTTAGAGCATTGTGTATGCCGTGTTAGTTGGAGCATCATGTATGCCATTTCATAGCATTATGCATGTTAGGTTGTATATTAGTTGCATAGTGCATGCCATCTCATTTGCACTGTGTTTGGGATAGGAGTTAGCCCGAGCACGGGTGTAGACACCCCATTTTTGACCATCCTCAAGACTTGGACGTCACCGTTTGAACACTTGGTGATTATCCATGTTTGTGTTTGTTTGGAGTTCCCGGAGTTCTCGGCTACGCGTCTTGCCTCAGGATCTCCGAACTCGACTGTTTTGTGTCTGGTTTTGCACTAAACACTTGCGTTTTGCCTTGGAGGGGCAGGGAATGCCTTGTGAGGCATCCCCACACACCACCGGCACTAGCTAGAGGCCACCGGCTGGTTTTTCTTGCCATCGGCAATATATATTGCCGGTCGGCACTATTTGTTGCCGGCCGGCGCTCAATTTTGTCAAAATGACATTCTTTGCCGGCCGGTTACTGTGCAGTTGCTTTTTCAGATATTTTGAAACAGCTGTATGGCTTTGGCTTCCCCTCCATACACGTGTATGGAGGGATGCACTTCTTGTCTTGCTTAGTGACTAAGCTTACAAGATTGCCTCTTCTATAAGAGGAGGCCTCCCACCTTGGCTTTAGGGTTGGCTTTTTGGAGAGAAAACAACTCAGAGAGAGCTCTGGTTTTAGGTCTAGGATTGATACATATCATATCTCTATACCTCTCTCTCTTAAGTGTTCTAGGTGCATTTGTTCATATTATTGCACACAAGCACCTAGTCTTTCACCTTTCCTTGGTTTCTGAGGTTCCAAGAGGTTGTTCTTGGTGTTCTTGGCTGGATTTGAGCCCAAGGAAGCAACAACATCAACACTTGTGAAGGTGGTCAACAAATGTGAGAAACTTGCCTTTTATTTCCCATTTTTGCATCCTATTTTTACCTATCTTAAAGCTGTCTTTGTGTTTAGTGTATAACATAAAAAAGTTCTTTTTTTAGGCCCTCTTGATAGTTTATTAAGAGTGTTTTGTGCTTTGGGGAATTTTGGCCCCTCTTAGGCTTTGAAAGGCCTCATTTTGTGCCATTTTTGTACAAGTTTCGAGACTTTGGTGTTTGGGCCTCTTCACCACTGAAATCTTGAGGGATTTCAGTGGTGGAGATGGTGTCTTGAAGTCTCCAAAAGGGGAGGGCCACCCCCTCTCCTTGTTGTCCTTGAAAAGGACCTATTTTGCTCTCTTAAGGAAGCCTATGTTCAAGTGTGTGTTGATCATGTCTAGGCTGCATTTCATGCTTATTATGCCATAATATAATCATGTTGTATGTTGGTTTTGGTGCTCCATTCATGTTTAGTGTAGTTGCCATGTAATGCCTTGTAATGCCTTTAACATGTCTTAGGTTGTTAGCCTTTGTTTGAGCATGTTTTAGGCTTAGACTTATGAATGTTTTGTGCTTATTTTGCCATGCTTTAGGTCTGTCCATAGTCATTCGGGTCGATTTTAGCATGTTTAGCATAGCTCCTTTGCATTTGTGGCTTGCCGGGCTTGTATGCCTCAAGTATGTGAATGTGTAGCATGTGTTGCTTGCATCATTTTGGTGGTTTGGAACCATCCAACATGTAATTTCAATCCCTTTGGCATGCTCGTATGCTTGCCTAAGTCGCCTCTTTATTGCTTTGAAAGCATGTGTTGTATGCCCTTTGTTTTGGCCATAGTGCATGCCTTTGAATTTGAGTCACTTAGGTGCCATCTAAGTGGTCTTTTGGACTTAGTTTTATGTGTTAAAACTCTGTTTTGGTCGCCTAATGCATGCCATGCATGGTTGTGTTAAGTGTAGTCCATTACCTCTTTGGGGAGCCTTGAGTGCTTGGGCCTTTTTGCATGCTTTACTCGGTTTATTTAGTTGGTTTGGAACCTTCTATAACATGATTTTTAAAGCTTATGATGCATGCTAAGTGTCCATGATATCCCCTTTCAAGTGTGCTTGAGGGTTGTTTACTTAGTGCCTAAGTGTTAAGTCTTAACATATGCATGTGTGTGTATGTGGTGGCTTTCATTTTTGGGGTATTTTGGCCACTGATTTTAGGCTTAATTAGAGTTGCCTAAGTCATGTTTAAGACCATCATTTTCTTGCTTGCATGCTTACCTCATGTTTGCTTGTATGCTTGCATTGTTTGTTCACATGCTCATATTGCATCCCTAGCTAACATGATTAGGTTGCAATGCATCTTGCATGCATGCCTTGTCCCTTGATTTGGTGATAGGGATTGGGCTTTTTGTTTGCTTAGTTTGCATTTCATTTGACATGAAAATTGCACACTTGATTCTTTGGGCCATCATGCATGAAAATGTGTGATTGGTGGCCCGAGAATCGAGGCACATCCTCCTTTGAGTCACAAACATGATAAGGAATGTGTTTGGTGCATACATTGTTTGAATTGAGCTGCCATGCAAGTTTTGCCCTCTGCTGCTGTGAGTTGCAGGTTCTGCAGGAATTCATTGCCGGCCGGCAATGTTTAGTGCCGACCGGCAGTCAATTATCAGCCGATGGATGAATTCTGTGCCGATGGCCACATATAGCAGCCGGTGGCTATTCTGTTTAGCCGGTGGTGATTTCCAGTATCCAAGGAAGTAGTTCTGAGACTTTGGCAGTTTTCAGAGGGGCAAAGCAGGGAAAACAGAGGCAAGCTAGGCATGGCAGTGCAATTCCGAGCGGAATCCGAGCGCGCGTGCATTGAGCCCTCGCCCCGAGGCGGTTTACTGTTTTTCCTTAGATTAATTAATTTGTTAATTTAATTAATTTGTAATATTTAATTAGCTTGCGTAGTTAATTAATTTGTATTATTCTTTTGGTCCCTCCGAGTGAGGGCATATTTATAATGAGTGTGGGTGAGTGTGTGTATGTCTTCCAACCCCCACTTCTTTCTTCCCTTTTATTTACCTGCTTATGATGGTAGATTAGGGCACGTTTATTTTAAGCATACCTTATGCAATGCATGCGTGCATCCATGCATTTGTTGACATGCACCAGGCTCGGTACATCATACAAACCGCATTGTATTTTCAAATCTAACTTGAATACATGCGTCGAATGATTGCATTTCACATGCCATTTTAGGGTTAGCCGAGCCTATCCTAATCACATTCTGTGTGCGATGCATTAGTCACCTAACATGAACTAGGGCATGCATTTTTGCTAACTAGTTTGTTGTTTTGGCACGGAATACGATGTAAGTATTTATGCTTTAGCATATCGCATGCGTGTGAATGCTAACATGACAGCATGATTACCATGAGGCTAGCTGCTTATGTGATACAACTGTTTGAATGCCTGTGGATGGAGGTCGAATTGCCTGAATTGGGATAATGCATTAAAACTGTGAGTTTTTAAGCCCCACTTGAGGGTGGCAAAACCTGCATTTTGGCCTACTTGCGAGTAGCAAACCATTTTCAAAATAAACATGAAATGTTTTGTTCCAATTTAGGCGATTTGGTCTATACTTGTTTGCTGTGCGCATAATATAGTAATTATAGGTTAATAATTGGAATAAGAACACATAATGTTTTCAAAAACGGATATCACGGTTAGTAGAGGCCGGTCTTCGAACCGGGCGAAAGGAGGTGCTCATAGCTGACCTTCCCCGATCGTACCCAAGCTCCCGAACCAAGACAACTTTGGTGATGACGGACACGTGGCCTTCGGCACCGAATCAGGGTTTCCTAAATTTCCCATTTTAAAAAATATTTAGGTGGCGACTCTGTATATGGCAAAGTAGTCCATGTTTGGCACTACTTTTCAAAAATCTGTTTTCTCAAACGATTTGCCAGAGTTGGACTCTTTGGTTCAGATTAAGAACCGCAACAAAACAAACAAAAACAGGGGAGTCCGAACTGTAGAGTGAGGCCCAAAGGGCGTCTTCAGCGCCAAGCATCACTGGGGATTTTTTAGAGAGCTTGACTTGAACTCGTGATATCCTGTTTTGACTACACTTATGTGTTTCTTTGCATTGCATGTGCATTGGTGCGCCTAGGACACCGTGTTGGCCATCTGCTATTCCTGAGCGGTTTGCTGGAGGCTTGTCTTGTCAAGGCATGACCATAAGGCTGACCGGTTATGGCTCGCCACAAGATGGGAACACGAACCCCGGTTTTACCGGGGCGCCCTTTTTGACCATTCGACCTAGTGCATATTCGGATCCATAGTGACCATTCCAAATTAGGACAGGTTGCTTACCCGATATAGGTTGTTTGAAACCGCTGTGTGTGTAGTGAAACCCTAGCTCCTGACAAAATAGGACAGGGAAACCCTACCCCAACATAGGGGTGTATTGCTTCTCTTTTACCTGTTATGTGCTTTTAGAGTGTATCTCTGCAGGGAACACATATATCAGTTTGCAAGTTTGGGTATCCTACCGAGGCACCAAAGATTTGTTGTTGAGAATCGCCAGTTCAAGGGTATCAGTTCAGTTTAGTGATTCTGGGGAACAGTGTTCAGTAGTAGAGTGTAGTTGTTCGACTACACCCGTGTTTGATCTGTTTGGGGCTGAAATACTGCTTGTTTTCCGTTTCAGTTCAGAGATTCAGAGGGTCGATCCAGAACGGCTAGTGTCTTCTCCTTGCTGAGGCAAGACTGAACATGACGCAGAACTCAGAAGAGATTGTGGTCATGACGGCCACGTTGAGTCAAGAAATCACCCCACAGGATGAAACTACTGTTGACATGCCGCACCCGCCCAGGTCGCCTGCCGCACATCCAATTTGAACCCCTCAACTATATCAGGCTCGCGAGCCTACTACATTTGAACTAATGGGAATGATAGGTGATCTTCAAAGATCCGTGACGGATCTCGCCTATGGGATGTCTGTTTCGCCACCAGCTGCACCATATGCCGAAGGCTTTATACCCCAAGAGCCCCCGCTACTGGGACGAATTGTAATTGAACTTAGCCAACCAGAGATGGCCTCCAGCTATGGTAACGACGCATCAAACCAAGTTCTAAATCAGGCTGAGGCCAGAGACAAAGGCAAGATGAAGGCAGATGCCGACCCTATCGAACAACTGCTGTGGGCAGTAGAGGCTTTGAATGCCGGGGGAATGAACAAGCAACAGATATCCGCAGTTATGTCAAAAGCTGTGGAGGATGCTTTCCCCACTCCTCCTGAGAGCAATTCCAGTCAATTAGAGAATCGGGATAGGCCCCGTCATGCCAAAACAGTTCTTCCCCCTCCCAGCCTTGCATCCGGAAAGGATCAGAAACCCAAGGCCGCACCCGCCGATCCGTTTGCTAGTGCATCTAGCAAGAGTGCTCAGGCTCCAAAGTACCTGCCCCGAGGGCGCAGGGTCTTCCATGCTCTCTACATGCCATTGTCCAAGGCACTTCAAATCCTTGCCGAGAGGGGACACCTTAAACCCCTGGAGCCTCGACCTCTCTCAAAAAATCTCCCTGATACTCATGACCCTGCTCAGTACTGTGCGTACCACCAACAGACTGGCCATGCTACCGACAATTGTTTCCACCTCCGGCACGAGGTGCAAGATTTGATTGACAACAAGGTTATCCTCCCTCCCACCTCAGCAAAGTCCGTCACCATCCAGTTGTTGGATTTTGAGGATACAGACACTGCAAGTATGTAATCAGAAGGTGGACCGCCTGTGGGCAGTGCCTGGCACGTTTTTGGATGTGGCGTTTGGCACGTATTTTTGGGCATCTGTTAATGTTAGTTTTGTAAAATTCTGACTTGGGTGTCGAGTCAGTCTTTTGTTTTGTTTTGAGTCTGTCTCTCTGTATGGAGTCAGTTTTTTTGTTTACAGGGTCTGTCTTGTTGTAATGAGTCAGTCCCTCTTGTATAGTATACCAGGTGATTTCGGGGTTGTTGCCTCAAACACCGTTTTGTCTTGTGATTAGTTGCTTTTGCTTTTTGAGCCTGTTTTGCCAAGGAGCCGCTTATGCAAAGAAATCAATGAAAACAATTGCGGCTATCATGTGTCAGATTTGTCTTGATCTTCTGAAGACCGTGTGGAACCGCTCTTGAGATTGTGCACCAGATCGCTCTTGCCTCAAGATTCAATTTATCTGTTCAAAACCCGGAGTCCGTTCAAAACATTCAGTGCCATGAAACGCCTGTGTGGCCAGATTTGAAGTAGCCCTCGAACAAGAAGCACCGAAGTCAGATCAAGAGGATCAGATGTTGTCAAAAGAAGCTTGCAAAGCTAGATCAAAAGCACCCCTCGAACTAGGGGCAAAAAAATATCCGATGTGCTCGAAGAGCCAAAGGTGGATCTTCGCAAATCAATACAATGCCCACTCGGATACAGAGGGCTTCAATCTCAAAACCATTTGGCATGGACTTGTTACACTTTTACCCTTTGAGAGGCCCGCTGGGCCGAAAACCCGGAAGGGCGGCCCAGGCAAAAGTTAGAGCAAAGAAAAAATACAAAATACAAAAAAAAGAAAAAGAAAAATACAAAAAAAAAAAAAAGAAAAAGAAATAAAAATGAAAATGTAAAAGAAAAGAAAAGAAAAAGAAGGAAAAGAAGAACATAGCTCGCAAGGTCGAAAACTCGCATTGGGCACCTTGGCAAAAGTTAGAGCCTAAACAGTGAAGGTTAAAATACCCGAGTGTACCTAGACCGAAACTACGTAAGGCTTGATTCCCATGTTTGGGATACGTAGGCAACTTCATCTTGAAGTCCAGCCCCCAACGCTTCCATAGCGTCTCAGTCCATGTCATAAGTTTTGATCACTTTTGCCTACTCCGAATCCAATGTCTCGATTGCAGCGACCTGGAATTACGTGACTAACTTCCTCTTGAAGTCAAACCACCAACACCTTCCAGGTGACCGTGTCCATATATTGGTTCAAACCGTCTTCGACTCCTCCGCGCCTGAAGGCCCGATCGTCATCAACAAGGACTGGCTTGCAACATGCCGCGGCATCATCCAAACAAGGGGCAACTTTCCGTTGCCATCCATTGCCATAAGTTGCCCTAAGTTACCGTCCAAACCAGGGGCAACTTTCCGTTGCCTTATCCCCCTTTAAGCCAGGGGCAATTTTCCATTACCTCCGATCCGAGGTTGCGCATCTCGAGGGTAAGTTCTATGCTCGTCGAGCATCGACTGTTTGCAAAAATAGTTTTTGAAAATTTTTACTAAAGTTGATTATTTTCTCGAAAACTATTTCATTTTTCAAAATTGGACCATGTTTGGAACCAAAAAGGAGAATTTTCAGTGCTCACAGCCTGACTTGCATGATTTTCAAATCAAAAATCGAATAAGCGTGTTAATCCAACTCTCATTTTTTATCAAAACTGTTTTAGAAAACAAAAAATGGTCAAAATGACGAACTAGGGGCACTATTGAGTCAGGTCTTCTGTCTTTCCCCCGCTAACATGCTTGCCAAGAGGGCACTCTATTCACCAGAAGAAATAACCGTGAGCTAACAGTGTTGGGCGTGAACCCACAACCTCTCGTTTACCTATCAACCACTCTGGGGAGGGATGAAAAATGAGAGAATGAAGAATAGAGAGGAGCAAGTTGAGCGAAAAGTGAGAAAAGGGTTTTGAGAGAAAAAAAATGAGCCTGAGGGCCGAGTGATGTGAGTATCACAAATCAAAAAGGGTGGGAATAATACCCGGAGGAATTGGCTCCTCGAGATTTGAGGTCTTTTTGTAAACATGTCTGTGTGTCGTGTCTTTTTGATTTGTCGGTCTCGATTTTAGCTTTAAGTCTTTTTCGAGCGTGTCTCGTTCTTTTAGGTTGTGTGCCTTTTGTTTCTTTGTTTGAGGCTGTCTCGCTGTGTTCTGTGGTAGGCTCGATACCCTGGTTGAAAACCCTTCCTTATTTCAAAAATCGTTGCTTGTGCTCAGAATGTTGTGCCATTCTCTGCATCTATGCGAGGCAGGAGAAGAAAAGGAAAATTTTGGGACATCCGAGTGTGTTTCAACTGCAACCGTACCAGTTTTGTGATCCATCTTGTCAGATTGGGGCTATTTGTTCAGGGTTTGTCAGGTGCGAATGAACCAAATGTCGTGTTATGGGCTATATGCAGTCAATCCTCAGAGAGTATGGGTCAGTATATCCGCTTTGAGCAAAGGGTTTGTATGAGTTGTTTTGCTGATTAATTGGTTGGTTATCTGATTACTACAGTACAATTGCTCAATTTTCAGACAACAGATCGTTATCATTTACATTTGAGGTGTAATGTGATGCAATGCAATGCAAAGTATGAAATGCACAGATATATACAGATATGTACAAATATAACACTTTTTCAGACAAAAAGTTTGTTGCATTTCATAATCTTTTTCAAGTACATAGTTTTGAAGAAGACAAAAACCTGCTCGTGGCAGTACAAGGTAATCTAACTACCAAAAGAGAAAAAATACAAAGAAAACAAGAAAAAAAAGCAGCGAAAAGTCTATAGCAGCATCGATGATCTCGCGCCTAAGGATCCGTCCTCACCCTCTTCCTGGGTAGGAGCCTAGGAGCATCACCAGGAGCCTCGCTGTCTGAGCACGAGCTATCCCCGGTCTCCTCCTCCGACGCCTCCGCCTCCACCTCTGTCTCCTCCTCGGACTCGTCGTCTGGAACTGGAGCCCGCGAGCTGCTCCCGACGTAAGTGCGTCCCCCTCTGGTACGAGGATATATCCTGCCATCTCGGGTAGAAATGAGAGGCCTAGCTGGAACGCCACCCGCCGGAGGAAGCGGGAAGGGAGGCTGAAAAACATGAAAGGCAAATGCATCAGTATGTATGAAATAAACAGCTTTATCGCTGCGTAATGCGCAGAGTATGAGTACAAGACGCATGCCGTGAGCAGTTGAATCAGTACAGGATGCAGTGTGTGAGTACAGTGTATCAAGTGCCGTGAGGGCTGGGTATCCAGTGTTGTATCGTGCATCAGATTATGCGAAGCAGTTTGTGTATGGTTTGAAGCTATGACAGAGAGAACATACCGGAAGGCCATAAAAGGCTAGAAAGTCGAAGGTCCGCTGTAGCATCCCCGTCATGGAGGCATTCATCTCCAATAACTGCCAGGTGTATCCAGAAGACGCCTGCAAGGGAATCAGATACATCAATATTCTGTGGAATATCAAATAAACTGAAATGAAATAAGCATGCAATCTGATTACACATACCGGAGGCAAGTCGGGGACACCGACAAACTCGTGATCAGCCGGTGGAGGGGCGAAGGGGATCTGATAGGTCGCCCCATCCGACCCTCGGGAAGTCGGCCAGTAAGGCGGCTGGCCTCCGTCCTCTCTGAACTCCGCCTCTGCCGCGGACTCGAGCCCTCCTCGGCGTTCCTCCTCCTACTCCTGCTCCGGCCGCTGGTGCCGCAGGTCTCTCTCTCTCAGCTCGACGGCCACCGCTCAAGGGCCACATGATGAAGGTCTGGACGTACTCTGAGTAATCGCCCTCGCCTCTGTAGCCGTCTGCCTCCCAGCCGATGGTGTAGTCCGCCATCTGCTCGGCGGTGAAACGCTCGGTGTCCCTCATATGCTCAGGAGGGTGCATCGGGACTGTCTGCTCAGGTACGCCTAGGGTCTGACGCAAGAAGCGCTCGCCCAGGTACCAAGCCCGACATACCGGGTCCTCCAGCTGAATCCGGTAACGCGGGGTCTCAACGGCACCCGCAAACCAATCTCGCATCATCGCTGGCAAAGGAGCCCGAGGCTGCCAGGTGATCTGAAATTGAAATACAGTTTGTTACCTACTGATATTGCAAATACACAGTGGAAAAGCGAAGCTTAAATGAACTGCAAGTAAAACATACCTCGGCAGGGGTGATGGTGTCGAAGTAGCGGCGGAAGAAGCTGAATGTCTCCCGCGGCCTCCGGGCGCATCTCCCGTCAAAACGACGTGAGAAGGGGACGACCAGAAGGGTCTCTGCGTCGGGTACAGAAGCGAGCCTAGGGAAGTAGGCATAAAACCACAACTGCAAGGTGAATACCAGAATGTTTATCAGATAAAGCAGAATACAGAATAAAGCAGAAATAACAGAGCAATGTTGTGTAGTGTATTGAGCAGAGTATGTGTGTGCCGTGTGTACAGTATACAGTAAGTGTAAAGCAGACTACAGTGTGTGCAGTGTGTAGAGTACAGAAAGTACAGAACAAAAATGAAAAGCAACAAAAGGAAATGTACCTCCCAAGCACGCCAAGAGTAACCCCAGTAACAGCGTCATGCCGCGGAGTGAGCTCATGTTTCCGTAGAGAGTGGCCAGAGCGACGCCACCCCAGTCAAAATGCAAGATGTCCCGGACATCCACCAGTGCGCTGAGAAGGCAGAGAGGCACTGTGTTCGCCCGGTCGGCGAAGATCATCGTCCCAAACAAAAACATCAGAAAGCCGCGTGCATACCTCTCTGCGGCCTCCTGAGTCATCGAGGCTGCATCAACGAAATTTGGACGGGCGCACCTCGAACCAGAGTACGGAAGAAGCGGGACCTGAGGCGGTGCACCCGAGTAAGTAGACCTGAGCTGCGGTCCACTCATCCATAGCAATATCAAAGGGGATCGGATCACCCCTACCCCGATGCCTGTAAACATCGAGAAATCGTAAGGGGTCATCGTCATGTCCCCTGCCGCAGAGAAATGAAACGAATCGGTGGTGTCCTACCATCTCTCTGCCAGAGCGGCCAGAAGAGGTCTGCATGTCGTGAGCTGGGAGAGTCCCCTGCAAAAGGAGCCAAAGCCCGCCTGGTCTACTATGCGGCGAACTGCGTCAAGAAGCTCAGCGTACAACTCGCGAGCGACGGTGTTCCCATACCCGTGGATGGTATAGGAATCTCCCTGTTTTCAAACAAATAGTTGCAAAGCAATATAAAATGTACAGTTTTGAAGGAACAGTCAAAATCAGTGCAAATGTGGCATGCGTGCAAGTTTTTCAAATTCAAACAGATACCGGGTGCCGGTGTGCTTACAATGAACTACAACGTGTGATGCGTCAGCGTGTTTGAGTGGTTCAGTGCAAATATGGCACGCGTGCAAGTTTTTTAGATTCAAACAGATACCGGGTGCCGGTGTGCTTACAGTGAACTACAACGTGTGATGTGTCAGCGTGTTTGACTGGTTCAGTGCAAATGTGGCATGCGTGCAAGTTTTTCAGATTCAAAAGCAGTCTGGTGCGGTGTGCTTCTGATGAACTACAACGTTTGATGCGTCAGTGTGTTTGTGTGGCTCGGCGCAAATGTGGCCTGCGTACAAAGTTGTCAGATTCAGACAGATATCGAGTGTCGATGTTTGCAGTGAAATACGGTGTGTGCCGTGGTTTGAGTGATTTAAGGCTAGTGCAGTATGTGCATGTGTCGTTTCTTAAACAGATATCAGTTGCAAGTTTGTTTGTGATCAACTACAATACACAATGTATTAGAGTATCAAAGCTAAAGCAATTAAAGAATCTAATCGGTACGTGGCGATTGACGATTAAAAGGTTCTCTGATCACGAAAAATTAAAGCAGAGAAAAGATGTTACCTCGGAAGCGCCGAAGGAAAGGTGAGAGGTAGGCTCACGCAGCAGAAGCTCGGGATCCAACGCCTTGTCGAAGCTCCTAAACTGGCGTAATCCGTCGGGTGGTAGAACGTGGATCGCCGGCCGGTAGGTCGCCGGGTCGAAAGGGCGCTCGCTCAACGGGAGGAGCTCGACCTCGGGATCCATCTCGTGATCCGAAGGAGTCCCGCCGCGTGGAACGTCGTCGGCCATGTCGGGAATGACGGAAAAATGGTCGAAGAATGAAAATAGGCTCGGAATACGAAGAGTCAACTCGAAAGTCAACCCCCGGGAGGGTGGAAAATGGCCGGAAAGGTCGGGACGGAAAAAGGTATGGAAATAAAGAGAAAATCGAGGGGAACAAGTCCCAAAAAGGGGGAAATGGCAAAGGGAGCGCCGAAATGAAATTTTGATCGGTCGAAAATGTCCGAAACGCGATGAACTTCGCGAATCGAACGACGAAAATGGCGCGAAAACACAAAGAAATAAGTGAAAGAGGGGAGAAAAAGACTCTAGAGAGAGAAGGAGTTGGTTTTCAGCGGAGGAGGAATAAGAAAATAGGGTTTAGAAACCCTATTTTAAAAGACCCGAGGCGAAAAGTCGAATCTGCCCCGACTCAGTAACTTTTTGCCGGTCGGCAACATTTTGTGCCGGCCGGCAGAATATTGTGCCGACGGAATTTATTTTCAGCTGATGGACGGCCGGTGGCCTCCTATCCCGGCCGGTGATGTTCCCACAGCCTTGTTTAGGCCATTTGAGTGGTTCATGGTCTTCATAGCCCAAGAAAGTGCAAGAAAGTGTATCTCCAATGCTCAACCGGCCTCCGTTTTGACCTCGGACTGTGTCTTCTGTGCGTGGCACTCAAATTCATGCAATGTTGTATCCTTTCGTATCCTTTTGTCTTTCATAAGATTCAAAAGTTGCCCCGTGTGCGTTGCACGCGTTCATCGCACTACTTCGGTACATTACATTGCGCCATCATGCGCCTCACAGTGGCATTGTTATGCACCTTTGACACGTGTTGTAACACGCACTCCCTTTGCATTGTCATGCACCTCAATACATACCGAGGCATGCGTGTCTCGTTTGCATCGTCTTACATTTGCATTGGCATGCGTGTCTCACTTGCGTTGTGCATCGTTTCACATCACGGTCTAGGAGACCTTAAATCCTTGGAGGGTGCGAAACCTTTACCATTTTTGCACGGTCTAGGAGACCTCAAATCCTCGGGAGGTGCAAGACCTTTGGTGCATTAAGGTGCGCACCTCATCGCATTTGGCATGCATCACATTGCACTTTCTTGTGTATTCGCGTTGTCTAACGCATCGCGCTATTTTGCGTATCTCGTGGCATTTTGCATGCATTCAATCGCGCTATTTTGCGCATCATACCGTCATGTACATCCCGGTCTAGGAGACCTTAAATCCTCGGAAGGTGCAAGACCTTCGTTGCTTCGGCACACACAATTCATGCATTGTCGTGCATTTGTAAGGCCGTGCGTTGGCGCGCATTTCAAACATCATGCATCATCTGCATTCAAAAAGAAACAGACAAAAAAAAAACATGCATTGTCATGCATACATTTTGCATCCCGGTCTAGGAGACCTTAAATCCTCTAAAGGTGAAATTCCTTCGGTATCGTCGTGCCCAAATGACTTTCGGTGGTCTGGTAAAGCCACCTGCCTGTGTTTGCGGTGAGTTCCTAGAAGACCGACTGGGACGGTGAAAACTAGAGTTCGAATGGCTTATGCCTAGAACGTAAAGGTTCGGGATTTCCGAGACTAAAGTCTGGTTTAAATACCCAGGGGGTGTACCCTCGGTTTGAAATCTATATGGAAGCCCCATAGGTTGAGGCAGCATGTTTGCGCCTCAGTTCTGGATACTGAACCAACCTAGTATATCGCCCTGTTGGTAAGATAGGGAAAGCTGCAATCATAGCCATTGCATCATTGTAAATATCGCATATGTCATGCATTACATTGTAAATACTGCATATGTCATGCATCATTGTAAACACATGCATTATCATGCGTCATTGTGAATACTGCATATGTCATGCATTTCAAAAAATCCAAAACCAAAAAAAAAAAAAAAAAAACCATGCATATGTCATGCATTTCGTTGTAATATAGTGCATATGTCGTGCATTTTCTGTAAACATCCATATATTGCATTATAGTTGCATGCATCCACCGCATCATCTTCCATCTATGGCTTGCACCTTTCCTTGTTGAGCTTGGTCTGGTATGTGTCCTTACTTTTCACATTGAAGCCGCTTACGCATGTATGCAGCGCCTATTCCTTGATGAACTTGGTTTGAGGGTGGCGGCACCTTTTCTGTGTTAGACATGGCTTGTACGTGTACATGCCTTTCCTAGGCAAAATACGGTTTTGGCCGCACGTCATATCCATTGTAGATATTACATTGTAGTGTAAGTTTTGCATCCGGCATTAGGATCATTATTCTTTCCTCAGCGGGTTGTCACCCCACTTATGTCAATCCACCCAATACTTGTTCTTGTGTCCGTCTGCATCACTCATAGTTCAGACATCGTTCTATGGTAGACGGACTTGTTACTTCCATCAATCTATTTGACATATGTGTAGTTTCGAACCGCTCATGATTGAATCATGATTCAATTGCTTTCCATTTAGTTTGCATTGTTTCAATTGCATTGCATTATCATTTGCATTGTTTACACCTAGTTTTGTATATATTGCATATCATTTTGAATTCGTCATTGCATTGTCATGCATATTGCTAACGATATTGTACCTGTTAAGTTTACTTTCTTTGTAGGCACGATATTGTATGTACGGTTCATTCGAGGCCGGTGCAACCGGACGAGCCGCACAGGTATTGTATCCTCCGAGTGAGACGTTTTGAGAATTGCATAATTCTCTTACATCCTTTCTGCATTGTAGTGTACTCTGGTGTATGCTAGCTTATAACTGTCGCATGTGTGCTTCATTACAGCTCTCTTTGCATGATCATAAGTTATGCTCGGCTTCTTGCATTTTCAGCAGCATTTTGCCCCTGCCTTCGGGCGCATATCTTGCTTGTCTTGTATGACTGTCCAAGTCTTCGGCCTTGTCAAAAATGGGTCGTCTCTGGGCTTTGACATTCACTCCCGTCATTGTTATGACTTTCGAGTTCTGTCAAAGAGGGGCATCTGTAGACACCCCATTTTCGACCGTCCTCAAGACTTGGACGTCACCGTTTGAACACTTGGTGATTATCCATGTTTGTGTTTGTTTGGAGTTCCCGGAGTTCTCGGCTACGCGTCTTGCCTCAGGATCTCCGAACTCGACTATTTTGTGTCTGGTTTTGCACTAAACACTTGTGTTTTTCCTTGGAGGGGCAGGGAATGCCTTGTGAGGCATCCCCACACACCACCGGCACTAGCTAGAGGCCACCGGCTGGTTTTTCTTGCCATCGGCAATATATATTGCCGGTCGGCACTATTTGTTGCCGGCCGGCACTCAATTTTGTCAAAATGACATTCTTTGCCGGCCGGTTACTGTGCAGTTGCTTTTTCAGATATTTTGAAACAGCTGTATGGCTTTGGCTTCCCCTCCATACGTGTATGGAGGGATGCACTTCTTGTCTTGCTTAGTGACTAAGCTTACAAGATTGCCTCTTCTATAAGAGGAGGCCTCCCCCCTTGGCTTTAGGGTTGGCTTTTTGGAGAGAAAACAACTCAGAGAGAGCTCTGGTTTTAGGTCTAGGATTGATACATATCATATCTCTATACCTCTCTCTCTTAAGTGTTCTAGGTGCATTTGTTCATATTATTGCACACAAGCACCTAGTCTTTCACCTTTCCTTGGTTTCTGAGGTTCCAAGAGGTTGTTCTTGGTGTTCTTGGCTGGATTTGAGCCCAAGGAAGCAACAACATCAACACTTGTGAAGGTGGTCAACAAATGTGAGAAACTTGCCTTTTATTTCCCATTTTTGCATCCTATTTTTACCTATCTTAAAGCTGTCTTTGTGTTTAGTGTATAACATAAAAAAGTTCTTTTTTTAGGCCCTCTTGATAGTTTATTAAGAGTGTTTTGTGCTTTGGGGAATTTTGGCCCCTCTTAGGCTTTGAAAGGCCTCATTTTGTGCCATTTTTGTACAAGTTTCGAGACTTTGGTGCTTGGGTCTCTTCACCACTGAAATCTTGAGGGATTTCAGTGGTGTAGATGATGCCTTGAAGTCCCAAGAAGGAGAGGGTCACCCCCTCTCCTTGATGTCCATGAAAAGGACCTATTTTGCTCTCTTAAGGAAGCCTATGTTCAAGTGTGTGTTGATCATGTCTAGGCTGCATTTCATGCTTATTATGCCATAATATAATCATGTTGTGTGTTGGTTTTGGTGCTTCATTCATGCTTAGTGTAGTTGCCATGTAATGCCTTGTAATTCCCTTAACATGTCTTAGGTTGTTAGCCTTTGTTCGAGCATGATTTAGGCTTGGACTCATGAATGTTTTGTGCTTGTTTTGCCATGCTTTAGGTCTGTCCATAGTCATTGGTCGATTTTAGCATGTTTAGCATAGCTCCTTTGCATTTGTGGCTTGCCGGGCTTGTATGCCTCAAGTATGTGAATGTGTAGCATGTGTTGCTTGCATCATTTTGGTGGTTTGGAACCATCCAACATGTAATTTCAATCCCTTTGGCATGCTCGTATGCTTGCCTAAGTCGCCTCTTTATTGCTTTGAAAGCATGTGTTGTATGCCCTTTGTTTTGGCCATAGTGCATGCCTTTGAATTTGAGTCACTTAGGTGCCATCTAAGTGGTCTTTTGGACTTAGTTTTATGTGTTAAAACTCTGTTTTGGTCGCCTAATGCATGCCATGCATGGTTGTGTTAAGTGTAGTCCATTACCTCTTTGGGGAGCCTTGAGTGCTTGGGCCTTTTTGCATGCTTTACTCGGTTTATTTAGTTGGTTTGGAACCTTCTATAACATGATTTTTAAAGCTTATGATGCATGCTAAGTGTCCATGATATCCCCTTTCAAGTGTGCTTGAGGGTTGTTTACTTAGTGCCTAAGTGTTAAGTCTTAACATATGCATGTGTGTGTATGTGGTGGCTTTCATTTTTGGGGTATTTTGGCCACTGATTTTAGGCTTAATTAGAGTTGCCTAAGTCATGTTTAAGACCATCATTTTCTTGCTTGCATGCTTACCTCATGTTTGCTTGTATGCTTGCATTGTTTGTTCACATGCTCATATTGCATCCCTAGCTAACATGATTAGGTTGCAATGCATCTTGCATGCATGCCTTGTCCCTTGATTTGGTGATAGGGATTGGGCTTTTTGTTTGCTTACTTTGCATTTCATTTGACATGAAAATTGCACACTTGATTCTTTGGGCCATCATGCATGAAAATGTGTGATTGGTGGCCCGAGAATCGAGGCACATCCTCCTTTGAGTCACAAACATGATAAGGAATGTGTTTGGTGCATACATTGTTTGAATTGAGCTGCCATGCAAGTTTTGCCCTCTCCGCTTTGTGAGTTGCAAGTTCTGCGAGAATTCATTCATTGCGGCAATGTTTAGTGCTTAACCGACAGTCAATTATCAGCCGATGGATGAATTCTGTGCCGATGGCCACATATAGCAGCCGGTGGCTATTCTGTTTAGCCGGTGGTGATTTCCAGTATCCAAGGAAGTAGTTCTGAGACTTTGGCAGTTTTCAGAGGGGCAAAGCAGGGAAAACAGAGGCAAGCTAGGCATGGCAGTGCAATTCCGAGCGGAATCCGAGCGCGCGTGCATTGAGCCCTCGCCCCGAGGCGGTTTACTGTTTTTCCTTAGATTAATTAATTTGTTAATTTAATTAATTTGTAATATTTAATTAGCTTGCGTAGTTAATTAATTTGTATTATTCTTTTGGTCCCTCCGAGTGAGGGCATATTTATAATGAGTGTGGGTGAGTGTGTGTATGTCTTCTAACCCCCACTTCTTTCTTCCCTTTTATTTACCTGCTTATGATGGTAGATTAGGGCACGTTTATTTTAAGCATACCTTATGCAATGCATGCGTGCATCCATGCATTTGTTGACATGCACCAGGCTCGGTACATCATACAAACCGCATTGTATTTTCAAATCTAACTTGAATACATGCGTCGAATGATTGCATTTCACATGCCATTTTAGGGTTAGCCGAGCCTATCCTAATCACATTCTGTGTGCGATGCATTAGTCACCTAACATGAACTAGGGCATGCATTTTTGCTAACTAGTTTGTTGTTTTGGCACGGAATACGATGTAAGTATTTATGCTTTAGCATATCGCATGCGTGTGAATGCTAACATGACAGCATGATTACCATGAGGCTAGCTGCTTATGTGATACAACTGTTTGAATGCCTGTGGATGGAGGTCGAATTGCCTGAATTGGGATAATGCATTAAAACTGTGAGTTTTAAAGCCCACTTGAGGGTGGCAAAACCTGCATTTTGGCCTACTTGCGAGTAGCAAACCATTTTCAAAATAAACATGAAATGTTTTGTTCCAATTTAGGCGATTTGGTCTATACTTGTTTGCTGTGCGCATAATATAGTAATTATAGGTTAATAATTGGAATAAGAACACATAATGTTTTCAAAAACGGATATCACGGTTAGTAGAGGCCGGTCTTCGAACCGGGCGAAAGGGGGTGCTCATAGCTGACCTTCCCCGATCGTACCCAAGCTCCCGAACCAAGACAACTTTGGTGATGACGGACACGTGGCCTTGACCGAATCGTGGTTTCCTAAATTTCCCATTTTAAAAAATATTTAGGTGGCGACAGATATGGCAAAGTAGTCCATGTTTGGCACTACTTTTCAAAATCTGTTTTCTCAAACGATTTGCGAGTTGGACTCTTTGGTTCGATTAAGAACCGCAACAAAACAAACAAAATGGGAGTCCGAATCAGAGTGAGGCCCAAAGGCGCTGATTTCTGCGACTTCTGGGATTTTTTAGAGAGCTTGACTTGAACTCGTGATATCCTGTTTTGACTACACTTATGTGTTTCTTTGCATTGCATGTGCATTGGTGCGCCTAGAACACCGTGTTGGCCATCTGCTATTCTGGCGGTTTCTTTGGAGGCTTGTCTTGTCAAGGCATGACCATAAGGTCGACGGTTGCGGGCTCTGCCGATATGGGAACACGAACCCGGTTTCTGCGGGCGCCCTTTGACCATTCACCTAGTGCATATTCGGATCCATAGTGACCAGTCCAAATTAGGACGGGTTGCTTACCCGATATAGGTTGTTTGAAACCCGTTGTGTGTAGTGAAACCCTAGCTCGACAAAATAGGACAGAAACCCTACCCCAACATAGGGGTGTATTGCTCTCTTTTACTGTTATGTGCTTTTAGAGTGTATCTCTGCAGGAACACATATATCGGTTGCAAGTTTGGGTATCGGCCGAGGGCACCGATGTCGTTGTTGTTGAGAATCGATTGTCTGCGGGTATCAGTTCAGTTTAGTGATTCTGGGGAACAGTGTTCAGTAGTAGAGTGTAGTTGTTCGACTACACCCGTGTTTGATCTGTTTGAAATTTGAAATCGCTTGTTTTCCGTTTCAGTTCAGAGATTCAGAGGGTCGATCCAGAACAGCTAGTGTCTTCTCCTTGCTGAGGCAAGACTGAACATGACGCAGAACTCAGAAGAGATTGTGGTCATGACGGCCGCGTTGAGTCAAGAAATCACCCCACAGGATGAAACTACTGTTGACATGCCGCATCCACCCAGGTCGCCTGCCGCACATCCAATTTGGACCCCTCAACTATATCAGGCTCGCGAGCCTACTACATTTGAACTAATGGGAATGATAGGTGATCTTCAAAGATCCGTGACGGATCTCGCCTATGGGATGTCTGTTTCGCCACCAGCTGCACCATATGCCGGAGGCTTTATACCCCAAGAGCCCCCGCTACTGGGACGAATTGTAATTGAACTCAGCCAACGTAGATGGCCTCGGCTATGGTAACGCATCAAACCAAGTTCTAAATCAGTGAGGCGAGACAAAAGGCAAGATGAAGGCGGAATCGACCCTATCGAACAACCGTGGGCGAGAGGCTTTGAATGCCGGGAATGAACAAACAGATATCCTTGATTATGTCAAAAAGTGGAGGATGCTTTCCACTCCTCCCGAGAGCAATTCCAATCAATTAGAGAATCGGATAGGCCCGTCATGCCAAAACAGCTTCTTCCTCCCAAATTGCATCCGGAAAGGATCAAACCCAAGGCCGCCCCCGCCGATCCGTTTGCTAGTGCATCTAGCAAGAGTGCTCAGGCTCCAAAGTACCTGCCCCGAGGGCGCAGGGTCTTCCATGCTCTCTACATGCCATTGTCCAAGGCACTTCAAATCCTTGCCGAGAGGGGACACCTTAAACCCCTGGAGCCTCGACCTCTCTCAAAAAATCTCCCTGATACTCATGACCCTGCTCAGTACTGTGCATACCACCAACAGACTGGCCATGCTACCGACAATTGTTTCCACCTCCGGCACGAGGTGCAAGATTTGATTGACAACAAGGTTATCCTCCCTCCCACCTCAGCAAAGTCCGTCACCATCCAGTTGTTGGATTTTGAGGATACAGACACTGCAAGTATGTAATCAGAAGGTGGACCGCCTGTGGGCAGTGCCTGGCACGTTTTTGGATGTGGCGTTTGGCACGTATTTTTGGGTATCTGTTAATGTTAGTTTTGTAAAATTCTGACTTGGGTGTCGAGTCAGTCTTTTGTTTTGTTTTGAGTCTGTCTCTCTGTATGGAGTCAGTTTTTTGTTTCTGAGGTCTTGTTGTAATGAGTCAGTCCCTCTTGTATAGTATACCAGGTGATTTCGGGGTTGTTGCCTCAAACACCGTTTTGTCTTGTGATTAGTTGCTTTTGCTTTTTGAGCCTGTTGCTGCCAAGGAGCCAGTTATGCCAGCAAATCTGAATGAAACAGCTGCGGCTATCATGTGCCGTAGGCAACTTCATCTTGAAGTCCAGCCCCCAACGCTTCCATAGCGTCTCAGTCCATGTCATAAGTTTTGATCACTTTTGCCTACTCCGAATCCAATGTCTCGATTGCAGCGACACGAATTACGTGACTAACTTCCTCTTGAAGTCAAACCACCAACACCTTCCAGTGACCGTGTCCATATATTGGTTCAACTGTCTTCGACTCCTCCGCGCTGAAGGCCGATCGTCATCAACAAGGATCGGCTTGCAACATGCCGCGCATCATCATCAAACAAGGGCAACTTTCGCTGCCATCCATTGCCATAAGTTGCCCTAAGTTACCGTCCAAACCGGGGCAACTTTCCGTCTTATCCCCTTTAATCCAGGGCAATTTTCCATTACCTCCGATCCGAGGTTGCGATCTCGAGGGTAAGTTCTATGCTCGTCGAGCATCGATCGCTTGCAAAAATAGTTTTGAAAATTTTACTAAAGTTGATTATTTTCGAAAACTATTTCATTTTTCAAAATTGGACCATGTTTGGAACCAAAAAGGAGAATTTTCAGTGCTCACAGCCTGACTTGCATGATTTTCAAATCAAAAATCGAATAAGCGTGTTAATCCAACTCTCATTTTTATCAAAAGCTTTAGAAAACAAAAATGGTCAAAATGACGAACTAGGGGCACTATTGAGTCAGTCTTTCGTTTTTCCCGCTAACATGCTTGCCAAGAGGGCACTCTATTCACCGTAGAAATAACCGTGAGCTAACAAAGTTGGCGTGAACCCACAACCTCTCGCTTACCTATCAACCACTCGGGAGGGATGAAAAATGAGAGAATAAAGAATAGAGAGGTGTAAGTTGAGCGAAAAGTGAGAAAAGGGTTTTGAGAGAAAAAAAATGAGCCTGAGGACCGAGTGATATGAGTATCAAAAATCAGAAAGGGTGGGAATAATACCCGGAGGAATTGGCTCCTCGAGATTTGAAGTCTTTTTGTAAACATGTCTATGTGTCGTATCTTTTTGATTTGTCGGTCTCAATTTTAGCCTTAAGTCTTTTTCGAGCGTGTCTCGTTCTTTTAGGTTGTGTGCCTTTTGTTTCTTTGTTTGAGGCGTCTCATTGTTCGGGTAGGCTCGATACCCTGGTTGAAAACCCTTCCTTATTTCAAAAATCGTTGCTTATGCTCAGAATGCTGTGCCATTCTCTGCATCTATGCGAGGCAGGAGAAGAAAAGGAAAAATTTGGGACATCCAAGTGTGTTTCAACTGCAACCGTATCAGTTTTGTGATCCATCTTGTCAGATTGGGGCTATTTGTTCAGGGATTGCTGTGTGCAGAATGAACCAAATGTTGTGTTATGGGCTATATGCAGGTCAATCCCCAGTAGAGTATGGGCTGTATATCCAGTTTGAGCAGTGGTTTGTATGAGTTGTTTTGCTGATTAATTGGTTGGTTATCGATTACTCTGACAATTGCTCAATTTTCGCACAACGTATCGTTATCATTTACATTTGAGGTGTAATGTGATGCAATGCAAGGCAAAGTATGAAATGCATGATATATACGATATGTACAAATATAACACTTTTTCAGACAAAAAGTTTGTTTCATTTCATAATCTTTTTCAAGTACATAGTTTTGAAGAAGACAAAAACCTGCTCGCGGCAGTACAAGGTAATCTAACTACCAAAAGAGAAAAAATACAAAGAAAACAAGAAAAAAAGCAGCGAAAAGTCTGTAGCAGCATCGATGATCTCGCGCCTAAGGATCTGTCCTCGCCTTCTTCCTGGGCAGGAGCCCAGGAGCATCACCAGGAGCCTCGATTCGAGCCCGAAGCTATCCCTGCCTCTCCTCCGACGCCCGCCCGCCGCCTGTTTCCTCTCGACTCTGTTCGAACTGAGCCCGCGAGCCGGCTCCCGACGTAAGTGCGTCCTCTCGGTGCGAGGATATATCCGCCATCTCGGTAGAAATGAGAGGTCTTGGAACGCCACCCGCCGAAGGGAAGGAGGTCAAAAACATGAAAGGCATCAAGAAATGTATGAAAGGAGCTTTATCGCTGCGTATGAATGGCGAATGCGTATGAATATCGGTGCGCACGGCAGTAATGCAGGCGATACGATGCATGCCGAGCGCTGAATCAAGACAGATGCAGCGAGCAGCTGATGTATCAAGTGCCCGTGAAATTTGGGTATCCAGTGTTGTATCGTGCATCGTTATCTTAAGCGCTTTGTGTATGGTTTGAAGCTATGATGAGAGAACATACCGTAAGCCGTAAAGGCTAGAAAGTCGGAAGGTCCGTAGCATCCCGTCATAGAGGCATTCATCTCCAATAATCGCCAGTGTATCCGTAAGACGCCGCAAGGGAATCGATACATCAATATTCTCAGGAATATCAAATAAATCGAAATGAAATAATCAGACAGAAATCTGATTACATACCGGAGGCAAGTCGGGACACCGACAAACTCGTGATCACCGTGGAGGGGCGAAGGATTCGATAGGTCGCCCATCCGACCTCTAAAGTCGGGCGTAAGTAGGCGGCGCTAACCGCCTCTCCTGCCCTTCGAACTCCGCCGCTGCGGACTCGAGCCTCCTCGGCGTTCCTCCTCCTCGCCGCCGGTGCCGCAGTCTCTCTTCACCGACGCCACCGCCAAGGGCCACATGATGAAGGTCTGGACGCATTCGAGTAATCGCCCTCGCCTCAGAGCCGGGCCTCAACCGATGGTGTAGTCCGCCATCTGCCGGCGGTGAAACGCTTCGGTGTCCTCATATGCTCGGGAGGGTGCACGATCGCTCGCCAGTACGCCTAGGGTCTGACGCAAGAAGCGCTCGCCCAGGTACCAAGCCCGACATACCGGGTCCTCCAGCTGAATCCGGTAACGCGGGGTCTCAACGGCACCCGCAAACCAATCTCGCATCATCGCTGGCAAAGGAGCCCGAGGTCGCCAGTGATCTCAAATTGAAATACGCTTGTTACCCATCGATATTGCAAATACACAAAGGAAAAGCGGCTTAAATGAACTGCAAGTAAAACATACCGGGGTGATGGTGTCGAAGTAGCGGCGGAAGAAGCTGGATGTCTCCCGCGGCCTCCGGGCGCATCTCCCGTCAAAACGACGTGAGAAGGGGACGACCAGAAGGGTCTCTGCGTCGGGTACAGAAGCGAGCCTAGGGAAGTAGGCATAAAACCACAACTGCAAGGTGAATACCAGAATGTTTATCAGATAAAGCAGAATACAGAATAAAGCAGAAATAACAGAGCAATGTTGTGTAGTGTATTGAGCAGAGTATGTGTGTGCCGTGGTGTAAAAGATACAAGAAGTGTAAAGGACTACAAGCAGGTGCAGTGTGTAGAGTACAGAAAGTACAGAACAAAAATGAAAAGCAACAAAAGGAAATGTACCTCCCAAGCACGCCAGTAGCCCCCGAGCAACTGTCCGCTGCCGCGGGAGGCTGAGCTCATGTATCTGTAGAGAGTGGCCAGAGCGACGCCACCCCAGTCAAAATGCAAGATGTCCCGGACATCCACCAGTGCGCTGAGAAGGCAGAGGCATCGGTTCTCGCCCGGACGGGGAAGACCATCGCCCCAAACAAAAACATCGAAGCCTGCAGCATACCTCTCGACGAAGCGGGCCGACCCGAATCGCACTCGAACCAGAGTACCGGACGGCCGACACGCGAAAGGCGGTGCCGCCGCCAGTAAGTAGACCCGAGCCGGTCCACTCATCCATAGCAATATCAAAGGGATTGATCACCTCACCCCGATGCCGTAAGCATCGAGAAATCGTAGGGGTCATCGCTATGTCCCCGCCGCAGAGAAATGAAACGAATCGGTGGTGTCCTACCATCTCTCTCGCCAGAGCGAAGAAGAGGTCCAGATGTCGCGAGCCGAGAGTCCTCGCAAAGGAGCCAAAGCCCGCTGGTCTACTATGCGGCGAATCAAGGCCAAGAAGCTCAACAGACAACTTCGCGAAGCGACGGTGTTCCCATACCGTGGATGGTATAGGAATCTCCTGTTAAACAAATAGTTGCAAAGCAATATAAAATGTCAGCTTTTGAAGGAAATAAAATCAAGGCAAATGTGGCATGCGTGCAAGTTTTTCAGATTCAAACAGATACCGGGTGCCGGTGTGCTTACAATGAACTACAACGTGTGATGCGTCAGCGTGTTTGAGTGGTTCAGTGCAAATGTGGCACGCGTGCAAGTTTTTTAGATTCAAACAGATACCGGGTGCCGGTGTGCTTACAGTGAACTACAATGTGTGATGCGTCAGCGTGTTTGAGTGGTTCAGTGCAAATGTGGCATGCGTGCAAGTTTTTCAGATTCAAACAGATACCGGGTGCCGGTGTGCTTACAGTGAACTACAACGTTTGATGCGTCAGTGTGTTTGTGTGGCTCGGCGCAAATGTGGCCTGCGTACAAAGTTGTCAGATTCAGACAGATATCGAGTGTCGATGTTTGCAGTGAAATACGGTGTGTGCCGTGGTTTGAGTGATTTAAGGCTAGTGCAGTGTGTGCATGTGTCGTTTCTTAAACAGATATCGGGCCAGAAGTTTGTTTGTGATCAACTACAATACACAATGTATCGAGTATCAAAGCTAAAGCAATTAAAGAATCTAATCTACCGTGGCAATGATGCTTAAAAGGTTCTACAAAGGCGTAAAATTAAAGCAGAGAAAAGATGTTACCTCGGAAGCGCCAAAGGAAAGGTGAGAGGTAGGCTCACGCAGCAGAAGCTCGGGATCCAACGCCATGTCGAAGCTCCTAAACTGGCGTAATCCGTCGGGTGGTAGAACGTGGATCGCCGGCCGGTAGGTCGCCGGGTCGAAAGGGCGCTCGCTCAACGGGAGGAGCTCGACCTCGGGATCCATCTCGTGATCCGCAGGAGTCCCGCCAGGAACGCCGCCGCCATGTCGGGAATGACGGAAAAATGGTCGAAGAATGAAAATAGGCTCGGAATACGAAGAGTCAACTCGAAAGTCAACCCCCGAGAGGGTGGAAAATGGCCGGAAAGGTCGGGACGGAAAAAGGTATGGAAATAAAGAGAAAATCGAGGGGAACAAGTCCCAAAAAGGGGGAAATGGCAAAGGGAGCGCCGAAATGAAATTTTGATCGGTCGAAAATGTCCGAAACGCGATGAACTTCGCGAATCGAACGACGAAAATGGCGCGAAAACACAAAGAAATGAGTGAAAGAGGGGAGAAAAAGACTCTAGAGAGAGAAGGAGTTGGTTTTCGGCGGAGGAGGAATAAGAAAATAGGGTTTAGAAACCCTATTTTAAAAGACCCGAGGCGAAAAGTCGAATCTGCCCCGACTCAGTAACTTTTTGCCGGTCGGCAACATTTTGTGACGGCCGGCAGAATATTGTGCCAACGGAATTTATTTTCAGCCGATGGACGGCCGGTGGCCTCCTATCCCGGCCGGTGATGTTCCCACAGCCTTGTTTAGGCCATTTGAGTGGTTCATGGTCTTCATAGCCCAAGAAAGTGCAAGAAAGTGTATCTCCAATGCTCAACCGGCCTCCGTTTTGACCTCGGACTGTGTCTTCTGTGCGTGGCACTCAAATTCATGCAATGTTGTATCCTTTCGTATCCTTTTGTCTTTCATAAGATTCAAAAGTTGCCCCGTGTGCGTTGCACGCGTTCATCGCACTACTTCGGTACATTACATTGCGCCATCATGCGCCTCACAGTGGCATTGTTATGCACCTTTGACACGCGGTTGTAACACGCACTCCTTTGCATTGTCATGCACCTCAATACATACCGAGGCATGCGTGTCTCGCTTTGCATCGCCTTACATTTGCATTGGCATGCGTGTCTCACTTGCGTTGTGCATCGTTTCACATCACGGTCTAGGAGACCTTAAATCTTGGAGGGTGCGAAACCTTTACCATTTTTGCACGGTCTAGGAGACCTCAAATCCTCGAGGTGCAAGACCTTTGGTGCATTAAGGTGCGCACCTCATCGCATTTGCATGCATCACATTGCACTTTCTTGTGTATTCGCGTTGTCTAACGCATCGCTTATTTTGCGATCTCGTGGCATTTTGCATGCATTCAATCGCGCTATTTTGATCATACCGTTATGTACATCCCGGTCTAGGAGACCTTAAATCCTCGGAAGGTGCAAGACCTTCGTTGCTTCGCACACACAATTCATGCATTGTCGTGCATTTGTAAGGCCGTCGCATACGCCAAGATTTCAAACATCATGCATCATCTGCATTCAAAAAGAAACAGACAAAAAAAAAAACATGCATTGTCATGCATACATTTTGCATCCCGGTCTAGGAGACCTTAAATCCTCTAAAGGTGAAATTCCTTCGGTATCGTCGTGCCCAAATGACTTTCGTGGTCCGTAAAGCCACCGCCTGTGTTTGCGTGAGTTCTAGAAGACCGATCGACGGTGAAAACTAGAGTTCGAATGGCTTATGCCTAGAACGTAAAGGTTCGGGATTTCCGAGACTAAAGTCTGGTTTAAATACCCAGGGGGTGTACCCTCGGTTTGAAATCTATATGGAAGCCCCATAGGTTGAGGCAGCATGTTTGCGCCTCAGTTCTGGATACTGAACCAACCTAGTATATCGCCCTGTTGGTAAGATAGGGAAAGCTGCAATCATAGCCATTGCATCATTGTAAATATCGCATATGTCATGCATTACATTGTAAATACTGCATATGTCATGCATCATTGTAAACACATGCATTATCATGCGTCATTGTGAATACTGCATATGTCATGCATTTCAAAAAATCCAAAACCAAAAAAAAAAAAAAAAAAAAACCATGCATATGTCATGCATTTCGTTGTAATATAGTGCATATGTCGTGCATTTTCTATAAACATCCATATATTGCATTTTAGTTGCATGCATCCACCGCATCATCTTCCATCTATGGCTTGCACCTTTCCTTGTTGAGCTTGGTCTGGTATGTGTCCTTACTTTTCACGTTGAAGCACAGTTCTGCATGTGTACGCGCCTATTCCTTGATGAACTTGGTTTGAGGGTGGCGGCACCTTTTCTGTGTTAGACATGGCTTGTACGTGTACATGCCTTTCCTAGGCAAAATACGGTTTTGGCCGCACGCCATATCCATTGTAGATATTACATTGTAGTGTAAGTTTTGCATCCGGCATTAGGATCATTATTCTTTCCTCAAGGTTGTCACCCCACTTATGTCAATCCACCCAATACTTGTTCTTGTGTCCGCTCATCACTCATAGTTCAGACATCGTTCTATGGTAGACGGACTTGTTACTTCCATCAATCTATTTGACATATGTGTAGTTTCGAACCGCTCATGATTGAATCATGATTCAATTGCTTTCCATTTAGTTTGCATTGTTTCAATTGCATTGCATTATCATTTGCATTGTTTACACCTAGTTTTGTATATATTGCATATCATTTTGAATTCGTCATTGCATTGTCATGCATATTGCTAACGATATTGTACCTGTTAAGTTTACTTTCTTTGTAGGCACGATATTGTATGTACGGTTCATTCGAGGCCGGTGCAACCGGACGAGCCGCACAGGTATTGTATCCTCCGAGTGAGACGTTTTGAGAATTGCATAATTCTCTTACATCCTTTCTGCATTGTAGTGTACTCTGGTGTATGCTAGCTTATAACATCGATGTGTGCTTCATTCTGACTCTCTTTGCATGATCATAAGTTATGCTCGGCTTCTTGCATTTTCAGCAGCATTTTGCCCCTGCCTTCGCGCATATCTTGCTTGTCTTGTATGACTGTCCAAGTCTTCGGCCTTGTCTAAAATGGGTCGTCTCTTTGCTTTGACATTCACTCCCGTCATTGTTATGACTTTCGTGTTCTCAAAGAGGGGCATCAGAGACACCCCATTTTCGACCGTCCTCAAGACTTGGACGCCACCGCTTGAACACTTGGTGATTATCCATGTTTGTGTTTGTTTGGAGTTCCCGGAGTTCTCGGCTACGCGTCTTGCCTCAGGATCTCGGAACTCGACTATTTTGTGTCTGGTTTTGCACTAAACACTTGTGTTTTTCCTTGGAGGGGCAGGGAATGCCTTGTGAGGCATCCCCACACACCACCGCAAGACTAGCTAGAGGCCACCGCTGGTTTTTCTTGCCATCGGCAATATATATTGCCGATCGGCACTATTTGTTGCCTACCGGCGCTCAATTTTGTCAAAATGACATTCTTTGCCGTTCTACATCGTGCGCTTGCTTTTTCAGATATTTTGAAACAATTGTATGGCTTTGGCTTCCTCCATACGCGTGTATGGAGGATGCAATTTGTCTTGCTTAGTGACTAAGCTTACAAGATTGCCTCTTCTATAAGAGGAGGCCTCCCCTTGGCTTTAGGGTTGGCTTTTTGGAGAGAAAACAACTCGAGAGAGCTCGGTTTTAGGTCTAGGATTGATACATATCATATCTCTATACTCTCTCTCTTAAGTGTTCTAGGTGCATTTGTTCATATTATTGCACACAAGCACCTAGTCTTTCACCTTCCTTGGTTTCGAGGTTCCAAGAGGTTGTTCTTGGTGTTCTTGGCTGATTTGAGCCCAAGGAAGCAACAACATCAACACTTGTGAAGGTGGTCAACAAATGTGAGAAACTTGCCTTTTATTTCCCATTTTTGCATCCTATTTTTACCTATCTTAAAAGCTGTCTTTGTGTTTAGTGTATAACATAAAAAGTTCTTTTTTAGGCCCTCTTGATAGTTTATTAAGAGTGTTTTGTGCTTTGGGGAATTTTGGCCCCTCTTAGGCTTTGAAAGGCCTCATTTTGTGCCATTTTGTACAAGTTTCGAGACTTTGGTGTTTGTTCTTCACCACTGAAATCTTGAGGGATTTCAGTGGTGGAGATGGTGTCTTGAAGTCTCCAAAAGGGGAGGGCCACCCCCTCTCCTTGTTGTCCTTGAAAAGGACCTATTTTGCTCTCTTAAGGAAGCCTATGTTCAAGTGTGTGTTGATCATGTCTAGGCTGCATTTCATGCTTATTATGCCATAATATAATCATGTTGTATGTTGGTTTTGGTGCTCCATTCATGTTTAGTGTAGTTGCCATGTAATGCCTTGTAATGCCTTTAACATGTCTTAGGTTGTTAGCCTTTGTTTGAGCATGTTTTAGGCTTAGACTTATGAATGTTTTGTGCTTATTTTGCCATGCTTTAGGTCTGTCCATAGTCGTTCGGGTCGATTTTAGCATGTTTAGCATAGCTCCTTTGCATTTGTGGCTTGCCGGGCTTGTATGCCTCAAGTATGTGAATGTGTAGCATGTGTTGCTTGCATCATTTTGGTGGTTTGGAACCATCCAACATGTAATTTCAGTCCCTTTGGCATGCTCGTATGCTTGCCTAAGTCGCCTCTTTATTGCTTTGAAAGCATGTGTTGTATGCCCTTTGTTTTGGCCATAGTGCATGCCTTTGAATTTGAGTCACTTAGGTGCCATCTAAGTGGTCTTTTGGACTTAGTTTTATGTGTTAAAACTCTGTTTTGGTCGCCTAATGCATGCCATGCATGGTTGTGTTAAGTGTAGTCCATTACCTCTTTGGGGAGCCTTGAGTGCTTGGGCCTTTTTGCATGCTTTACTCGGTTTATTTAGTTGGTTTGGAACCTTCTATAACATGATTTTTAAAGCTTATGATGCATGCTAAGTGTCCATGATATCCCCTTTCAAGTGTGCTTGAGGGTTGTTTACTTAGTGCCTAAGTGTTAAGTCTTAACATATGCATGTGTGTGTATGTGGTGGCTTTCATTTTTGGGGTATTTTGGCCACTGATTTTAGGCTTAATTAGAGTTGCCTAAGTCATGTTTAAGACCATCATTTTCTTGCTTGCATGCTTACCTCATGTTTGCTTGTATGCTTGCATTGTTTGTTCACATGCTCATATTGCATCCCTAGCTAACATGATTAGGTTGCAATGCATCTTGCATGCATGCCTTGTCCCTTGATTTGGTGATAGGGATTGGGCTTTTTGTTTGCTTACTTTGCATTTCATTTGACATGAAAATTGCACACTTGATTCTTTGGGCCATCATGCATGAAAATGTGTGATTGGTGGCCGAGAATCGAGGCACATCCTCCTTTGAGTCACAAACATGATAAGGAATGTGTTTGGTGCATACATTGTTTGAATTGAGCATGCAAGTTGCTTGCAAGTTTTGCAAGAATTCATTGCCGGCCAAGCAATGTTTAGTGCCGACCGCAATCAATTATCACCGATGGATGAATTTGCCGATGGACATATAGCACCGGTGGCTATTACATTTAGCCGTGGTGATTTCGAGATCCAAGGAAGTAGTTCTGAGACTTTGGCGGTTGAGAGGGCAAAGCAGGAAAACAGAGGCAAGCTAGGCATGGCGGTGCAATTAATTCCGAAGCGAATCCGAGCTGCGTGCATTGAGCCCTCGCCCCGAGGCGGTTTACTGTTTTTCCTTAGATTAATTAATTTGTTAATTTAATTAATTTGTAATATTTAATTAGCTTGCGTAGTTAATTAATTTGTATTATTCTTTTGGTCCCTCCGAGTGAGGGCATATTTATAATGAGTGTGGGTGAGTGTGTGTATGTCTTCCAACTCCCACTTCTTTCTTCCCTTTTATTTACCTGCTTATGATGGTAGATTAGGGCACGTTTATTTTAAGCATACCTTATGCAATGCATGCGTGCATCCATGCATTTGTTGACATGCACCAGGCTCGGTACATCATACAAACCGCATTGTATTTTCAAATCTAACTTGAATACGTGCGTCGAATGATTGCATTTCACATGCCATTTTAGGGTTAGCCGAGCCTATCCTAATCACATTCTGTGTGCGATGCATTAGTCACCTAACATGAACTAGGGCATGCATTTTTGCTAACTAGTTTGTTGTTTTGGCACGGAGTACGATGTAAGTATTT
This sequence comes from Camellia lanceoleosa, assembly GCA_025200525.1. Taxonomy (NCBI): domain Eukaryota; kingdom Viridiplantae; phylum Streptophyta; class Magnoliopsida; order Ericales; family Theaceae; genus Camellia; species Camellia lanceoleosa. The sequence continues at coordinate 92,706,842 of CM045772.1, read as the reverse complement.
ATGCTTTAGCATATCGCATGCGTGTGAATGCTAACATGACAGCATGATTACCATGAGGCTAGCTGCTTATGTGATACAACTGTTTGAATGCCTGTGGATAGAGGTCGAATTGCCTGAATTGGGATAATGCATTAAAACTGTGAGTTTTAAAGCCCACTTGAGGGTGGCAAAACCTGCATTTTGGCCTACTTGCGAGTAGCAAACCATTTTCAAAATAAACATGAAATGTTTTGTTCCAATTTAGGCGATTTGGTCTATACTTGTTTGCTGTGCGCATAATATAGTAATTATAGGTTAATAATTGGAATAAGAACACATAATGTTTTCAAAAACGGATATCACGGTTAGTAGAGGCCAGTCTTCGGACCGGGCGAAAGCGGGTGCTCATAGCTGACCTTCCCCGATCGTACCCAAGCTCCCGAGCCAAGACAACTTTGGTGATGACGGACACGTGGCCTTCGGCACCAAGTCAGGGTTTCCTAAATTTCCCATTTTAAAAAATATTTAGGTGGCGACTCAGATTCCGCAAAGCAGTCCATGTTTGGCACTACTTTTCAAAAATCTGTTTTCTCAAACGATTTGCCAGAGTTGGACTCTTTGGTTCAGATTAAGAACCGCAACAAAACAAACAAAAACAGGGGAGTCCGAACTGTAGAGTGAGGCCCAAAGGGCGCGTCTACAACGGGAAACGAGGGACGTTTCATACTTTGAGTGACAGAACATGTCTCAATTCCCTGTCACCGACACTTCGGATTATCCATGATGGAGTCTTGGTCTTGTTGTGTTTATGTATGCATTCATTTCACATTAAGTCGTGCAATTCGACTCCTCGGCCATCATGCATCTGGATGCGTGATTGGTTGCACAAGGATTGTGGCAAGCATACATATGTCAAAATACATTGGCATGCCCCTTTCCTGCTCTGTGTTGCAGCAAATCAAAAATCGGCAATCTTTTGGGGCTTCGCGCAACATTCCGGCCTTAACTGTAAACAGAGGCTAATTGGGGCATCACAGTGGATTTCCACGCAAAGCAGCTCAAACATGCATCATCCATCATCCGGAATAGAGTCGTGGTAGTCCCTAGCTTGCATGCTAGTTTACAGCTTTCCTAGTTTAATTTGTTAATTAATTAGGATTTTGTGTTTATTCGGACTGTAACTATTCATTTGGGATTGTATTATTTATTTGGACCCTCTGAGCGAGGGCAATGTTGTAATAACTGTGCGTGCGTGTGATGTATGTCTTCCAACCCCACGTCTTTCTCCCTTTTATTTACCAGCTTATGATGGTTAGATTAGGCTATGTTTTAATTAGCATACAGTATGATAGCATGTTTGCATTCATTCATTTGTTTTGCATGCACCGGGCTCGGCGCATCATAATTCGCTGCATTGTATTTCAATTCTAAGTTGAATACGTGTTAGCTGTAGCATTCCATATGCCATGTTTAGAATAGCCGAGCCTATCTTAGTTGCATTATTGCATGTGTTACATTAGGCATTTCTGTATAGTTAGGATCATGCATGATTTCTAATTAGCTTCTGTTTTGGTTTGGAGTACTCGGTAAGTTTTTATGCTTTAGCATCCTTGCATGTGTGTAAGTGACTACCATGATAGCATGCTTACCATGAGGCTATTTGCTTATGTGATATATCTCCTTGAATGCCTGTGGGTGGAGGTTGGGTTATTTGAATTGGAATAATTCATCAACTGTGAGTTTTAAACCCACTAGATAGTGGCAAAACCATATTTTCTAAGCCCACCCAAGGATGGCAAAATCTGCATTTTGAGCCTACTTGCGGGTAGCAAACCATCTTCCAAAAATAAGCATGAAGTGTTTTGTTCCAATTCAGGCGATCCAGTCTATACTTATATGCTGTGCGCATCACATAGTAAATCTAGGCTAATAATCGGAATAAGAATGCATAGCGTTTTCAAAACCAGATATCATGGTTAGTAGAGGCCGATCTTTGATCGGGCGAGCGGGGGCGCTCACGAAGTGACCTTCCCCAATCGTACCCAAGTTCCCGAGCCGAGGTAACTTTGGTGATGACGGACACGTGGCCTTAGGCACGAGTCAAGGTTTCCTAAATTTTTCAAAAATAAAATATTTAGGTGGCGACTTTGTATCTGGCAAAGCAGTCCATGTTTGGCACTTCTTTCAAAAAAATCTGTTTTCTCAAAACGATTTGCCGAATTTGGACTCTTTGGTTCAGATTACGAACCATGACAATTTGAGTCCTGAACTGTAGTGAGCCCAAGATGAACGGAACGGGGAACTCATCCCTCCCGGGGCGTTCAGGGACGTCTACAATGATATTATACACCAACTTACTTCACCTAATTCAGCTCAGTCAAATGGTATGGCTAATGGAAAAATAGAATTCTTAAAGAGATGATGAATGCTATGTTGATTAGTTCTGAGTTACCCCAGAATTTGTGGGGCTAGGCAATATTGTGTGCAAATCATATTTTAAATAAGATACCCCATAAGAAAACTGGAAAGACACCACACGAACAATGGAAAGGTAAAGTGCCTACCTATAATTATTTAAAAGTGTGGGGTGTCTTGCTAAAATGGTGATTCCTATCCCTAAAAAGGAAAATATAGGACCAAAGATGATTGATTGTGCATTTATTGGATATGCACTTAATAGTAATGCATATCGATTTTTAATTCATAAATCGTATAATTTCGATATACATGTTAATACTATTATTGAATCAAGGAATGCATCATTCTTTGAGGATGTTTTTCCTTACAAGGAAAAAGACTAAACTACTCTTAAAAGACCAATTGAATCTTCTACAAGTAGTAGTCTGGATCAAAATGATAAAGAAAAAGACAAACCTAGACGTAGTAAACATGTTAGAATAGAGAAAACATTTGGTCCAGATTTTCTGACTTTTTTGTTAGAAAATGAACCACAACTTTAAAGAAGCAATGTCTTCACCAAAGGCAACTTTGTGAAAAGAATAGTCAATAGTGGGATTGATTCCATACTGCAAAATCATACTTGGATTTTGGTGGATCTTCCACCAGGTTGTAAACCTTTAGGATACAAATAGATTTTTAAAAGGAAAATGAAAACAAATGGAACAATCGACAAATACAAGGTTAGACTTGTTGCCAAAGGGTATAAACAAATGGAATGATTGGATTATTTTGATACCTGCTCACAGGTTACCAGAATAACATCCATTCGGATGATGATTGCCATTACAGCCTTGCATAATCTTGAAATTCACCAAATGGATATCAAAATGGCATTCCTAAATGGTGAATTAAAAGAAGAAATCTACATGGAACAATCTGAAGGGTTTATAGTTCCAAGTCAAGAAAGAAAGGTGTTTAAATTAATCAAGTCATTGTATGGTTTGAAACAAGCACCTAAATAGTGGCACGAAAAATTTGACACTACAATGATGTCAAATGGGTTTAGGATCAGTGAATGTGATAAACGCTTCTACATTAAAGACACTAACAAAGGCTACGTCATTGTTTGTTTTTCTTTAGATGATATGTTGATCATTGGTAGTAATAATGAGATGATAAAGGCAACTAAAACCATGTTAAGCAAAAGGTTTGACATGAAAGACATGGAACTTGTAGATGTTATAGTAGGCACGAAAATAACTAGAACAACTAACGGTTATGTGTTGTCTCAATCTGATTATGTTGAGAAAGTTCTTGATAAATTTGGCAAGGAAGATGATAATATCGCCAGAATGCCTATACACATAGGTCTACATTTATCAAAGAATAAAGGAGAAGGGATATCATAACTGAGATATGCCTAGATAATTGGAAGCTTAATGTATCTAATGAACTGTACTCGTCCTGATTTAGCATTCCCAGTAAATAAATTAAGTAGATACACGAGCAACCCAGGACCAGACCATTGGAAAGCCATGACAAGGTTACTTAGATATCTAAGGTATTCACAAAGTTATGGATTGCACTATACTAGGTATCCTGCAATACTTGAAGGGTATTGCGATGCAAATTGGATATCAGATACTAGGGATTCAAAATCCACTAGTGGTTATGCTTTTGTCCTACAAGGTGCAGGGGTGTCTTGGAAATCATCCAAACAAACGTGTATCACTAGGTCAACAATGGAATTATAATTTATCACTCTAGATAAAACTGGAGAAGAAGCAAAATGGCTTCGACAATTCTTGGAGGACATTCCAATATGGCCTAAACCTGTGCCTTCCATTTGTATACAATGTGATAGTATGTCAGCAATGGGCAAGGCAGAAAGTCATTTGTATAATGGTAAGTCTCAACACATCCGTCGTAGACATAATACCATTAAACTCTTGCTTTCAAGTGGAACAATTTCCATATAATATGTGAAGTCTAAGGATAATCTAGCAATTCCATTCACAAAAGGGCTAGCCAAGGAGCAAGCGTATAATTCATCAAAAGGAATGGGACTAAAGTTTATTACATAAGAGTCATCATAATGGTAACCCAACCTATGCTAACTGAAGATCCTAAGAACTATTTTCAAAAGGGAAAACTAAATTATGAGTGGCTCACAGAAATCACTAGGGAGTCTAACTCCAACTCATTTTTGGGATGAGATAGTAATAAACTGCAACATGTGTTGTATGCAGGAGGAACCAGGATAAGCTATGCTTTTAATGATTACTTATCTCTTGAGATATAAAAATCTAAGAGGAGTACAAAGAATACCCGTTATAGGAATCACCAATGTAAGTGTGAAGTACGGCCGCTTCTATGAGAATTAATTAGGCACAATTCTCTGAAGCACTCAATGAAACTAGGGTTGTTCAAGGCGAAAATGAACACAATAGTGAGAACTTCAAACTGTGTCATAGCTACTCTGTGTATACTCTGCTGTCTAGGTTTTTGCCAAATGGCTGACAGTTCAAGGCTTTTAGTCCACTGATCGTTTAGTAAATTCGATACGCATTCACAAGAGAAGGTTCAAGGTCGTAAGCTACCTATCCTATGCAGTGTAGTTCCTCCTTATACTCTCTCTACAAATTAGCATTTTATTTGAATCTTATCAATTTCATTCGTATGGGAGATTGTTGGAAAAATTGGGTTTTGACCCATAGTTTTGGCTTAGTTTAAGTCAAAATAAAAATGGGACCTACATACCTTTTGTGGTGGGTCCAAGTAATGACGTACAATATGTCATGTGGTGAATAATACCTTGAAGTTGGTTTGTCAAAGCCATTAATGGGTGAATAATTGACACCAAAAAGAGCTCCATGAATATGGAAAGTCTTGATGCAATAAATGAGTATCCCACATTGCTAGAAGAGAATAAGTATAAATGGTTTATATAGACCAAGTTGGTATTTGGGCTTGGGCCCCAAGGGCCACCCAAGTTTTGTGAATAGCGAAGTTATGGATGGGCTTGGACTCAAGACTATGGACAAGTGGGTTTATGTCAAAAATCCTGTGCACATGCCCGGACCGGCCGTGCCGTGCCATGCCATGCTTGGGTTCAGGTGCGTGGTGCGTTGAGTTGGTCCAACCTAAGTCTTATGTTTCTAGGCCAAATTTAATTGAATTTTTAGTCCAAAAATCTTGCGAGAAATTTTTTATTTTGAAATTTGAATTCAAAATATTTCTGAAATGACCTCAGCATTTTTCTGAAACGTTGCAATATGGTCCTTTTCAAACGAATGGCTCTTTTCACCTTCTTTCTTACTATTACAAATGGAAACCTCACCGAACAGTCATCATACTCTCTATAAATAGTCCTCCTTTTGCCATTCTAGGCACTTCAATTTTCGTTCTTGCTTTTATTCTTCTTTTTTTCTCTTTCGTTTCTATATTTTGTCAAAGACAGATATAAACACAGTTCGGTTCGCCAGGCTCACCGTGGTTGTGCTACTTCAGTGAGAGTTTGATCGTTGTATCCTAGGGGACGAACGTCATAAATACTAGAAGGCACCAGTGCGAGAGCGAATTCTATCTTAGGGAGATAGTGTTAAACACTAGACGCGATCACTTCGATTCTCTAAAGTCTTTACTACTATGAGTTTTTCATATTTATTTATTTATTGTAATTATTTTATTTTTCTGGATTAATTTGTTTATTCCAAAAAATTTTTATCTTCTTATTTATTAATTTGCACTTAAGATTGTTCAACCTCTCCCAATACACTTTCCTTGTTTTGTAACTAATTTACATTATCTTCAGATGTACAAAATATAATTGATGAGAAGCAAGAGCTTCTACAATGGTGAACTATATGGTTTGTTATTGTTGTATTTTGGCTTAAAATTCTCAAATTTTCACTCCAATAGTAAGACATATGGCTTGCTATCTATTATCTATATATAGGTAACATTGTATCAAATATAGCACAAAATTTAGTTATAGATAATCTTCGTGTCTACATCTTTCTTTTAAGGATCTACATATAACATTTTGATTTGACATTTTAAAAAAAAAATTGAATTTTAACATATTGATGTAACATTACTAAAATAAATCATTTTAACATTATTTAAATTGGAGATGCTACAAGGCCTTAGGAGTTGAGTTGCTAGTGAAGTGAGCCAAGCTAAGCTAAGGCTATTTGTAACTTCATTAAAATCTTGTTAGAAACTTGGTTGTTTAGCTCAGATATCTACAGCCGACATCTTTAATTAGGATATCAAGGATTTTTGGCTTTAAAGCTGCGTGATATGTGAAAGTGTTTTAATGTGTGAGAGAGGCTGAGAAATGCAGCAATCTTGCACTTGTTAATTAAGGTGCGGCTTAATTAATTGATTTGTTTAAGGGGCAAATTACACTGACAGTAATGTAGTTCAGGATTTGTATCACTTTGATTCTTAATCTTTCAATTATAATACATTTGATCATGAATTTTGAATCACGTTCTAAATAAAGGCAATCAAATATATTTCATTTGCAAACGAAAAATTCTCCATTTCAAGCGCAAAGTCATCATGCAACTTATTTTGTGTTGGTTAACTTATATGTTGTTTGAAATGTAATGACCTATTTTTTAATAAATAATGTTGCCACTTTCTTAGTTATAAAGTTCTGTTTGGTTTGATTTTCAGAATCTACTTTTAGAAATTTTTTTCTAAGAAACTAAAAATTAAATTGGTGAAAAAAATTAAAAACACTAGTCATTTTTATACAATTTTATCTTTTGGGAGAGTAGAAATATTTTCTTAATTTTTATTTTATTTTTTTTTGTATTTCTTTTCGTTAAATTAGTTTTTATTTTTTCAAAAAATAATATCAAAAACTCAATTCAAACATGATAATAATTTTGATGTCATTAAATCAAAAAATCGATTACACATCGATTACACATTAAAAGTTCAATAACTAGTTTTATGTTATTTTACTCACTCCAACCACACTCTCTACTTTTCACTAGCTAAAATACGAAGAAAAAAAAAAAACACTCTTTATTTTACCAAATTACTTTAGCTATTATGTTCTCCAACCATACTCTTTATTTTAGCTAATCATTCAAACTAACTTAACTAATTTTTAAAACAAAAAATATCAATTGCTAATATTTTACTAATGTAAATTTGCAATAATAATAAATTTGCCCATACAAACATACAAAACCTGTAGAATGAGGAGAAAAAAAATACAAAATAAGTTATTCCGTAATTCATCAAACATAATTGAAAGAACATACAAAATTGCTACATATACATATACATATATAACATATATAAAATCCAAATCCAAGACATAAATATACAAAAAATATATGCATACATATTTGTTTGCAGAGCCTATGGGGCTCTTCAATTGTAGCCAGCAAAAGGTAAGATGGTAAAATAGCTAGCCGAATAGCCAACTCATTGGAGGCCCAAAATTAAAGTTACATTGACTAAAATGTGTAACAAGCCTTTTTTAGCTATCCTCTTGGAGATGATATGCTCTTTAAAAGAGGCTTGTTAGCTACTATAACTAGTTTGGTGTTATTTTACTCACTCCAATGGGCTAACTAGTATGATAGCTATTTGAACAAAAAAAAATTTGGCTAGCTACATTTGGAGAGTATTGGGAGACTCTTTAAACTAGTTTGTGTGGATAAGTATGTAAAATAAAATAGTAGCGTTGGAGCACGCAAATGAAAAATTCGTTAGCTAAAATAAAGAGCATAATATTTTCATACTTTAGCTAGTGAAAAATGAAGAGTATCGTTGACCATCCATTATATGAAAACTATCCAAAAATATATGTTAACAATAAAAATAATCATCTATTACATAATAACCATAAAAATAAAAAATAAAAATCACTCATTACATGATTATCATTCAAACATATATTAAAAATTAGTTTGGTAAAAAAAAAAAATCTGAAAGATTTATCTTTTTTATATAATTTTATCTTTGGTGGGTGCAGTCAAACTAATTTATATTTTATCAAATTGACGATTTTATCCTTAAAATAGCAAAAGAAATGACATTTTCAATTGTCCTTATTGTGAACAATTTTCAAAATTCAGAGTAAAATGTATTATAATTGAATGATTATGGATCAAAGGGACACAAGTTCCAAACTACAATAACTATTAGTATAATTTGCCCCTTTTTTTATTATTTTTAGATAGGGTTAATTAAATTAATAGGGGCATTTACACACAAGTTTCATTAAGTGCTAGATAACATTTTTTCCTCCTTCAACTCCTATTAATTTTTAATAGATAAAATTATCCTGCAAACAATAGTTGTTCATCATTTGTAATTATTTATAAAAAAAAAAATATGATGATGTGGCATTTTTTTTGATTTTCAAAATTTTAAATCATCATAATTTTTATAATATACATTTATTTTTGATAAAATTTATATTTCCATAATCAACACAACGAAATCTATGAAACAAGACTAATATTAAATACAAAATTATATAAAAATAAAATATATAGTTTTTGTTATGAATTTACAATTTAAATCATTTTTAATAGTAAGTTTTCTTAACTTTCTTAACTAACAATATTTTTTTGGTCTAATTTTTTTCAATTTTTTCCAAGTTTAAAATTGAGAATATTCCCAATTTAGTTAGTTTTAAAACTAGAAGAAAAAAAAAATTAAGAAATTTCTCAAAAACTGCTCACCATGTTTGTTTTCAGTTTTTTAAAAATACTTTTCAAAAAATTTTACTTTCTTGTTTTCCATATTTTTTGTTTTTACTGAATTTTTTTAATATTTTAAGTAATTTTTTTAAAAAATTTTTAGACACACCTAACATAAATACACTTAAAAGGTATAATTTTCATGAATTTTTTTTTAAAAAAAATCACTAAATATCAAAAATACAAAAAAAAAATGAAAATTCAGTATATTTTCTTATTTTTGTGTATTTATTAATTTTTTAGAATATTTTTTCACAGATATTTTACTTTTTAGATACATTTAAGTAAGGTGCATTTTAAAAAGTAAAAAAATGTTTAAAATTTTAAAAATATTCACTAAAAACAAAAAAATACGAAAAAAAAAAACGCAATCTTCAGAAAACAGAAACAAATCACATTGGATAATATTCTCAATTAATACTGGAAAAAAATTGAAAATTTTCTCAGTTTTATTAGATAATTTCACAAACTGAGAAATTGTTAGTTTTGTATAACTAAAAAAATAATATTTTATTTTTATAAAATTTTATATTCAATATTGGTCTTGTTTGATAAATCTCATTGTGTAGACTCCAAAAATATAAGTTTTATTAAAAATAAATGTGTATAATAAAAATTATGAAATTTGTAAGTTTTGAAACAAAAAAACAAAAGTAAAATGCCACATTAGTACTACTACTTGAATAGAATAATGTTTGGGGGCCCCTAACAGTGCTGTATTTGAATAATAGAAAATATCTAGTACTTTTGAGACACGGTTAGGTGATTTTCAAAATATTTATGATTGATGGATAAGGTGGAGCCTACAATTTTGGATTGGAACATGATGAATAATGCTTGGTGATTGGTGAATAATATTGTCATGTGATGCACTTGTAATACCTAATAACTTTCTACTAACACTTTTGACGCAATTCCTTCTTCTTTTTAATAAGGATAAATCAGTTATATGTACATAAATATTTTGAAAATAAGATTTTATGGGTTAACAAAAATGAAAGAGGACTTAATGGAACATGAACATTACCAATAGGACTTTTAAGCAATTAACCCAATTATTAGAACTTCTTCCTTAAAATTTAAGAAAGACAAATTCAAATTTTGATATTGAAGATTAAATTTAAAATAAAATAAAAAAATTAATAGAGTAGCGATATATACGGAAAAAATTTGTATAAATGTTTTGTGTTTGATATGGATCTTTCCCCTAAAAAAATGTGGATGATTTTCATTTGTAATGAAAGGCAAATTGAACCCCTAGTCATGCAATTTGCTTCTTGTCTCAAATCAATTTGATTCTTGAAGTTCTAATTGCATCAACTTTTATTCTTTAATTTTACACAATGCATGAATTAGGTGCAACGGATAATATCTATCAAGAGATTAGACCAAAATCAAATGCAAAATAATTCATTAAAAAGGGATAAGTCACTTACACTAATCCCTTAATTACTTTGAGAATAATAAATTAACTATTTTAATTTTGATTTTAATCCAATTTCTAAACAGATATTATCAATTGTATTGAATTGAAGCATTGTGACAAATTAAAAGGGTAATCAGGACCTTTAGGCCTTGTTTGATTAACAGAATTAAGAGTGAGGATTAATAATTTTATGAATTAGTATAGGATTAGTTATCTAATTAAATTAGTGAGATAATAATTTATTATGTATTCATTATTTTTTTTTCTTTGATACTTGAAATTATGATCCCAGCTCTTCTCAATATTCAATATTTGCCAATTTCGTCAGATTAAATGTATGTCGTACATGTAATCAATTAATAAAATTTGCAATTAAATATAAAATTGTGAGTCCATGGACTAACAATATCAATCCTATGCTATAATCCAACTAATCAAACATGCCCTTAGTATAGTGGTTGGGTAGCACCACTTTGTGGTGTGAGATCACGGGTTCAACTCCTATAAAGAGGAATTTATAATAATCTTTGTGATGTTTATTTTTTCCCTAATATGGAGGTTGTATGTATGGTTTTTATTTCTTTCCTAATTTGAGCTAGTGGGGATTGTTGGGTTTGGTGACCATTGGACTTTCTAGCTATTGTTGAATTTTAGTTGTTCAATTTGATATAATGTTTCTCATGTTATAAAGTACTTCCCTCCTGATTAACAAAAATAAAAAATAAAAAATAAAAATTGTTAAAAAGGTAAGATAGATGCAATTAAGACTATAGGTCATGTTTGATTCACAAAACTAATAGTGTAGTATTAATAATCTTATTAAATTAGTATGGTATTCATTATCCAATTAGATTAATATCCATTGGATTAATAATCCCACCCCTACCCCATTACTAATAATCCTACAAATTTGTTGAATTAATTATCCGTTGGATTAATAATCCTAAACCAAAATATTAAAACAAACATAGGATAATTGGACCTACGGATTAATAATCTCAATCTCATGCTCTGATCCACCCAATCAAACATGCCAATAAGGACTAATTAACACAAGATGCAAATTACAAGGGTTATGGATATAACTTGACCAAATTGAGGCATCACAAAAAAAATTAAAGAGTAAAATTGGATACAATTAAAATTATGAGGATCAAATTAATTCAACAAACAAATTACAAGAATCATACGTATAATTTACCCTCATAAAAACAACTACGTCACATTAATTTTATTATACTTTTTTATATAAATTTATGTTAGAACAGAACTTTCAAATTGGTATTTATGTCTTCTCCATAGCTTAATATTATGGGAATTATAGGTTTATGAAACATATTGCAGCCCAATATAAGAAATAATCCGAATGCAGGTAGCTGGATAATGAATCCAAACTGAAAAATGGTTCCAAGTCAACCCAAGACCCAAACCCACCGACCCAATAAAAATCCATTTTATTTTGTAAGATTTGTTTACTTACTTAAACTGCAAGGCGTATGACACAGTTGGCCTCTGTCTGTGCCTCACTCTACCCAGACTTCAAATCCTAGTCGAAATTGTAAAAATCCTACATTATCTATCAAATCCTAATCTCTCTCTCTCTCTCTCTATGATTATATATTTCCTTAAAACCCTAAGACCTAGTCCTATAAATACATACAATAGTTTAACAAAACATTCACAAAAATATTCTGTCGAGACCATAAACAACAAACAGTCTTTGTGAAGATGGTATTTATGAAGAGGAAGCATGAGGAGCTCGAGATCAAGAAAAGTGTCCATGGCAATGGAAACAGGTGGTTCAGAGGGTCCATCATCGGAAAATCAAGCAGCGGACCTGTTTATTTGGCGACTTTGAAGAAACCCAAGTGGAGACTCACCCACTTGCCTGTACTAATGGCGGTCAAGTCCGCTGAGGTTTCTGATTCGGCTTTGCTTCAGAGGGAAGCACTTGTTCTTAGGAACTTCCATGCTTGTCCCTACATCTATCGTTGCTTTGGGGAAGAGGTTTTCACCAGTGATCGCAATCAGATGGTATATAACCTTCTGTTGGAGTATGGTTCTGGCGGAACCCTAGCTGATGTGATCAAGAAAACTGGTGGCAACGGATTGCCTGAATCTGATGTTAGGCGCTACACAAGGTATATTCTTGAAGGTCTTGATTGTGTTCATAGCGCTGGTTATGTTCACCGTGCTCTAAAGCCTGAGAATATCATCATTGTTCCGATCCTTACTAGTACTGGTACTGAATATATCGCAAAGATTGGTGATTTTGGGTTGGCAATGAAATCAAAGCAAGCGAGGAAGATATTGACAATGCCATATAAACTGAGAGGAAGTCTCCAGTATTCGTCGCCGGAGACACTGGTTGATAAAGGGCTACAACAAGAGCCTCCCTCTGATGTTTGGGCCCTTGGGTTGATTGTGTTTGAGATGTTAACTGGGAAGTCTGTGTGGGATGGGAAACAAGATTCAGAAGTTGAGGACATTCTCTCTGAGATTGGTGAAGGGCATGGAGTGCTCAATCTACCTGGTAAGACTGAGGTATCAGAGGAGGCAATGGACTTTTTGAAGGGTTGTTTGGCTGGGAAAGCTATGGATAGATTGACTGCTCATATGCTCTTGGATCTACCTTTTGTGGCCGGATTGGGCAAGGATAGCAGAGAGGATTCAGAAGAATTATCAGTGGAGGATTCTGAGGAGAAGGATTGCTCACCATCGTTGTCAGACTACGCGGCTGATGATGAACTCAGTTCATACGCATTCCCAGATTATTGGAACTATAGGGTGATCAAAAAACCAAAGGTGGATGGAAAGGCAGTTAGGGTTTGCTCGTCCTCGTCATATGATGCAGTGGATGACGCTGGACTCAGTTCTTCTTTCTTTTCAGATCATTGGAGCAACATGCCATTGGAGGCTAAGGAATTGGAGGAAATTGCAGAGCCTGGGAGCGTTTATTTGACATTGTCAGTGCATTATTAGGATGATGAACTAGTTCTTCTTCGCCTGTGTGTACTGCCACAAAATGTGTTCAATAGTGTTGGCCCAGCTGAGTTAGAAAGAAATGTATAGTGAGAGAAGAAAATGGTTTTGTTTATTGAGTTAATTCATTTACATAAATATAACCCATTGACATATTGAGTAGGTATGGTGTAAAATTAAAATTAGAAGAACCAGACAATACAAAAAATTTCACATTCACCCCATCTGTTGTATTAATATATGTAGCATCGTTGCTATTAGGACTCCATTATTCATTGAATAAATAGTGCAGAAAAATCAAAGTTACTGCTCACTAACATGAGGTAGATATCAAATTAGCAATTGTTTAGCCATGTGACAAACTCTTAAAAAGTTGTTTTTTAGTTAAATAAATCAAAAGACAAAAACCTGTTTGTTTTCCGCTAAAAAAAACTAGGGATTCACTCAACTTTCCCACTAGCAAAAAAAAAAAAAAAAAGCAATTACTACACATCAACTTTTTTAGATTCTAAACAAAAAAACAAAAAGAATAAATATCAATTGCCGAACATCACCTTTGGATTGCTGTTGGGACCCATCCTCCTCGATTAAAGCTTCCTACCCCCAGCTCGGGGTGACACCCAGTGAGGTGTCATGCCAAGAGTGGACCAAAAAAAATAGTTTTTCTTTTTTTTTTTTTCTTTTTTTTTTTTTTTGCCACCCCCCCATGACCGGGGGGGGGGGGGGGGGTCCTTGGGGTGGTTTTGGAGCAAGCAAGCAAGCAGCCCATCCTCCTCCGCTAGGCCACTGACCTCATTTCAACAGGGGTGAAATCCTAATTCTTACTTTCACGAGGCTTCTTTCCGTCTTTTTAACTTCATCATTTTGGTATCTCACCAATTTAGAAGAGAAAAAAAGACCTTCTCCATATAGGCAGTGGAGCGGGTTTTTTTTTGTTTTTTTTGGACTCCAAAAAATAGATTAACTGGTGGTATTATTATCTAAATCTTCTGAAGTATAACATTAGTATATGGATGAACATACATATACATACAAAGACAAAACAATACCTCTTATCTTTCTACTTCCAAAATGAAGAAACTTACGTTGAATTTTTTGCTCACATAAAAAAAACATGTTAGCATCTCCTACCAAAAAAAAGCATATCATTTTAGCTCCCAGCAAACAAAATTTGACATTTTGGTTGGTCCCTCAATGAAAATACAGCATTTTTTCTTCAGTTGGTTAAACTGCACATTGTAATCTATCTATCAAAACATAGCCTCTCACTGCAAAAATTTAGCATGTTGTCTTCTTATGGTTATCTGCAGCATTTAATTTGTAATATATCTCAGCATCAAAATGTAGTCTGAAATGTGGGAGTGAAAAATGCAGCCAACAACAATTTTTTTATTTTTTATTTTCAAAAAACACGAAATGCACCATGAAAGCATAATTTTATCATTGCACCACTAATGGAGCCTTAAAATGTAGAAGTAGTCAACATGCTTGGAAATTGTTTACAATGAAATGATGCCTATCTTCTTCATCTTTCGCATTAATTCAAAATTTCAATCATTATTTACTTATTTAGCTTTGCATGTATTGTTTTGTCTCTGGTACCAATTCAGAAATTAGTGTTGCTGCACGAACCTTGTTTTCTGTCACCTTGCTAAACCACCTCTAACAATATAGTTTTAGATTTCATGGAGTCCATGATGTTCTAGAGCTATGAAGAACTAGATAGGAAAACTTCCTCTACAGTCAAAGTACAAGCTAAAATCCAACAAGGAAGGCATAAATTAGGTACTCCAATCATATTTATTACTAATTTTAGTACAGCTACTTGTGATGACAAATAGAAATTAGTGGTTTTGAAACTATCCTAACAAGATTATCATCTACTTATGCAGGATCAATGATATAGCCATCTTGAACTCACCTGGTAAGTTAAACACTAAAGACATGTCACATCAATGGAATTTTCATCCCTGAATTCAAGCATCTACTGATCCTTCACTTCAAACCTAAAAAGTAATCTGTACACCAAAGTCATATTATAAAATATTTAGAATATAGAGAGTATTGCACACAAAAAAAAGAGTATAAGTAAGTTCTAATTCAATAAAAGAAAAAACTGAAAGATCAAGTACACAGAATCTCCTTGTGCAAAGGAGCCTCCTTACATATAAAATGTAGAACTCCTAACTTGGAGGCCATTCCACCTCTGGTTTCTTATGGCACCTTGTAACAATGGCCATGCTAACTTGCCCATTGCCAAGTGGTTGTTATTCCATAGACAAATTCTAGGGTCTATAAATGAAACTGAAAGGAATATAATATAATACCCCAAGGCTGTGTTCGGATTATAAATTTTGGTGGGGATTTAGAAAGGGAAAGGGAAAATGTGTGTAAAATGTAGGTAAAATATAACTATATTTCATTCACATTTCACCCTTTTTTTTCTGTTTCCTTTCCAAGTCCTACACAAATCCATGATCCAAACACAGCCTAAGAAAAATTACTTTGGTAAACAGGAAACTGAATTAGAAGCATACCTCTCAATCTCAAGTTTTAAAATTAAAAGCTGCCAGAAGAAGTGATGCTGTAAAGCTACATAATATTCATTAGATTTGACTGCCATTGCTCCTCCATTGGAATAGAGAGAGAGAGAGGAATAAGGAAACTTTCTAGCCAGATCAGCAATGACCCGTATTACCAGAAAATTTAGTTTACAACTGTCTTCAGAGAAAACCACAGGTTATTCATAATTCAGAGATGATTTGCAAGAAACGAAGAATGCATAAGAGGTCAGCCCTGCATACATGATACAAAACAACCAGTGAATCACAATGCAAATCATAATGGGGAAAAAACAGAAGTAAACTATAATGAGTAATAAAGAACTGATATGGAGGGAAATTAAACAAAGTATAAAGGCATGCTCTTACCTACAATAGGCCAGCATAGAAAGTGATTCACCATTAAGGTATTTCCTTAAATGACCTCTACTATAATAGTATCACACATGAACAATAATAAATTCAGTTGGAAACTCTACCTGCAAGTTGAATCTTTTTCAAAACAAAACTATGCATGAGGCTACAAATTACTAACTTATGAAATTATGTAACATTAAATCCATGATCAGTTCGGTTGCACTTAAAGCGGGGTTGGAATGGTTTCTATGAGGATACGTGTGTTCTAGTAGCAATGAGAAAGAAGGATCCATGGTGTCTTCACCATTTCTTCGCCACTGAATGTAGCATAAGGTCAGACAAGTGCAGATCTATCTCAGTAATAGACTACTTCCTTGGGGCATGACTCCACACACAGGCCAAAAGGAAATCAATTCAACAAACAAAATATTTACAATTGACTAAATCTCATATGACAGACCATGTTGCAAATTTCATTTATGAAACCTCACTGATCCCATTTCTTGAGAACGTAGAAATGATTTTCCTAAACCCCTTCAAAAACAAAAACAAAACAAAACAAAACAAGAGAGAGAGAGAGAGTTTCTGCATAAGGTCTGCAGAATAGTTACTGTCCCTACCTCCTAACGATGAATAAGAAACAATAGGTTGTTGCGTCCTCTGTTCATTTGTTAACAGATTTCTTTCACTTTTCTTTTGATCTTGAGGTTCTTTGGACCACTTGTTGGGAAGGAAGGCGAAGCGCAGCATGGAACCTTTCTATGAGCCTTTCATTATCATTTTCATTAAGATTCAGAACAAGTTTCCTCTTACTGTGTCTTCTCAGCAATCAACTAGAGCCTTAGAGGGTTAGCATATGGGTTAGCAATAGGATGAAAAAGAACATGATAATGTAGTAGATATCAGTTTGCTGCATTTTTTCTTCGAAAGGGCAGTATACATGAAAAGGGGATCTCATAATTCCTATGAAATGCCACAAAGAAGATGAGAAGAGAACATAAAAGATGAAGCATTTGATGTGATGAAGTGCTCTAACATTGCTAGACAAAAATCATAGCAGGATGTTTTAAGTCCTGATAACTTTAATCCCTCAGACCACAAAATCTAGTAATTCTTGGCTGTAGATGACTGAACCAGACGAAACAAATTTCTTTACGTCATAAGTCCATAAGGACCGAGTTTCAGGACTTGTAATGCAGATCTCGACATTTATAAGGTCTGCAATTGTACCAGATTAGATCATTCATGCCCTCTTTCTCAAATTTAACACCATCAATTTGGTTAACTATTTAACTAGGACAAAGCAATAACACATGCATGTAGCATCACTGAAATGACCATTTTCAAAATTGCCCAGTGAGATAAACACTTAACAAGTTAGCATCATTAAAAAAATGGTATATCAATATTGGTGAACTGAAGTCCTTGAGTCCTTCCATATTAAATTCTACTTAAAAATGCAAATGGGTACACTTAATTAGTACTAAAGTTAATGCACAAGCCAATCGGTTAACTAATTCCCAACTTCGCTCTATTTGCAACAAAATAGGAGCTCAAGTTAAAAATTTTAGTTGATTACAAACCCGATAAAGCCCCTTACAGAAGCAATAATCCAAATAATTTAATTGAGACAATTGTACTTTGAGGAAAATTGAAAATTCACAAGACTTCAAAAGTGGGAAACACCAAAACATTATTCTCTGTTCAGAATAATGCAAATTAGGATGCAAGAAAAATAGATGTTTTGTCCAGAAAAGTGATAATTAAAATTTTATAATACTCTATCCATCTCATTTTATGTTTCCAACTTCCCATTTTTGAAAATTCATTTTATGTGTCCTAGTTTGAGAAGTTAAAAAATTTTAACCATTACTTCCTTATTTCAAACTATATTTAATTTCAATTACAATTGACATCCTCGCAATTTAACCATTCAAAATTTAAGGGAGTTTTTTTGTTTTTAAGCAAAGTCAACCAGGACACATAAAATGGGACGGAGAGAGTATAAACCAGCAATCATCAATGTAACTAGAGATCACAACATCCACTTCAGTTGACACTTAAATTGTATAACTCCTTGTATTTCAAAAATGGGGCAACAAACCAATTTCTTTGCATTAATAATGTAGCAAAGTAATTAAATTTAATAGAAATTCAACAAACATGACACGTCGAAATGAAATATCTCATTAATTGCTATCAATATGTAATATCTACAATGAAAAAATTCATGTAAATGATCTCTTCTAAAACACATACATGGTGAATACTAAACACCGGCTGGAATGGTAAAAGTAATGGGGCACTGCTGCATTGTATTTGTTGAAACCTGTTTTGACTTGTTAATCACATCATCGAGTGCAGGAGCAACGATAGAGCTTGTAGTGTCCGTGCTTTCTTGATCTTCCAATGGTCCTTCTTCGGCAAAACCAGAAAACTCTTGAGTGTCAATCTCATCTGCCTCGTCTGACCAAGAAGAAAGAAAGAACTCTTCTGATACGAAGGTACAATCATCTGAAGATGAGGAATAACTGCACTCCTCATCAGTCTCGTACAACATAAACGACAAACCAACCTCATCTGGAACTAAAATCTCTTCACCCTCTTCAATTTCTCCATCATCCTCAACTAACCCTTCTACAAATGAGTGATTCAAGAGCATTTCAGCTGTCAATCTATACATAGACTTCCTCGCAAAACAACCCTTCAAAAACTCCCTCCCCTCTTTTGATACCTCACTTGGAACTTTAGGCAATTCATGGCCTTTGCCAATCTGACGAAGAAGAACCTCAGCTTCAAGATCTTCCTTCCCAACCCACGGAGGCTTTCCCGTTAGCATCTCAAGCACAATACACCCAAAAGCCCAAATATCAGAGGGAGGCTCTTGAATATTATCAACAACTACTTCAGGAGAAAGATACATTGGAGTTCCTCTCCAGTAAGGATCCAATCTTCTCTTCTTATTCTGTTTCGCTCTCTTCGTCAATCCAAAATCACCAATTTTCACCTTAAATTTGGTATCAGTACCAGTTGTATTAGGCACAAGGAGTATATTTTCAGGCTTTAAATCACAGTGAACATAACCACACTGATGAATGTGATTGAGACCACGAAGAATAGACCTCGCGTAGTACCTTACATCGGATTCAGGCAACCCACAGCCACCCGATTTCTTGATCAAATCAGCTAGGGTTCCACCAGAACCATACTCCAACAACAAATTATAAACCATTTCGCCATTCTCACCATTCGTAACCTCTTCGCCAAAGCATCGAATTACATTTTTGCACCGTCCAATGTTATTCAAAACCTCCCTCTCTTTTTGAATTGAACCCGAAACAGAGACTTCAGCCGATTTCACAGCCATAATCGCCGGAAAACAACCGTATCGTGATCCAGGTTTCTTCGAAATCCCCAAATAAACAGACCCAAAACTTCCTTTTCCAATCATTGCACCTCTAAACCATGCCACTCCATCTCCACCATACTTGCACATACTCCTCTGCCTCACCTTCTCATGCTCAACCTCATCTTCTCCCTTTCTCTTCATCTTTCATTCACAAAACCAACCACTACTTCTCTCTTTTCTCCTCAAACCAACAATTCTAGACCCTTCAAATGCTTCTTGAATTTAGGGTTTGCTTTGTAATACACACACAAATAGGCATAGAGTGAAAGAGAAAGAGAGAGAATTTGGGTATATAGGAAAGTTGAAATGGTAAATGGGAATTAGGGCTTTGTGAAAAGGTAAGAGCTCATCAACATGAACACGGTTTTGGGTGAAGAAAGATCAAGGGATGATTTAGGGTTTGAAGGGAGAGAGAGCTTGGGCTTGAGGGTTCTCTTCTGTTTCTCTGCAGTTTCTAATTTATGTGTGTGTGTTTTTTTTTTGTTTTTTGGTTTCTTTTTTTTTTTTTTGTTTTTTTTGCTCGTAGCCGCGTTTTTTTCACATGGGGGTTTTGACTTAACGGAATAACGGTCATGTGTCTATAACGTACGGGAGATTTTAAAATCTTTGAGGGTCACATTCGCAATTTCACAAACTTTAAGGCCTCGTACCACCTTCAATGATTCATCAAATTTTTTATTAAATTTAAATTTAATAAAAAATTTATTTTTTTATTTAATAACGGTTTATCAAATTTAGGATTTCATTTTTCTTTCATCAAATTGAAGATTAATGTGATTTTCATCATCTCACTGTTCATTGTCGTTGGATTATCACTACCAGATGTCCTCAGGATGACCACCTCAAGTTAAAAATTTGTAAAAAAATTACACTGACCAATCGTCTGCCCGGTCGACTAGTGATTTGATGAAATTACAAAATCTTCCGTTTGAGCACTTGATATCAAAGGGAGTTTTTACTCAAGTTTGGGGACTGGCTATTTTAGCCAAAAAAAAAAAAAAACTACTAAAAACTATCACCACTCTCTCTACTTTTTTTCTCTCTTTAAAAAAAAAAAAAAAAATAAAATAATAAATTTCCCAAACGAGGCCTTAATAAAAAAAATTGATTTACCGTTGGAAATGCTCTCATATAAAATTTTTAAGGGGGAATTACTTGGTAGTGGGTTATAGAAAAAAATTATAAAGACATGAATAATGCAAGTGAATCTGTAGTGGAGTGCAAGTGAAAAGTTGTAAGGGTACAAATCTCACTTGCACCACTCCATATTTGTGTATATTTTTTTTCATTATCCAACTATTATAAGTAATTCCCCTAAATTTTAATATGTTGAAATTTTTTATTCGGATTGTTTTAGAACTAATTATTTTAGTTGATTTTTTAATTTTTTTTTTTAAAAAAAACAATAAAATAAAGAGAAGAATTGACTTTTTGGTAGTATTTTTTTATTTTTATTTTTTTGACTATTTTAGTAGGTTACCAAACTTGCCAAAATAAAGAATGTGCTAGATACTCACAGCACCATGGTTCTCAGAATCTTGATCCAGATCGTAGGATTTTACAATTCTGCAATTCTAATAGGATAAAAAATTCATATTCTTTTAGGATCTTAAAGTAATTACAATCTTAGTTATAAAATCATATAGAATTGTACCATGATCCCGATCTTACAAAAAAAAAATTATTATAATTTATTTCTTATATATGTATATATATTTATATAATAAATTTGACTATAAACTTTTTCTCATAAAAGATCCATTATGTTAAATTTATCACTTTTTTCAAAAAATTCAAAATTATTTAATATACATTATCATTATTGATCATTTCTCATTTTATTTTACATTAAAAGTAGAATCTTACGATTTTTGATTCACTTCTATGATTTACTCCACAAGTTCCCCAACCATCCACTTAAAATCTTGATTTTAACAATCTTACATAGCACACAATTTTAAATTTATGCTTCTATCACTTTCATGGTGAAATTCTAGTTGAGTTTTTGGGACTAAATTTTTTTTTTTTGTAATAATTGCTTTTGCAATAATCTTCCAATGATAGTTTAAGTCAGTAGTGTCCAAATAGTAGATAATTTGAGGTTGTTTCGGATTTTCTTATTTTGTATATTTTTAATTTTTTTTATTAAAAAAATATATATATAGAAAATAAAGAGGTGATATGATCCAAATAAATGTGTTTATAAAATACGTACACTTATTTAATGCATTCCCAAACAATCCCTAACCCAAAACAATTGTCCTTGCAAAAATATTATTGTCAAGAATTTTACCTCATGTCTAAGTGTTTGTGAAATATTACAATGTCAACAGTGTCTATCTAGAACTAACGAATTTAAACAAAAACTAATGACCTTATAATGACATGCTTTTAAAAGTAAATTTATTATAAAAATTGAGTTATTGCACTATTATTCATAATTATTTAACATGAGCTTTTTTGGTGCATATAATAAAAGAAATGGTAAATTACACTAATCTCTCTTAAGATTTGAAAAAATATATATAATTAATCCCACAGTATTAACATAATTACACTAACCTTCTAAAAATTTTAATTCATATAACACTACTTTTTTTCATCAGTAATTGATTAGTCGTATGAATAAAAAAAATAATATTATCATCTTTTGTTGCTAAAATATATATATTTACCTTTATTTATTTCAATATCTATTTACCATTGGCTTTAGTTTCGGTTAATTAAAATAAGGAAGCAGCTTGCCTTCCATCCGAGATCGGACTGGACAGTGTTATTCAACCTGTGGAGGCCCACTACGGGTTCCGTTTTGATAATCCGAACCGTTCAATATGTAGAACTCATCGAGTACTTTATAATTGTAAAAAATCACGTTGATCGGATATCGATAGCTATCTCATCAGATCAGTTTTTTGTCAACCGTTAATTTATTCACTGTCCATTTTATATACAAAACTGATTTGATCACAAAATTATAGATATCTGATTTATGTGATTTTTTATAAGCATATAGTATTCGATGAGATTTACACATTGCACGGTTCAAATTATTAAAACTAGACCCGTGGTGGGCCCTCATCCCTATGGGTCGAATAACACTGTCCAATCTGATCTCAAACTGAAGACAAGCTATTCCCTTTAAATAAAATAAACTACGAATTGACATCTTCAATCAGAGGCAAAGTGATGGCTCAAATCATTTCTATTTTATTCCTAACTATTACCTAATTTTAAGACCAATTATCATACTGACTATAATAGTAATAACAACAGGGAGCTCAAGACATGTTCTTTTCCAAAAATTAAGATCCAATCACATTATAAAAATGGTGAAATATTAAAAGGTCAATGAGTATTTTTAGCATGTTGATTAATAAAGCAGAACATACAACTATTTCATAAATGTCAACAAATATTCTTAAGTACTTGTTAATAAAATCCGGAATTTAATTAAAATTGTACAATCAACAATGATCATCCTATTTAATAATAGTAATAATAATAACATCAAGATCTGGTGATACCAATTATATCATTTCCAAAAATAAAAATGCCAGCAGAGGCAACAAGAGTCTAGACTTTTGGGGAAAGAAAACAATAAAGCTTGAGACCCCCAGTGGGGGTACTGGGGGTCGCTTCTCATTGGCTGAAAAAAACTGTTTTTCTATTTTTTTTTTTTTTTTTTTTTTTTTTTTTTTTATTTGCCGCCCCCGTGGACGTGGGGTGGGGGTGGTGGCTGGGGGTCGGGGGTCTTTTCAAGAAAAGTCGTACCCAGCCCCACGGTGTGGAGGTGTCAGTGCTGAATAGCCTTTGTGGGGGTCTCCGAAAGAAAAATGATTTATAAACAGGAAGGTTAATTATATTTTTAGTCCCTAAAGCATGTTATTTGTGTCATTATGGTTCATAATGTTTAAATTTTATCAATTTAATTTTCATTACACAAAAATAAAAGTGTTCCAATCTGGTCTCCCAATCTAACATCGTTAGTAGATGCCATAAAATTAGTGATAAATTCAAAAACTCACTTAAAAAATTATACTTGTAGTCTCCTAAACATGTGTTGTGTCATTACTAAAAAAATTTATTTGAAAAAAGTACACTTTTAGCCCCTAAAATATGTTTGGTCTCTGAAGTTACATATTTACATATGATTTTAACAGTGTTTAATAACTAAACGGGTACTAAATTGAAACATTTTTTTATATATGAGGAATTAAATTTATATAATTTAAACATTAATGACTAAAATGACGCGGAATTCATATTTTTGCAATTAAAAATATAATTAACCGTCAACATAAATTTTTTACATAAAAATTATATAAATAGGCGTGACGATAACTTTTTTATAATTATAAAATACAATGATAATGTTTTATTTGAAATGAAAGAACCACAAGAATCATATCATTTTGTAATGCAAGAACCACAAAGAGGAACATCATTTTGATCCATCATTATTAAGATTTTGTTTTCTATTTTTCTTTTCTTTTCTTTTCTTTTCTTTTCTTTTCTTTTTTTTCTTTCTAAAATTTTATTCAAAATGATTATTGAACAACAGTTTTCAAAAAAATATAATAATAATGAAGTTTTGACCAACTAGTTTACATTCAATCACCCTAGGATCAGTAATGACAGCAAGAGGTGAGATTTTTGCTCCAAATAGCTATGTTTACATGGTCTCGGGTACAGGTAGGTGTGGGTATGTATCTAAGTATAAAATTTTTATAAATTTATATCTTATGATCTTGAGATACATATTCAAAAACGTGCACATATACATAGATATATATATTGCATATTATATAATATTTTTCGGATGAAATGTTGTAAATTATATAAAAATATTCTTGACATTGAATAGGTTCAGGAGAAAAAAATAAAATTTCTGTATTTAATTAATGTGAGAAGCTAAAAATATTGCTTTATTAGCAAATGTGAGTTTCTTCTTCTCATATATTGTAAGAAATTAAAGGATTCAAGTGTCTAAATTGAGTACGAGTGCCGGATATATATCTCACACCCTTACCATGTCATATTCGACAGACACAAATATTTTGAAAAAAATAGAAAAATCCATGTAATACAACCAAATACCTTCATTGTCCATGAAAAAGAGATTAATCAGCAACACAATGAGCAGCTTTAGAGCACGTTTGTTTGGAGGGATTGAGCCAAGGGATAAGATTCCATGTCTGATGGATAGAATAATCCATTGTTTGGTTTAGAAATTTTACACCGGACTGTTAGTCCCGAATATGTTGGATTGTTCTGTCCCAAGGGTGTGTAGGACACAAAACCCAAGATAACTCATACCATGGGAATACATTTTTGGCAGTTGACCAGCTGGTTGACCGGGGGGACCACTAGTGAGTGCTTTTGTGCCCTATTTTGTTGAAACAGAGAGCTTGTGGTATTAATTATACTAAGTAAAGTAAAATAAAATTTATAAATCTCAACTAAAAATTAAAATAAGTTTATATAATTTTTATTGATATTCTATTTGTTTAATTTTTTAAAAGTTTGGTAAAAAAAATTAAATAAAATAGGATACATATAGGATTCAATAGAATAGTTCAATCCATATATCCAATCTCATGATTAAACAAATATAGGATTCAATAGAATAGTTCAATCCATACATCCAATCTCATGATTAAATAAACATAGGATACACATCATTTCCAATCAAATAATCCAAGGACAATCTATCCCAAAACTAACAGTCCGGTAGATTACAATCCCCCTTACCCAGTTTGTCCAAACATCACCTAGCCACTTTCCTCATTTTAACAGGGGTTAAATCCTAATTCTTACTTTCACGAGGCTTTTTTCCTTCTTTTTAACTTGTTCACTTTGATATCATCAATTTAGAAAAAGAAAAAAAAGATCTTCTTCTTTGGCCTTTTTTGGGAAATGGATTAAAACTCGCTTCCCGGCTTTTAACTCATTTTGGGTCATATTATCTCTTATATTATTTGCACATTTTTTCAAAAAAAAAGTTCAAAAAAAGCTAAAAAATTAACTTTTAACCATCTTCCCAAAACACCCCAAAAAGTGTTGCTATTGGCACCTCATCAATTATTTTGAACCCTCCATTTTTAGCTTCATTTTTATTACAATAATAACCTCAAATAAAATTATTAAAAACGACATCAATAATTTTGTGACACCCCATCTCATAATTAAGCCCACACACCCACTATATCATGAGTTAGGATTTTTTAAAACACCCACATCCATCACCACCCATTCATCTTTCCCAAATTTCATCTTCAAAACTTACCCACTCTCAAAACCTTAAAAACCCTTTGGCAGCAATATTCCGGTGATAAACGGTGGCAACCATTTGATTAGTTACACTTCTCCGGTAATGATGCCTTTGGCGAGTGGGTCATGCTGTAGCCCTTCTTTGACGAGTTCAACCAGCTCCCCTTGGGGTTTGCTACCCAAAGCTGCCAATTCCGCCTTGCAGCTTTGTGCATCAGCCACGAGGTTTGCTTTTCCTGGCTTGTACTCTAGGACATAGTCAAATTCTACCAAGAAGTCTTGTCATCTAGCTTGTTTAGGGCTAAACTTCTTTTGGAACTGAAAGTAACTGATGGCAACATTGTCTGTCTTGACCACAAATTTGGATCCTAGCAAGTAGTGTCGCCACGTGCACAAGCAATGAATTATTGCCAACATCTCTTTCTCTTGCACCGTGTACCTCCGTTTAAGCTTGCGACTTTCATAAGCAATAGGCTGCTCATCTTGCATAAGTACTCCCCCAATAGCAAAGTCTAAGGCATCTGTATATACTTCATATGGCTTGGTGTGATTGGGTAGTCCCAAGACTGGTTCCTTCATTACTGCCTTCTTTAAGTCCTGAAGGCATCTTAGCACTTCTTCGACCACTCGCATGCCTTGTCCTTCTTTAGAAGATCGGTGAGTGGTGCTGCCATTGCCGAGTAGCCTTTTATGAAATGTCGGTAGTAGTTAACAAAGCCAAGGAAAGACCTTAGCTCCGTCACTTTAGTAGAAGCCTTCCATTCTTGTATTGCCCTCACATTGTCTTCATCCATCATAAGCATCCCTTCCTTGATCTTGTGCCCCAAGAATGATACCTCATTCGTTGCAAAGGAGCACTTCTCCTTCTTCACATAGAGCTTAATATCTTTTAGCACTTTAAACACCATTCGTAAATGATCTGCATGGTCTTCCAAAGTGTTGCTATAGACCACGATGTCATCCAAGTAGACCACTACGAATCGGTCCAAGTAAGGATAAAAGATCTTGTTCATGAGAGTGCAAAATGTGGATGAGGCATTGGTGAGGCCAAATGGCATCATTAAGAACTCATATGAGCCATACCGAGTAATAGAAGTAGTTTTAGGCTCATCCCCAACTGCTATCCTTACTTGGTAGTAACTAGATCTTAAGTCAAGTTTAGTGAAGTATCGAGCTCTTACAAGTTGATCAAACAAGTTAGCAATTAAAGGAATAGGATACTTGTTCTTGATGGTTACTTTGTTAAGCGTCTGATAGTCAATGTATAGGTGAAGAAAACCATTCTTCTTCTTTTGGAATAGCACCGGAGCACTATAAGGGGCTTTGGATGGTTGAATGTAGCCAGCATCCAGCAAGTCCTTTAGTTGCCTCCTTAGTTTTTCCAACTCAGGTAGTGCCATCCTATAAAGTGCTTTGGCGGGCAGCGTTATTCCTGGCTTTAACTCAATCTTGTGATCCACCTCCCTTCTAGGTGGTAGTTTCTTCGGCAATTTAGGCGGCATCACTTCTTTGTATTACTCGAGTACCATTTCTATCTCCTTAGGTATTGACCCCAAAGGTACATCATTCTTTTCATTTGTCATGGTTGCAAGGTAGGTCACATCTTCCTTCTTGAAGCCTTTTTTTACTTGCATAGCTGAGAGACACGGGGTCTTGAACCCTTTTCCTAGCACCGATTGTACCACACAGAGCGTAAGAAAGGTATTGGTATTGCCTTGACTTTGCCCAAGAAGTCCATGCCTATAACAATTTGGAAGTCATCCATAGGTGCCACTGTAAGGTCGATCTTGCCTTTCCAAGCACCAAGGTTGATGTCTATCCCACGTGCTACTCCATGCAAGGGTTTTGCCTCTGAGTTGACAGCCTTAAGCCATCTAGACTCTTTGGTAGTCTTTAATTCCAATCTTCTTGCTTCTTCTGCAGAGACAAAGTTGTGGGTAGCTCCCATGTCCACTATTGCACGAGTAGGCTTCCCGTTGAGGCTTACCTCTACATACATTAAGCCTTTGTCACTTTGGGTAGATGTGGCATGCTTTGATTTGATGGCATTGAGTAGTTGTAAGGATCCCATGTAGAGAGTTTCCTCTTTTTCCCACTCTTCTATCATGGCATTGAGGGCTTGTCTTCTAGGACACTCTCTTGCTCAATGCCATCACATAAGAAGCAGTTGGTCTTAGGCTTGAACTTTTTCTTCGTCTTTAGATTGATACTTATTGTCTTTTCTCTCTTTGCCAGTAGGGGGTTTGTTGTGCCCTTCTTTACAATGAAACCTGTAACAACCCCGACCTATGATTAACGTTAATCCATGCTTAATTATGCCTAATAAGTAATTAAAGTAAAATTTTGCATCATATATTGCCTTATGTGTGTTTATATCTGTTTAATATAGAAAGATCTGTTCATGTTTTCGTTCGATTTACTAATTGAAGGCCTTATCGGCATCCGATTCAGAAATTGACTTGATTTATGTATATTGGAATTTTTGGAATTTTATGGTAGGTTTAATTGAAATTCGATTCGAAACGATTAAATTAGATTAATTTAATGCCCATTTAATTAGCTTTAATGAACCACCACTAGTTGAGCCTATATAAGGCCACCCCCATTACCTCTTTTATACTTTACACTCTCATTCACTCATATCTTTGAACTCAAACGGAGGAGAGATAGAGAGAGAGAGAGAGAGGGGGGAAAGAATTAAGATCAAGAGCTTGAAAAGAGAGATTTGCTAGGAATTGTTGGAGAATATGAGTGAATTTGGAGATTGAAGCTTTTACACTTATGAATCTTACACTCTAGGTAAGAATTCTAGTCTTTGCCCTTGTAAAGTAGTTGATTAATATGCATGGAAACAATTGAATTAGGTGAATTCATATGGGAATTATCCTATAATTGAAGAAAGTTAAGTCATTCAATACATACATACATATATTATAACATCTTGAGTTTGAATTCAAAGAATTACTACATGCATGTATCTATCTTGACTTGGTGTTAAGGATTTATCACATTTCTCACCATTTGACTTTAATTAATCATGTTTGAAAAGCCTTAGTTCAAGAAATTTACATGCATGTCATATCTATATTATGTTTTCATAATTCAAGTTTGAGTTTGCTCAATTGTCAACCTTACAGGCCTTGATTTTATGAAATGATCCTTATTTCTTAATATTTTTCAAGTTTAGACATGGTTCCTTGAGTTTTGGCCCAAAAGAATAAGATTTGTGATTTTGAAATTGAGTTTTGAGCTTGGGAGCAAATCTGGAAATTCCATAATTCTGCTCCTACGCTCGAGCAAAAGAATCCACGCTCAAGCGACCACTTTGAGTACATGCACTTCCGCTTGAGCGACCAGAATTCCGCTCGAGCGTGAAATGCATGCTCCCAGAAGTTCTTATGTTTTGCAGACTGCTCGAGCGACAAAAGTTGCGCTCAAGCAAGGGCATGTCTCTCACGCTCGAGCAAAAAAAGCAAGCAACCAGCACTTTTGCAAAAGTTCACAGACCGGACGACTGACAAATCTTGCGCTCGAGCGAGTACTCACATTTTGCATGTCCGCTCGAGCGTAGGAAGTTACGCTTGAGCGAGGACCCTGCTTTCAACAATTTTTGTTAAGTGTTTTCAAATGTATTTTTGCATTCTCATTCCATCCTAGGCATTCCTAGGCCAAGATTAAGACACCATAATGAGGACAGAGGAGTAGGAACACACAAAGACAAGAAAGAACTTACTTAATAATTCTGGATGTGTAATTTAGTACGTCTTTATTCTGTATCTGTGTAGGCCACGCGCCACAAGATATCTGAATTGCCTACTCTGTCCGTTTACTTGGAGCCATCTGTTATCTATAAGTAATAACTTAGTAAAGTTATGTTTAAGTTAAATTATTTTTTGTATACGGAATAAGATCTGTTTTATGAAATGCCATGTTTTATACTATGAATGAATGTCCAACTCTGACAAATGTTTGTGGTATTTATGCTATGATTCAAGTATGTTATTTGTACCCGGACCGGAGATTCCTTATGGAACTGACAAGTTATCTGTACCCGGCTGGAGGTTCCTTATGGAACTGACAAGTTATCCGTTCCCAGTCCGGAGGTTCCTTTATGGAACTAACAAGTTATCCGTACCCGGCCGAAGGTTCCTCTATGGAACTGACAAGTATGATCTAAGAAGCTTTGTAAAGGATCTATTAGCGCTAACAGATAAGCTATGTAAAATTAAGCATGAACTCTGGTTTCTGTATATGCTCAGAACAAGAATTCGATGTGAATCTATTTTTATATGAACTCTGATTTCTAAATTAGTTACGAGACATCATTCATTCAACCCTTTACTCTGTTATTATTCACTAGACTCCTGCTCACTATTTATATTATGTGTGTAGGTGATCAGGCACGTGACCCAGCTCAGAGTTGAGGACCTGGCGTTTCATTTTTTGTCAACTAACTTTTGTGCCTCCCAAGGAGGTTCCAGATTAAGTCAAGTCTAGTGGCTGTGTTATTCATGACTATATAGGACTTTGTTCCTTTTGCTCCATGAACTAGTTTTTTTTTTTTTTTTTTTTTTATATGTACATGAAGTGACGTGTAAATACTGTATCTTTTGACGTCACTCCTATGTTTATAAAAGTTTAAGATTATCAGTCTCGTTTATGTCTTCACAGCTCGATGGACTATATATATTTTATGTATTTGCTTTCGCAGCCCCTAATTATTCATTATTATGTTAAGAGGCCATTGGTAATCCAAGGATTACTGGCCAGTTACGATGCTAAACTTATAGGGGCGGGTTTGGGTCGTGACAGAACCCCAAGTCCTTTTCTCCCCCACCTTTATTATGACTATCATTGGATGTATTGGCCTTGTTGTCTACCCTTTTATACTCAAATGAGGGAATCTATTACAGCCATAGCCGAGGCAAGATCCTGCACTCTGCAGCTACGCAATTCTTGCTCCGCCCATGGTTGTAAGTTGTCCAAGAAGTTGAAGAGTAATTCTTCATCAATCATATTTGGGACCTCGAGCGTAAGAGTAAAGAATTCTTTTACATAGTCCCGAATAGACGATGTTTGCTTAAGTTTCTTCAAGCTCTTTCTAGCTTGATAGGCCATGTCCTCAGGATAGAATTGTTTCTTAAGTTCTTTCTTAAAGGCATCCCAAGTGTCTATGGTGCACGTACCTTTTTCAATGTCAGCATGCCTACAACGCCACCATAGTGTTGCTGTATCAGCAAGGTCAAGGACTACGGTACGTACCTTGACATCTTCCTCAGTTACTGCCATCACCTCGACGTATCTTTCCATGTGCCATAAGTAGTTATCCCTTTCTTTGGCATCTCTCTTTCCATCAAAAGGCTTTGGCTTTGGCACCTCCACCTTAGATGTCCCCGATAAGGTCATAGCTCTCCCGGCCATGGCCTTTTTGCACATTGCCACGTCTTGGTGCACCTCCTCCAAGTAGGCTTCAAATTGTGTGAGCATCTCCAACACCTTGGCTTGGAAGGAATCATTGGCCACTTGAGCATCATGTGCCACATAATTGATGGTGGAAAGCATGCCATCCTTGATCTCCCCCTTGAGACCCTCCACCTTATGTTCAAAGCTTTGCTTCAACATATCAAGACGCTCCCCCGAGTCGCCCACAGCAAGCTCCACCTTGGCAAGCGATGTTTCCATGGCAGAAACAACATCTCGTGACTTATCCTTCCTTCCCTTCTTGGGTTCCCTTCCACGTGCTTACTCAGTCACAGCCTCCTCTACAGTGGATGACATTGTTACATTTTTTTCTCTTGTCTCAAACCTAATCTGATACCACATGTCATGGCCTTGATTGTTTCCAAGCTATCCGTGTAGCACTTAGACAATCTCAAGCTTCACCTGATGATACTAAGTCAGCTTAACTCACAAACTTAGAAGAAAGACAAGTAAGAAGAACACAAGAGAGTTTGAGAGAATGCCTTGTATTCACTATGAGAAAGCTTTACAACTCTTGGATGGTTTGGAGCAAATGAGCTCATCCCCTATTTATAGGCACTCTTGGCCTTTCATAGAATACTCTAGAAGCTACTAGAAAATACATTGAGAGGCTTCCTTTGAAAGCATTTCTTACAAGTTACAAGAATATTCTAGAATGCTATAAAAATATCTATACATGATATTTACAAGTCTAAGTGTTTTGAATACTCAAGGATGTTCTAGAATTCTCCATGCTCTCTCAAGTGTTGGAATAAGCTAGGAAGTTCTAGATCCTTCCATTAACATCTATGCTCCTAAGCTCCTATGTAGGGGATTTTTGCCATAAGAAATCTAGTAACTTGTGACAGTCTCCTACCAAAAAAAAAAACATATCATTTTAGCTCCCAACAAACAAAATTTGACATTTTGGTTGGTCCCTCACAATGAAAATACAGCATTTTGTCTTCATTTGACTAAATTGCACATTTTCAAGGAGGAATTACTTGATGGTGCGGCATAGAAAAAAAAAATTATAAGAACATAAACGGTGCAAGTAATCTGTGGTGAAAAATGGGTACTAAACAGATATTAAATTGAAACAATTTTTTATATATTGACAATTAAATTTATATAATTTAAACATTAATGACTAAAATGACACCAAACTCATACTTTTAGAACTAAAAATATAATTAACTGTCAACATAAATTTTTTACAAAAAAATTATATAAATAGGAGTGACGATAACATTTTTGTAATTATAAAATATAATGATAATATTTTACATAAAATAAAGGAACCACAAGAACCCTTATCATTTTGTAATGCAAGAACCACAAAGACCAACATCATTTTGGTCCATCATTATTAAGATTTTTTTATTTTTCTTGTCTTTTCTTTTTTTCTTTCTAAAATTTTATTCAGAATGATTATTGAACAACAGTTTTGAAAAAAAAAAATAATACTAATAAAGTTTTGACCAACTAGTTTACATTCAATGACCCTAGGATCATAATGACAGCAAGAGGTGAGGTTTTTGCTCCAAATAGCTATGTTTACATGGCCTCCGGTACGAATATTAGGTGTGAGTATGTATTTAAGCGTCAAATTTTTATAAATTTAAATCTTACGATCTTGAGATACGTATTCAAAAACTGTAACGCCCTCAAAATAATACATATAAACCCATCATTCAAGACATCCATAGCCATAAGAGAATAACACATGTTTCCATTTATCATAGTATTTAATACAAAATGTATTACATGTTGACAACAAAAGTAAATGCCCTACGGGCTTACAACTTTCCAAGTCAACACTTGGGTTCAACAAAGAGAGTTCTAACTCTAAACACATTAAGCTATTGGCTTGAATTACATGTAATTCAAAAGATAATCACAAAAGTAAGCCTTCAGCTTCTACAACCTCCCAAGCTATATCCTTGGAGGCGGCATATCACCTGCACCTGAAAATGATGTCCCATAAAGGGTGAACCAAAGTCCAGTAGAGATACGCTAAACCAAATATGAGCAATAACTAAAACATTAGCATTTGATAAATGTTTAACTCATATAAACAAACGTACATCTCTTCATAACCAACCCATATTCACAAATATATTTCAATCCCTTTCCGTTTCATTATCCAAACCAATTCATAGTCATGGTTCTCTGATTATCTAGACAGTTTATAATGAGACTACAACTCATATTATCAATAATACTTCGATTATGATCAATTTACATGAGACTACAACTCACATTATTTACACTTCAACACTTCACTTTCAAATGAGACTACAACTCATAACATTAACACTTCAACATTTCGATCATCTACGTTATACAAACGTAATTTAGATTTCGGGACTTTCACCCTGGACACTTCGGCCAACTTAGTTATCAACGGAGTCCATCCCCTATCTCCTCCCAACGGGTTTGAGAGTACATCCCCTATCTCCTCTCAAACCATGGAGTACATCCCCTATCTCCTCCCAAACAAGATACATATGCAATGTATTCAAACACTTATCATATACAATGATCAAGCAAACCACATATTCAATGTGTTATTTATTCCATCCGTCATATTCAATGACGTACTCAATTGATTAGTTTTAATTCACCTAATCATCATACAATGTCCACAACAATCAAGACTATCCTCCACCGATAGCCTAAAACAATTATTTCTAAACAGATAATAAATTATCAAACAAATAAATTATCTACAATTTCAAATGTGAGTGATTAATCAATCCAACTCCACCATTCAATCTCATAATTTCTCAATTTTATGATTTTCAACTCAATTTCATATTTCTATATTTTCCCGAATTAATTATACAAATTAATCAATTACATTAAATTAGGGCTTTTTCTCCCTTTTCTCAAATATTGCACCCAATGCCAAATTCCATCAATCATACACAATAGCTTCCTTTTAGGGACTACTCATACACTTGGAACCCCAAAAATAGAAAACCCTTCTTTTATAATTCAATTTCAAACCCTAGTTTCTCTCAAAAACCCCAAACAACACCATCTATACAAAAATACATGACATCTATGTCAAAACTCATAGAAATGAGTAGGTTATCCCTACCTCAAGTGATGGGACTCAAAGGAGATGAAGGTGAAAACCCAAGATACTCCAAACACCAACTTTTTCGGATCAAAACGAAGATCACACCAAGCTCCACACTTTATACAAAGGAACTAGGGTAGAAGATCACTAGGACTAGATGTATTTGTAGAGGGAAGATGTATTATAGAGAGAGAAACTCTCAAATTAGGGTTTTGGAATGCTTTAGAGAAAGGGAGGGGTGGCCGAAAAAGTGATTTCAAAAGCTTCATCTCGGATTGATATACAATACAGCCTGCTCGAGCGTAGAACGCCCCGCTCGAGCGTCAGACACAGACTCCCGCTCGAGCGTGAAAAGAGCCGCTCGAGTGTAGAATACACACTTCCAGAAGTTCTGCAGACGAAGGTCCCCGCTCAAGCGTGAAAGTGGACACTCGAGCGTCCGATGACCTGCAGGAAAAATACTGAAGGTTGAAGAATCCCGTTCAAGCGTCAGACTACCCGCTCGGGCAGAGGAGCAAATGCAAAAGGTCCCGCTCGAGCGTAAAGGCCAAAATCTGGACATAAGCTATTTGTTTCTAAACACAACCAACATGTTTTAAACCTGTCCAACACATCCCAAAACTCAAATACAAAGAATTAAAGGACAGAAACGCGACACAGATAACAACAATCATCCACGGAATTGAGTCCGGAATACAATAAACAACGGAGGAAAAACCGGGATCGCTATAAAAACGTATACACATATATATTACACATTATATAATATTTTTGGATAAAATATTATAAATTATATAGAAATATATTTGATATTAAATAAGATTCACGAGAGAAAATAAAATTTCTATATCTAATTTTCAGATAAAAATATTGCTTTATTAACAAATGTCAGTTTCTTCCTCTTATATATTGTAACAAATTAAAGGACCCGAGTGTTTAAATTGAGTACGAATATCGAATATATATCTCACATCCTTATCCATGTCATATTTAATATATACAAATATTTAAAAATAAAAAATAAAAAAATTCATGTAACACAGCTAAATACCTTCGTTGTCCATGAAAAAGAGATTACTCAGCAACACAATGAGCAGCTTTATAGTAATAAACTCGTGGAAAAAGTATTATTGACTGATGATTTACGGTGGTGCCACATGTATTAATTAATGTATATATTAGTGTGTCAACACTACTTATGATATTATTATTGATCTCACTCATTAATCACATTACAAATATCAAAAACTTTTTAAATTATGTCACATAATCAATTAGTACATTAATTAATATATTAATTAATACATATAGTATTATTCAATAATTTAAGAAACTAAATCGAATGTTTTGAAATCCCATGATGAGCTAAGGAAACAATTGGATAAAATGAAGGTTAAGCTAAGGCGGCCCGTTGACTGTAATATGGTAGGACTTGTCAAATCTTGGCCTCCACCTAGCAACCTAGGAGGAGGAGAGGGGTTTTGCTTCCTTTGAAGTCAAAAATGTGAGCCTATTTACCAAGTCAAACAAACACGAGTCTTTTGTAACACTTCTTAAAAGGGCCAAGGTGACCTCTTCCTTTTATTGACCAACATCTGGCTTGATGTTGTTTGACACCTTGTTCGAGATGAATTCATTTAGTCTGATTTTTTAATTATTTAAATTTGACTAAGAAAAGTTATGTTTAGGAGAAATTTTAACTTTTTTTTTAATTGATTTGATAATTGTAAGAAATTTAATGATTATAAGAGAAAAAATAAAATAATAATGATTTGAATGTGATATTTTATTTTATTGACTAAATTAGTTTGTTTTGCCTTTATTAAAAAAATTAACAAAAAATAAAAAATTATTTTTAAAAAAACAAGTTATACACAATTATTCAAAATTTCCATGCAACTTATATATATATATATATATATATGTATATATATTTCCAAACACATTAATTTTTTTTCATTTTATAAAAAAATTAAAAACTCAAATTCCAAACCACATTTTAAAAACGACCAATGGGGAAGATTTTTATTGGATAATGGTGAGAACCAATAGGTATTTGTTAGACCGTCCGTCTCCAATCTTTCATCAAATAAATTTGATGAAAAATTGATGAAAATGGTGCTCCAACCGTTTCATCAGTTTGTTATCAAATTGATAATGTCTTAAATTTTTCATTAAATTGAGGATGCTTGGAGCCTTTCATCAAATTACTATAGATAGCCGTTAGTGCAAAAGCACCGAACGACCGGTTATTTGTCCATCGGACATCCACTTCTTTGCAATTTACACTGGACAATTTATACTAGCCGGTCGACCGACCGGATATCCTTCCAGTCATCCTCTTGATCGACCGGTGATTTGATGAAAATTTAGAATTCTCCGTTGGAACTCTCGATATCATATCAAGATTTTACTTAAATTTTTACTCAAATTTGATATATAAAAAAAAAAAAAAAGGAGTAATCGTTAAAAATGCCCTTAGATGAAGTTAGATCACTCACTTTTAGAGAAAAAAAAAATTTCACGCTAGGTGAAGAATTCACAGTTTTCTATTGGTTGGACAATGAGATGGTCTCACCTCTAACTTCAAATCAACCAATAAGCATCAAGTGTAATGTTCATACACTTATGTGTGAACAAATTTGCACTCATCACTGTCAAGCTTACTTTCACTCTTAGAATTATCTCATGTCATTTCTCTAAGTCACCCAAATTTAATTAATATATTTCAGAAATCCCTTCATTCATTGTCAACGAGTTTTGGGGCTGTTTGGTACAGTTTTTTTTCAACTTAAATCTACTTATAGCTTAAAATAAGTGATTTTGGAGTGTTTGGTGTAGCTTATGGGGGCAGATTATAGCTTTTTATAAGTAAAAATTGAGCTTTTTGGTTGAGTAAGAAAGGAGGTGCTTCCCAAAACAGCTTAACCGGGCAGCTATAATTTGAGGGGCAAAATGACTTAACCCTCACAATTTCAAATAATCACAAGTGTACCATGTATATAAATAAAAAAAACTCTCATTTTTGTCTCTTTGATAAAGCTCTAGCGATTTCCGATGATGTCTGGCGCTTTCCGGTGACGTATCCCTCGCTCCGGCGATGAAACAGAGATCTATCTCTTCTCTCTCTCTCTCTGCCTTATATCCATGGCGTCGGTCGATCTTGGGTTCGTCGTCATCGCCATCGCCATCGTGAAGCTCTGTCTGTGTGTCTCTCTCGGGCGTTGTTTCGTCACCATCGCGATCTAAATCAACGCCATCGTCGATCTAAATCAACGCCATCGTCGATCTAAACCAACGCCGTCGTTGATCTGAACCATCGCAATCTCAAACCCTAGCACTGGTCGTCGCCCTTGTGCTACCGGAGCTAGGGTTTTCAAACCCTAGAAAAAAAATTGGAAAAAAAAAATCAATATTAATATTAATTAAAAAAGAAAAAATTACTTTTCAGAATTAATAAAAACAAAATTAACATTTAATATGAAAAAAAATTTAAAAATTACTTTTCAGAATTAATATTTAACACAATTTATTTCAATTAATATTTACTTTTCATAATTAAAAAAATTACTTTCCAGAATTAATATTTACTAAAAATGAAATATTACTAAAATAATTTAAATGAATAATAATAAAGAATAATAATAATATGAAAAATAATAATAATAATAATTGATGGACAAAATGATACTAATTTTAATATTTAACACAATTTATTTCAATTAATATTTACTTTTCATAATTAAAAAAATTACTTTTCAGAATTAATATTTACTAAAAATGAAACATTACTAAAAATAATTAAAATGACTAATAATAAAGAATAATAATAATATGAAAAATAATAATAATAATAATTGATGGACAAAATGATACTAATTTTAATATTTAACACAATTTATTTCAATTAATATTTACTTTTCATAATTAAAAAAATTACTTTTCAGAATTAATATTTACTAAAAATGAAATATTACTAAAAATAATTAAAATGACTAATAATAAAGAATAATAATAATATGAAAAATAATAATAATAATAATAATTGATGGACAAATTGATACAAATTTTAATAATCGATGAACAAATTAATAATAATAATAATAATAATATTATTATTATTATTATTATTATTATTATTATTATTAATTGATACTAGTTTTAATAATTGATGAGCAATTGATAATTTTTGTACTAAAATCAAAATTAATAATAATAATAAAAAAAAAAAGAAATACAGAGAAAGATGAGAAGAAAAAAATTAATAATTTTGATAATGAATATATGAAAGATAATATGTAATGAAATCACAACATTAATATAAATTAGAACATGAATATTAATTTTAATGAATTAATAAATTAAAAAAAATTAACAAAGAAAGAAGAGAAGAAAAAAAAATTAAAAAGAAAAGAAAATAAAATAAAATGAAAATGAAAAAGAAAAAAATGTAATATAAATGAAATCACAAATTTTATATCTTATAAGGACAAAAATAACAATTATACAGAAAAAAGCTATTTTACAGCTTATTTATCAAACACTACTCTGCTGCTTAAATTCATAATCCCACAACTGCACCAAACAGATTACCAGCTTATGTTCACAGCTGTAAGTTATAATTTATTAAGCTATAATCTATAATCACTTTTCCATAACTCTACCAAACGGGCACCTTTGAGTTATAAATTTTAACATGGTATCAGAATTGCTTTTGAGTGGTCTCCACGCACTCAACCCTAATGAACAAGCACATAAGCAACGCGAATCAATCTCTCTCTCCATGTTCTAAGGCCTCGCTTGGGAACAAGCTAATTTAGTAATTTTTTGGCTAAAATATGAGCTAAAAAAAATTAGTATGTTTGGGATGACTTTTTGACTTTTTACGAAAAGATGTGCAAAAAGTAAAGAAAAAAGAGAATCTTTGACTTTTTGGTATGAGTTGTTAGCTTTTTGACTTTTTTACTAAATGGACTGGTTCCCAAACAAGGCCTAAATGTGTTCCACCTTTGTGTATGTCTCGCCTCACATAAAAGAAGAATTTGTCCATAACGTTATTCCTATCAATGGAACAATGCTACATACCACTAATTTATCATCACTAACTCCACCAC
Organism: Camellia lanceoleosa; assembly: GCA_025200525.1. NCBI lineage: Eukaryota > Viridiplantae > Streptophyta > Magnoliopsida > Ericales > Theaceae > Camellia > Camellia lanceoleosa. Next base: position 92,667,059 of record CM045772.1, on the reverse strand, counting down.
TAGTGAGGTGACAATTGAAAAAAAAACAAAAACAAAAACCAAGGCACAAAACATATGTGACAATGGGATTAGAGCCACCACTAATTAGTGGTCTAAAGCATTTTTGCCTATCAATGTTGTTCATCTTTTTCCAGCCTAAACTCTAAAAACTATCTTGGGAGTTGAGCAATTGTTCATTACCACTGACAGTAGTGATGTGGCTATGCCACAAACACATTCAAATCATTGATTTGTACCACACAAATAAATGGTTTAGATGTATTTGTTGCAATGTAATTGATGGCAAGGCCTCTTTTGACATAGTACACTTTCAAACCTAACACTTCCATGTTCCAAAAGGAACATTGACAATGTCTGATTGCTTGAATCACCAGGAGACCATCTCCTTCATTAACAATTCGACTATAATTTCAGGTTCTGGCAGTCAGCAAAGCCTCGTGCATAGCCATTGCTTCCAGAGTTATTCTAGAAGCAACTTGGTGCTTATATGTAGAGTAATATTAGGATGATCAAATTATTATTATTTTTAAATAAATTTGTTTACTATTTGACATGACACTTTGATATGGAATAATTGTTCATTTCGTTTATTAAAGCTTCAATAATGATTGAACCTATAGTTTAGATCAATAACTACTAATTTGTAGTGCCACCTAAATTTACTTCAAGAGCACTGAAAGGTGTATATTGGTATAATAAATAGAAGATGGGATTCATTGCCATACACACAATTGAGATGGGCTTGATCTATAGGGGCTAATCCAGGAAGACAGATTTCATACTCAATTTACAACTTTGATTCATTTCACTCGATTAAAATATCACTTGGAAATGGGGGATTACTCATGAATGCACAATTAGTTAAAGCCCAAATTTTGGAGATCAACCCATATGGCTTACGGCCTGGTGAATGCGATAGGCCCGTAACCACTAAAGGGCCATAACAAGACCCTTAAAAGGCCATAGAAGGAAAAACACAAGGTCAGCAATAGACATAACCCTAGGACGATTCTCCTTCTATTCTCTCAATATATTGAAGTTGGCTGTACTAACTTATGTTGCGTTTCGGAGAGCTTTCTAACTATGATTTAAGAGTAGGAGTTGTATTTTGAGTTTGTGAGTTTTGAAATTATAATTTGAGTGTGGAAAATTTGTTTAGTGAAAGAGTTTTGAATTGAGTGGGGAATTTTTGATGTGACATATGATATTTGATACAAAAACTTACAATTTATAACCAAACATATAACTCAAAATTCTATTAAAACAAATAAAAAAAAATTTTAATTCGAAAAATATTTTTTTCGAATATATAAAAATTAACATATGTTAATTGCAAAAAATAAAAATAAAAAAATATTTACACTGTTCTAGTCAACCGGTCGGACAACCGGTTAGTCCAAATTTCCCCGCTTTCGACCGCGTTTTCAAAAGTGAGCATGGAATTAAGTTTTGAAATTCGTAAACAAACACCGTGTTCAAATTAAGCTCTGAAACGTTAGTTCTAGAGCTGTTCCAAACATAGCCTTAGCCTCTCTTCTTTTAATCTCTCTATCTCTCAAAGTTGGCCCTACTAACTTAGGTATGAGAGGGTCTTCGGTCAGTACCACCCCGGTGCCTACCCAATACTCACATCTTTTCTTGCAGGTTGCTTGGCTCAAGTTGAGACACTACAAGTCTGAACATCATCACATTGCATCATTACATTGCTAATATTACTTGGATGTGTACCAAACTGTTCGATGTAGCTTTTCCTTGGAAAAAATAATGATTAAGCTAAAAAAAATAATAATAATAATTCATTATCGACAAATTGGGAAGACAATAATTATAACTTCAACATTTAATTTAACAGCTGCAACAAACCGCGCTTATAAAGATTATCTGATTCTGACCTTATGTATATAAGATTCAACATATTGTTGAAATTCTTGAAACATCAATTTGAAATGGTTCAAATTTGGACATTTAAAAGGCTTTGCTGAAAGGTGAAACCCCCCAGCCATGGAACTCTAAATCATCAAAGTTACGGGGGGGATGAGTGACATGTCCTGCATATTGTTTCAATTGTTTACACAATCAGGTTTTGTTAACCAACGTTCACTCTAGCTTTTGTTTCTCTTAATGCTGTGTTTGGTTAAGGGATTTGAGGAGGGATTTGGAAAGGAAAATGGAAAAGGTAGGTGAAATGTGAAAAAAATATACCTACATTTCACATAGTTTCACACACCTTTTCCCTTTCCTTTTCCAAATCCCTTCCAAAATCCTCCAAACAAACACAGCGTAAATGTCTATATAGTGGTTTACTGTTTTATTCTACATTCCAATACGACTCCCAAAGTGGGTGAGAAGAGGGTGAATTACAAATACACTCTCTGACGTTTGATTGAAATACGAATCGCCCCTGTAATTTTGAAAATTATATTCCATCTCCTGAAGTTTCTAATTTCATGACAAATTGCCCCTTCTATTAATAAATTATCAAGTCAATTAATAATTTTTAATGATGTTAGAAATATGTTTTAATTAATAATTTATGTAATTTTATTATTGTATAAGAGAGCAATTATGAATTTCATTTTTTCAGTTAATTTTGTTAAATAAAAAATTATGACAATGGGGTATTTGTAATTTTCCAAAGCACAGAGACAATCTATATTTTAAGAAAATCTCAAGGAGTGTATTTGTAAATTACCGTGAGAAGACATACATGCAGGTGAGGGGAGTCAAACACCTACAAATGTCTGCAATTCTATGCCAAGAATTGGATTTGGTCAAAGGTCACCATCCAAACTTCTTATGGTAAAAATGGCAATTAAAACCTCTGTTATGAAGCAATTAGTACAACAGAAGTAAATAATAAACAGCTGCAGCCTATGACATGCTTGTTAGGAATTGTGAAACACTTAAGTATCGATGAATCACAAAAGAAAAATGGAGAAAAATAATAAACAGGAATTGTACATCACATGCACTCACAAGAACACGAGATTTATGTAGTTCATCCTAAAATAAAGACTACATCCAGAGTCATGGTTTCACTATGATTTAAACGAATTACAATCAATATATACAAATATAGCGATCCCCCAACTCCATATATGTAGTAGGAAAATGTTTTGGAGCTCCAATTTTGAACCCCCAAATCAACCCCAAGTGATGTGTCATAAGCCACATCACTTGGAAACCCTAATAAAATATAAAATTTTTCTAATGAGTGCTTGTCATGTCATTGGGGGTCCAAAATTGGGGGATGTATCATTACTGATACATAGTATTAAGGGCTACAGATCACAAGTGTATAAATATCAAAACACTCTTACTTTATAATTCGGGTTGAAGGCATGCCCCCAAACCCCACCTTCAAGCAAGTGGTTAGTGTCAAGTATGTATTAGGATACACACTACCCAACAATGCTTGCCTTCTTTTTTTCTTTTTCTTTTTCCTGAAAAATTGAAAATTTGCTTTTAATGATGGTACTCATGGCAAGTGTTCTTACCCAGCAAAAGGCAAGATTTCATGGCGAATTTTTATTCAGTAAAGGTGGAACAGTTATTTAGAGTTTGCCTTGGTCATGTGCTTAATACATTTATCATCATGATTGCTCAATTGATTGATACCCTTCTCTCTCTCTTTTTTTTTTTTTTTTTTGGTCACTGAGTAATCTTAGTTGCTAAGAACAGCTAATACAATTTGATGAAACACTTTTAAAAAGACAAATCCAATGCTGCAACACAGAATACTTGTTTCATCAAGAGCTTTCTTCTATTTTTCTGAAGTTTAGGTACTCATAATTCTTTGTGGTTTATGCTCTAACTTGCACTACTTTCATTCACTACAATTTTTCCTTTTTTCATATGTATATATATTATATGCTAAAAAACTGCACGTTAATGTGAAGCGAAATTCCACATCGTTTGGGTATGAAAGTAATGTGCATGCAGTATATAAGCGTAAGGGCACCTTCAACTCTACGGCTAGCTTTTGGGGTTATTCCTCCCAACACCGTGAAACCGTTGACTCCAATACTTGAAATAATAAGTTATTGGGTTGAGTTCTACCCTACACCATGAAACAGTTAACTCTCAATATATACTTGAAACACAATGTTGCTATGTGCTTTTGATCTTCCCCGTATTGGAACATATGCAATCAAAGGTTAGTGCTGAAAACATAACTTGTACTTCTCGTGCACAAGCGAGAAATCATAAAAAGTAAAAAATTCTTATTCAATTAGAATAATATCTATTGTACTGTGAACATGCTTTTCATGGGAGCTCAACTAGTAAGCTCATATTGATAAGAGGTTCAAGTGGCTTTCACCATCAGATTATCTGCTAATAATGATGTCGAGCAAAAGAATCTCAAGAGGCAGCTCTTTAGCTTGTAAACTCAACGAAAATTTTACCGATGTTTGTATTATTATTCTTATAAAAGAAGATATATGTGCACATACTAGGGTATGGTTGAGTGTGATCACGAAGTAGATCTCTTGGAACCTGTAAAACTATGGAAATGATTTTATTGACTGATTTTTAATGACATTAAAAATACAGATTTTACCATATAAACCTCAACAACTGTTTCATTATGTCCAATTCATTACTTAATTACTTACATATCTTGAAATAAAAAGGAGATGGACTACTTCAAGTGCAGATTCTCATGTAAAAGTTTGAATTTATTTATTTATTTTTTTGTTGGTACAGAGGACGAATAAACTATTTTTATGGCTGTCCAAACCCCATGTAAAAGCAGTGTAATCATTTCATTTTGTGGGAAATCCTAAGGCCCTTTTCTAATATGGATTTCATCATCTCCACTATAAGGCGTGATATTTGTTTTATCCTTTCCTGATTTAATTCATATATATATTTTTTTATTAATTCATATATATATTTTTTTATTAATTTACTTTCCTCCTTGTTGGTACCAATTTCTCTTGCAGGTTGCCTCGACAGACAATGCATGTGGAAAAATGACTTAGAACGTGTGTGACAGTTGGAGGCTTTAGATGGGAACACGTGTCAATCCAGTCAGGCAGAGAAATCAAAGCATGCCGCAAAGGAAAAGGAACAATGCTGAAATAAAGAGAAATTGTGGGAAGTTATTTTGAAGAAGACAAGTGGCAAAATCTCAAGAAAGCTGGCAAAGGTAGTGGCGGTTGCAAGAGGTTATATTCAGCCGATGATCAAAGGGTGAGAGCGGAGACTGAAGGAAAGTCTGACATAGCCTGAGTACTAAAGTAATGTTAAGCATATAGGCCTCATCTCAATAGCTAGCTTTTAGGTTTGAGTTCTCCAGTTTGTTTGCAGTTTCATCTTTTCAGACTTCCAAAGAAATCCTTGAATCTGTCACCTCACACATTTGTGTTAAGACATTGTTGATTGTGGCCTAATAGAAATTTTACTAACACTCCCGTATCTCTTTTATCTGATCTGATCGATGCTTGATACAGTTATAGATTGCGTCACTCTTGATGCCTACCCTGCTTTGTATCTGAGCATTTACTAATGGTATACAGGCAGTGGAGTAAGGCAAACCAGTTGTTGGGTTGCTTTCCAACTACATTAACAAACAAACATTTAAATAATTGCAATATGGGAGCTCCAATTTCAATTTCAGTGTTTTTTTTATTAAGATTTGGTTAATTTGGTTAGTGATACATGTTTAAAGAGCACTGCATTGTGAAAGATGACTTCAAGGCAACAAACATTTATGAATTTTTTTTAATATGTACTGGTGTTACTATTCCATCATTTACTTTTCTTTGCCTCAAATCTTTTTGGATATGATGACTAGAAAAATAAAAACTGATACATCTGAATTGCCACGCCTGCCTTCAGCCGCACTAAAGAAAATAGATAAAAGAAAAAATGAGAAAGAAGATCCAAAGTCATGGTTTGATGAAGACTACAATAGAGTTATAATTGGGATCAAGTTTCTGTCTAAAAGGCTAACAGGTCTCAACTTGGTATTCCAATTCAATAATGACTAATTGGATGATTAATAATTTAATAGGTTTTAAATTTACAGGAGTTGATCTAACTGATTTTATACTATCAGTAAGAATACCAGTATGAAATAATATCATATTTACTTCTGTTAATTAAATTTTAGTAAAAATGCCAGACCTGCTGTAGTATAATTTGCTTAGAATATGATGAACTCTATTCAATGTAGAGTATCCACTTGTCAAGTGATGTTAAACGAGTTGTGACAGGGTCAAAAATACTTAATTGTCTGTAATTGTGATGTGCTGGACTTGCATAATTATGTCCATTAATACAAAGTGGTTTGCTATCATTAGGATAGTGATTGGCATACAAGGTTGATTTGGGAGATGATCTTCGAAATTTTATATTCCTTTCAATCATGAATTAAAAGAAGAATAAAAGAATGAATTGGCTTAATCTCAAATAAGGTCAGCCCATGAATATATAGATCGATATGTACAATATCAGGAAACTGTACAAGATAGGAAATAACATAGAAAATGAAATAAAATCAAGGCCTAAACAATGGCCATAACATAAAAGGGTCCTATTCTAGAATATTCTGTGTACTATATTTCAACATTAAAAGCCGCTTATATATTTATCATTGGTTAGGTGTTATGAACTCCTAACAGCAGAAACTACAATGAGTTTGGGTTCTGGTGGAGGATAGGAATGTGAAGTTTTTGACACCTCTAGTATCACTCGAGGGATTGTAAGCAAAATACTTTTTTGTTTCAACGTAGTTCTTGCATAGCACTGCCCATATGAACAACATGAAAGTGCAAAAGGGAAAAGCATTTTTTAAATGACTTGTAGGCATTATTAGTAATCAAAACCAGTCCAGAACTTATCCAGGAAAGAATGGTTCATTTACAAATAAATAATCAAAATCTGGATATTCAGCGCATTTCATGTGAAATACTATTATGTTATGGGTTTACATAAGGTATCAAATTGAAGTGGATTGAACTTCCACTTATTTTCTTTTATGTAAAGCCACAGATATAACCGAGTGCGTAATTATGAACTCAAGTTTAAGATAGTTGGATCACTGTTGCGGCATTAGGACTCAGTTAATTATGGTAGATTTTACTGCATAGAATTCAGTCAAAATTGCTCATGTTGGATCATCTGCACATGTTCAATGAGGTTTTACATCGGATGCTACTTTGCTATAATTACTGCATAGTTACTTTTGGATCATACTTTCATAATGCAACATAGAATTACTTTAGCAGAATTTGTGGGGAGTGGGACATCTCCACTAGGAAAAGGTATTGCTCTGAAAACATGCCTTTTCTATTTCTTTGATGTTAGCAGTGAACTTCAATTAACTGGGGACACAACTCTCTCTCTCTCTCTCTCTCTCTCTCTCTCTCCCTCTCCCTCTCCCTCTCATTATTCTCTAATAGAAAACATGTCTTTTGTTGTTAATATAAACCATTGGTTTTTTTTTTTTTTTTTTTTTTTAATTGCATGGACTGAAAGCATTGGGGCCTAACTGCAATCATACTACACAATAATTTCCGAAGTGTAAAATTTTATGTCGCATTTGCATGCCCAAGCATTGAACTCAAACAAAACAAAATCATTAATTTTCACCAGCAACCCTCTTTAATAAAGAAAGACAGACTAGCCTTGTCTCGGAGGGTCTGGATCCTCTCCATTATATGGTTGTGAAAGAGTCACACCAATATATCTTTATTTCAACTTTAAAAATAGCTAAGGAATATTTTAGAATTTTCTCAAAACGGTTGATTCTGAATTTTAATGACATGTCATAACCTTATGTATTATAATGAAGAGGATCTAAATCATGCCTCAGAGGCTATATGATCAATCCAACAATTGATGATCTGGGACCCTTCCAAGAAGGATGTTTCAGCTAAACACTCACTCGGGACTAAATTTAATCTAACTGAATTAAAAAAGGTCTTGTGATCACCCATATAGCTGTATAATTCACTGAAAGTAGTGTTCAGTATATGTAATACAAAAACACTCTACTTCGACTTAAAGACTAGCTTGAAATTGTAAGATTTCATTGATATTCTAAACCAGACCAGTTCACATGATGAGGCGTAACTCGTAGTCTGAGAGTGTTTAACATGAAGATTCTGTAGTCAAATCCATAGTATTCCTGATACTACAGATCAACGTGGTATTAGAACATTTTTTGCACGTTGGACTCGCTTTTTAGAGGAGGAACACCTAACCAAGTTGACAAAATTGGGAGTATGCTGTTGAGTTTAGGTCGAGAGCCAACAACACGCTTTGTATTGACTTGGAGAATTACCTAACTAATGCAGTGGATGAATTATGAGTATGCTGTTGAGTTTACTTCTGGAATCAACCGGCATTGTAAATAATAAGACCAACAAGTATGAAACATTATAGCAATAAAAATGCATAAAAAAGAAAAGTAGACTAATTAACTAGACTCGTATTTCGGGAACAACATAGGTCTTGTTTCTTGATTTTCTTGGACCAAGGAGTCACTTTCTCACTATTGTAATGGTTGCTCATAGACACCACCAGGGGTGGTGGCTTAATGGAGAAGGCATTCTTCTCATAGGCGTGACCCAGGTTCGACTCCTGGGGGAGCGAAATGCTATGTAATTTCAGTGGTTCTCTACGGAGACCTCAGTTTATACTCCGATTGAATCCTGAACTCGTTTGTGGCGTATAGTTGAGCTCCGCTGGTGTCTCGGTGGTGGATCCCTTCCTTTGGGTTAGATTTTGTACTCCAATCGAATCCTGAGCTTGTTTGTGGTGTATAATTAAGCTCCGCTGGTATCTCAGGAGTGGGTCCCTTCCTTTGAGTTAGATTAAATCAGGCTGACAACCGATTATCCTGGGACCTGGGCCCACGAATGCAGTGATGATACCGTAGAGTATCCTTTTTCTTGTTCAAAAAAAAAATAATAAAAAAATAAAAAAAATGGTTGCTCATAGACCATGAGGAGTTGTTAATATAACAACCCATAAAAGTTAAAACAACAATTGTCTATAAAATAGTAAAGAAATGAGGCTTCAATGCTCAAACTTTATATTTTACCACTTACAAGCACGTTTTTGCATCTATAAATTAATACGCTTCAGTGAGTCATCTTCATTGTGGCAAGTGCAGTGAGGAAGATGAAGATTCTCATGCTAAAAACTTTCTTTCTCATTTTTCTCTTTGCTTTTCTAGGAACCCAAGCAAGAACTATATCAGGTAAAACACCTGTCTTTAACCATAATGATTCTTTTCTCAGTCAGTCAACTGTTTTATAATCAGTTACTGGGCAAGCACATGTTTCGGAACAAGTTGTAACTACACACTCTTCACTAGTTCAATGCTTGTCTTCTTATTTAATCAAATACTTTGCTCAGAGTACATATCATTCAACCATGAATTGTCTTTCATGATTTCTTACAAAGTTAGAATACTTTTACAAATGCTTGTAGTACAGTTGACAGTTTGAAGTCATCTTACAATCTTAAATTAATAACCTTAATTATTTTAATGGTTTCAATTTATTTTCTAAACTGTCATTCTCGGCATGATGTAGAACATGAACATCCACGTGACAAATTGATGAAGAACAATTGTGGAAGGACCTTCAGCCCAACAACAGTGTCTCTAGCATCATCATCACAAAGCCAGGAGATAAAAGGCGCTTCTCCTTGCAACAAAGAGCATTCCTTCAACTTTGCAAGAAAGACTAATTATGAAAGATCGTCAAATCCACCACCTCCATCTCCAAGTTCATCACCACCAACCGAACAAATATCAAAGGCTTTTCCTCATGGTGAAGATCATTCCTTCAATTTTTTGGCAAGAATGGATCGGTATGGAAGGGCCTCACGTCCACCACCGCCATCGCCAACATCATCACCACCAACCCAACAGATATCAAGAGCCTTTCCTTGTGGCGAAGACCATTTGTGCAATTTTTTTGTAAGATCTCATTATGGAAGGACTTCAAGTCCACCACCGCCATCCCCAACATCATCACCACCAACTAAGGAGATATCAAAGGCTTTTCCTCGTGGCGAAGAGAATTCTTGCAACTTTTTGGCAAGAATGACTCAATATGGAAGGACCTCAAGTCCACCTCCGCCATCCCCAACATCATCACCACCAACTAAGGAGATATCAAAGGCTTTTCCTCGTGGCGAAGAGAATTCTTGCAACTTTTTGGCAAGAATGACTCAATATGGAAGGACCTCAAGTCCACCTCCGCCATCCCCAACATCATCACCACCAACTAAGGAGATATCAAAGGCTTTTCCTCGTGGTGAAGAGAATTCTTGCAACTTTTTGGCAAGAATAACTCAATATGGAAGGACCTCAAGTCCACCACCGCCATCCCCAACATCATCACCGCCAACCCAACAGATATCAAGGACTTCTAGTTGTCCTCCCGGGTATCCTTGCAACGTCCTAATCATGACAACTAGCTATGAACGGACCCCAAAATCTCCACCTCCACCGCCAAAAGAAGCTCCGCCAAGCCATCAAATAACAGCGCTAACAATGACTGACTATGGCAAGACAGCCACTCCACCACCTCCATCTCCAAAGCCATCAGCTCCGACCCACCAACTATCAAGTATTGGGCTGTTACTTAGAAAATCGCCTCCAAATTCCAACTTAGCTTCTATCTGAAATGATTTTAATTCATGGAAGTACTAGGCAGATAGTCTATCTCAGTATCTTTACTTGGCTTGTGATATTAATTGAAGTGTGTGCCACTAGAACTATAGATTAAGAGGACATAGATCAGGTGAATTAGTAATCACTCAGTTGTGCCAATGAATAGAATATGTATATTCGGAGTAGTGAACTTGTATAATATATCAGAAAGGTAATCAGCTTTTTAGTGCAGAGTGTGTTATTAACTATTGTAAGACTTGTCTTATTGAAATAAAAAATGAAACCCAATTTCTTATTGGGCCATTTTGTGAAGGAGTACTATTGCATGAGATTCAAGATAGCTACCTCTTTTCCAAGACATGATGCCTGGGTTCAAATCTTACCACTGCGACTACTGATTGTAATATAAAAATTTACAAAATCAAAGCTGAAATGAACTCAAGCCTAGCATTGTTAATTGTAGTAGTAACAAAGAAATAAAATTTCAACACAAAGAATGGGAAAATTTCAACATGATTGTGTACTGTGTGGGCATCATTTGCCTTATATAAAAGTTTTTGGTATCAAATTTTTGTATCCAAAGGTGAAAATTTTGTTACAAAAAATATTTGAGAATCAATTCCTGCCATTGTGAGTGTAGTCACTAAAGGTCATCTCAAAAAATCAAAAAGAAGACTTTTAGCGACAATTTTGAAAATGTCGCTAACAAATTTTGGTGCCAAAAGGTTTAAATTTTGTGAGAAAAATTTTGCTCTCAAAAAGTTAATAATTCATCATTAAATGTCAAATTTTGTTTTGTCAGTAACAGTGACACTTTTGATAATTAAAGGGATTTTGTCTCTAAATTATTTTTTTTTAAACTTTAAGCAGTGTAAATTCTCAAATAACATTTATACAAACATGATAAAATGAGAAAATGATAAAATGATGGATAAATTACAAATACACCCCCTATGTTTGGTTTAAAGTACAGATTGCTCCCGTGGTTGAAAATTTTTCAACAAATACTCTCTTATTAGAATTTTTTATTTAACAGAATTAGCTAAAAAAATGAAATTAATAATTGTTTTCCTATACAATAATAAAATTACCTAAATTATTAATTGAAACATATTTTTAACATCATTAAAAACAGTTAATTAACTTGATGATTTATTAATAAAAGGGACAATTTGTTATACAATTAGAAACCTCAGAAAATAGAATGTAATTTTCAAAACTTCAGGGAGCGATTTGTATATTAATCAAATATCAGGGGATGTATTTGTAATTTACCCTAAAATGATTATCTCGATGGAAGATATAGAACTTTAAACTTTAAATGATGAAATTGTAATAAAGAATTTGGTATCTCCTTTTTTGCTGTTATGTTCAGTCAAAGACTATATACTCATTTAAATAAAATAAATTTATATCCAAATTTTAAAAGAAAATGAGGCCTAAAAGACGAGGTTGTCATGATTTAACAAACACATTAACATTTTTGAAAACTTGAGAGGGTGAATTTATTTTAATTTCGAAAAATTTAGTTCTGTTAATGAGTAAATTTACCTTTTGGCAATAGTTGCACCCTTCTTCAATCTATAAGGCAATGTCATGCTCTTTGCTATAATAAAAACATTTTATAGAAAAACTTTTTAATTGCCCCAAGCTGTATTTAAAATGAAAATATTTCATTTACTACAATAATTCTTGCATCAGTGTTACGGTGGTCCACAAGAAATTGGAAGTACCAAGAGATTAAGAGGGGCAGGTGCCCTCTTAACTTGTAGAATTGCATTTTAAGCCTAAGTTTTAAAAATACATTCATTTTTTTTCATCTATAAATATATCGAATGATTCATACCACTAAAAAAGACTACTAATAGCATTAATGCATTGGGAATGCCAAAAAATAAATAAAATAAGGCATAGGCAGTTGGCGGGGCCATATCATTAGTGCTGCTATTAGAGCACTACTTTTAGTGTTCTCACCCATTTTTCTAAATATATAGAGAGATTTATTTATAACTACTTATCTCATATTACTTGAGAGTTCTATAAAGTGAAATATTAAGATTGTTTTATTATGGTGATATATGTGATATTAAAATAGTTTTCAAACATTGATAGTTGATTTGTTTTTACCAAACTAAATTTATATTCCAAATAAACCTAATCTAATTACGTGTAGATTTTAATAGATGAATTTATTATTTAATAGGTCTTACGATAATTAATGGTATTTTTCATCAAACACTACTAAAAAATGTCACTAATTGTTAATTTTTAATGACAATTCAAAATTTGTCACAAAAAATGTCACTAATTATAAATTTTAGCTATAGTTTAAAAAAATGGTCACAAAAAAATCACTATTTTTCAACTTTCAATGACAATTTAAAAAATTCTTTACAGAAAATTATCACTAATTATAAGTTTTAGAGATAATTTATAAAAACCGTGATAAAAAAGTCACTAATTGTTAATTTTTAATGACATATGTAAGAAATTGTCATAAAAAATTATTTTTAACGAAGATTTTATTAATACTTACTTTTTAATAAAACTTGATAAGAATTAAATCAACTATTAAAACTTATTAATAATTTATCTATATCTTGCTCTCTTTAAATCCCGCTCTACCAGCAGAGACTCGTGCCTTACTTAGCACTACAAGAAAACTTGGCAAATAACACGGAGGCTTTTATGCGGACGGATAACTACCGTCATAAAAATGATTTTTTGCGATGTGAGATAGTTGCCGTCACCAAAGAAGTATTTTGAGACGGCGTCTATCTACCATTGAGAAAAATGGCCTTTTGCGACGGGGATTACCTCCGTCGCTAATGATTGTAAAAGAAAAATGCAGGAGAATTTGCGACGCACAGTATACCGTGGCAAAAAGTATTATTTAGCGACGGTGAAAGGTTGCTGTCGCAAATGGTGAACCATCTGTGATGGCAAAAGCTCGTCGCAAAAAAATATTTGTAAAACGACGTCGTTTTAGTTTGTTAATGATGTATCATTTGCGACGGTAATATATAAGCCGTCGCAAAAAAATAAATATTTCACATCCCGCTCATTTCTCCCATTCGCGGTCATGCTAAAATCCCCAAAATCCTCAAATCAAAATCCCTAAAATCACCAAACCAGAATCGCCAAAATCCCAAACCATTGATCCAACTATTAGAACCTAAATCCCAGAATCCCCAAAATCCTCAAATCAAAATCATTCAGTGCCGGAGTGAAGGAGGGTGAACGACGGCCTTCGCCGGAGTGACGAGGCAGCGACTGTGAACGAGGAGTGACGAACGACTGTGAACGACGAGTGACGAGGCAAGAACGAGGGTGAACGACTGCGAACGACGAGTGACGAAGCAAGACTGAACGACTGTGAACATTTTAAGGGTGAGTTCCACCACCTTCAATCCTTTCCATTCTTCAATTTGATTCCCACTTTGGGACCAACTCTTAGTACATACACACCTATACAATCTATACACACTAAGCTTCCTCTGTTTTATTAGGAAGGATTGTCAGCACAATGTATAGTTGTTGCTAGCTTCATATAACTAATTAAAATTACTTAATATCTTTCGCTGTTAGAATACATATTAACTCCTCATAAATATATAAAAATATACGTGGTTAAATGATTATACAGAGGATAGGTTATATTCAGTATCCTGTCCAAACAAATCAGATTTAAGTTAGCCTTTTCACGAGGTTCTTCGGCTAATCATTTTAAATGACTTAGCTTGATAACAAGGAAACATATATATTAAAATGAACAAAGGACATATGTTATGAATTGTATTAATGCATTGACTCACATGTCATCCCAAAGAATTCTTGATTGTTGATCAGGATCTTCAGCCAATTGTTTCCATTGTGCTCTTGCCTGGCCTTAATTTTCCTAGCAGATTCCTCAGTGAAACGGAGACAAAAGTTTACTTCAATTATCTGTAGCACAGGGATATCCCCGAAATCAGATGGGATCTCCTTGAGACTACAACATTCTTCCAACACTAAATGCTCAAGGCTTGGAAAGTGAGTGCTAGAGGCAATCCATTCTTCAACACCGAGACATTTGAGTCGACAAAATCCCCCACCAGTTGTTTCCATTCTTCAATCCTTTCCATTCTTCAGCCATTTTATTTTGTTTTAAGAATTTGGAGTCCTCCCATTCTTCAATTTGTCTTTGCAAATCTCAATTGATTCCCACTTTCGGAAATTCATTCAGTGATCATCATTATCATTATCATCCATTTCTTTCTCTTAAGAATCCCACCTCACACACCATGGTTTTAGAGGTAATATATTATATAGCTCATCCTTGTTCATTTGGGTTTTTCTATTCAATGCAATTTGATTAATTGTCTTCAACTCATGTTGTTTGATTATTCGGTTTAGAATCTTAAGCCATATGTCTCTGGTTGTGCTTGCCATTAAGGACCAACTCATGATCATTTGATTTTTTGTTTTTAGTTAGGCAGAAATTAAAATAAAGTAAAAATGCCCCTCAAGATCTATTTTGTGCCTGGTTTGGAGGTAATTTTAATTCTTGATACTTCTGCCTCTAGTTACATAGTTGAATCCCAAAAATTGTTCTGGGCTGCTTTTGCTTTTTGATGTCATGAAATCATGTCCTTTGTTTGTGTTTGTTGCAAAAATCTTTTTATTTCAGTTGGTGCAGTACATTAACCAATGACGAGTGGAATCTCTCCTTACAACCAGGAACTTTTTTTTGTGTTTGGATCTTAGATTTGTAAAAAGATTAACGAGGGAGTGTGTTTGGCTGTGTTTTCGATTTCTGTTTTCAGTTTTTTTTAAAACACAGCTTCTATTTCATTTTGATTTCCTTTTTTTACATTCACAATTTTTTTCACAAATCCAAAATTAAAACACAGCCTATGTTAGAGTGTATATATATTTATTTATTTACCAACTAAGTGAGTAAAAATCTAGGCAAAGTGAAGTGAGTTATCATTATGAAAGTGGAATACAAGTGTTGTATCTTTTACTCTCTCTTTTTTGTTTTGTTTTGTTTTTTTTTTTGTGATCATTTCCCTTTTGCTGAAGTGAATAGTTTGTTGACATAAAACTACTCATGACTTGCTGACTGAGTTATACTAACTAATGAATTAAACATGTTTGATAAAAAGCCATAATGAAAAGAAAAGAAAAGAAAAAAAAAATAGCTCTATTGTACATTTAATTTATTAATGTAGGCAAATCTTTAATGACAGAGAGCTGAAGCACATCCTTTACACGCACCTTCGTCCAGTTGCTCCTGATTTTCATCCTCTAACCTTGATACAGAGGTAGGTAATTCTTCTTTTTCCTTACCCCATCTGTTTCTTTACATCTCTTTCATTTTCTCCTTCACATACATCATGTGTGGATCTATGGCTTCTTCAAGAAAGAATGACATTCACTTTCTATTTTTTCTGCCAAGTTCAGACTAAGCTAAGTCTCCTGCTTAAATGACTATTCCAGAACCAATTTTAATTTATTGTTTGAGAGATGCTACAGAGTTAGGCATGTTCGGATTAAAGGGTTTGATGTTTAAAAATTTTACTGTGAGCTGTCTAACATTGGTTAGTTTCAAATTGATGACCATATTGTAAACCAACTACGAACTATCTGAGGATAGCATTTGGTCCAATAGCGCAAGCCCTTGGTTGTTTCCTCACTAATCGGGATTCGAAGCCCACCAATCCCCTTTTCTCTTAGGATAATTAATATGTGATATTATGTCTTGTAATTATATTTTTACCCTTACATCTCATTATGACTCTTACATTTGTTGTAATTATATTTTTTTCTAGGGCATATTTGTTTTGCATGTGAGATGTATATCTCCCAGTAAGTTTGCCTGAAGCAAATTAATAGTGGGAAACACATATGAAGGAAGTACAGATGATGGATAAAAGTTGGATTGATTTGCCAAATAGGATGTCGAGGGAATACATTAATGGGATTGATCAATTCCTTGTGTTTGCCTACACTAATAGGGTTGAAGGTTCGATGATTAATTGTCCGTGTAGAAAATGTGAGAATCGATACCATCTTAAGCGAGAGGGTGTACGGAAGCATCTAATTTTGAATGGTTTTTTAAAAAAGTACAAACATTGGATTAATCATGGGGAATCTTACGTATCTCTGCATGGTAATCGAGAGAATGAAACATTGGCTAATTTAGACATTGGGGACGATATGGTTGGAGACAATCATGGATATTGTCGCTTTACATCGAGAAGCTGTGCCTCGGAGCGGTGTATAAAGATGGTCTTTGAGCCATCACATCGACACCCACCATTGACTATTGTTGGATCACCCAGCGGTTAAATGCGGAGCTAAGGGATGAGTTGAGGAGGAGCTGCGGCGAGTTCTCTACACATTCTACAAAGAGAGCTGAGATGATGGCCTTTGTGTCACAGGGGGCAAGTGTGGATCCCAACAGACAGGTTCGATATAAATTAAATTGTTTGATAGTTAAATTTTCACACAACATTATGTATAAAATTCGAATATGATTAACACATTATGCATTGACTATCATAGGCTTCTGATGCATCAAGTGGCCACCGGGCATTTAGGGAATCTGCAGAAGACGAGAATCCATATACACTACCACCAGAAGATCAGGTATAAAATGTATCTTTACATTCTAAGCTAAAATGTATCTTTGCATTCTTTGCATTCTAAGCTAAGAGACTTGTGGGAGAAGACAGGACTCAAATCGGGTTCCCGGATTAGGCGTTGGAGACGGATTTCACTCTAGGCAAACTAGTTCTTTAAGAAACTTGAATTCGAGGTGTTAACGCTCTAAAATCACCAAAAAGGATCGGTTTAGCACGAAACTTGGCACACACGACCGCCTAGGCACGAGAGACTTGTGGGAGAAGACGGGACTCCAATCGGGTTCCCGGTTTGGGAGTTAGAGCCGTATTTCGGTATAGGCAAACTAGTTCCTTAAGAAACTTGAATTTGAGGTGGTGATGCCCCAAAATCACCAAACGGGGTCGGTTTAGCACGAAACTTGGCACACACGACCGGCTAGGCACGAGAGACTTGTGGGAGAAGAGGGGACTCCAATCGGGTTCCCGGTTTGGGAGTTAGAGTCGTATTTCGGTCTAGGCAAACTAATTTCTTAAGAAACTTGAATTCGAGGTGTTAACGCTCCAAAATCACCAAATGGGGTCGGTTTAGCACGAAACTTAGCACACACGACCGCCTAGGCACAAGAGACTTGTGGGAGAAGACGGGACTCCAATCGGGTTCCCGGTTTGAGAGTTAGAGCCGTATTTCAGTCTAGGCAAACTAGTTCCTTAAGAAACTTGAATTCGAGGTGTTGACGCCCCAAAATCACAAAACGGGGTCGGATTGGCACGAAACTTGGCACACACGACCGCCTAGGCACGAGAGACTTGTGGGAGAAGACGGGACTCCAATTGGGTTTCCGGTTTGGGAGTTAGAGTCGGATATCACTCTAGGCAAATTAGTTTCTTAAGAAACTTGAATTCGAGGTGTTGACGCCCCAAAATCACCAAAAGGGGTTGGTTTAGCACGAAACTTGGCACACACGACCGCCTAGGCACGAAAGACTTGTGGGAGAAGACGGGACTTCAATCGGGTTCCCGGTTTGGGAGTTAGAGTCGGATATCACTCTAGGTAAACTAGTTCTTTAAGAAACTTGAATTCGAAGTGTTGACGCCCCAAAATCACCAAAAGGGGTTGGTTTAGCACGAAACTTGGCACACACGACCGCCTAGGCACGAGAGACTTGTGGGAGAAGACGAGACTCGAATCGGGTTCCCGGTTTGGGAGTTAGAGCCATATTTCGGTCTAGGCAAACTATTTCGGTCTAGGTAAACTAGTTTCTTAAGAAACTTGAATTCGAGGTGTTTACGTCCCAAAATCACCAAAAGGGGTCGGTTTAGCACGAAACTTGGCACACACGACCACCTAGGCACGAGAGACTTGTGGGAGAAGACGGGACTCCAATCGGGTTCCCGGTTTGGGAGTTAGAGCCGTATTTCGGTCTAGGCAAACTAGTTTCTTAAGAAACTTGAATTCGAGGTGTTGACGCCCCAAAATCACCAAACGGGGTCAGTTTAGCACGAAACTTGGCACACACGACCGCCTAGGCACGAGAGACTTGTGGGAGAAGACGGGACTCCAATCGGGTTCCCGATTTGGGAGTTAGAGCCATATTTCGGGCTAGGCAAATTAGTTTCTTAAGAAACTTAAATTCGAGATGTTGACGCCCCTAAAATCACCAAACGGGGTCAGATTGGCACGAAACTTGGCACACACGACCGCCTAGGCATGAGAGACTTGTGAGAGAAGATGGGACTCCAATTGGGTTCCCGGTTTGGGAGTTAGAGTCAGATATCACTCTAGGCAAACTAGTTCCTTAAGAAACTTGAATTCGAGGTGTTGACGCCCCAAAATCACCAAAAGATGTCGTTTTAGGACGAAACTTGGCATACACAACCGCCTAGGCACGATAGACTTGTGAGAGAAGACAGGGCTCGAATCGGGTTCCCGGTTTGGGAGTTAGAGTCGGATATCACTCTAGGCAAACAAGTCCCTTAAGAAACTTGAATTCGAGGTGTTGACGCCTCAAAATCACAAAACGGGGTCGAATTGGCACGAAACTTGGCACACACGACCGCCTAGGCACGAGAGACTTGTGGGAGAAGACGGGACTCCAATTGGGTTTCCGGTTTGGGAGTTAGAGTCGGATATCACTCTAGGCAAATTAGTTTCTTAAGAAACTTGAATTCGAGGTGTTGACCCCCAAAAATCACCAAACGACGTCGGTTTAGCACGAAACTTGGCACACACGACCGCCTAGGCACAAGAGACTTGTGGGAGAAGACAAGGCTCGAATCAGGTTCCCGGTTTGGGAGTTAGGGTCGAATTTCTGTCTAGCCAAAATTATTTACTTAACTATCTTTGTAATTATATAGTAGTTAATTTTTTATGTTTTTTTTGTAATTAAAATATTAACACAAAATTATATTGTCATTAATTATTTTTATTTTTTATTTTCAGATATTTCCTGAGTAGCAGTTTGCTTCTTGTGGAATGCAGGCGTGTGAAGATTGCGACAAACTTTTGTTTTTGTAACCCACCGAAGAATCATGACGAAAACTTTTATTTTTGATTTACGTTATTTAGATTTGTGAACAACATTATGTATGTATTATGCAACATTATGTGGTAGGATAATTTTGATGATGTGTTGTTATGAATGGAAAAATACTTTAATTATGAATGAATTTTTATTTATATACAGAAATTTTTATATTATTATATAATTATCGGTTTTTTATAGTTATTTTCATTTAATACAGATAATTTTCATATTTTTAATAATTTTATTGCAATTTTTTTTTTGTTTTGTTTTTTTTGAGACAGAACCACGCTGTCTTAAAAAAAATTAGAATCAGGTTTTTTGCGACGGTAGTATAGCCGTCGCCAAAGATATTGGCATTATTAATTAGTTGAAACAAAAGGCCATTAGCGACGGTATTTTTAACCGTGACAAATAATATTTTAGAGACGGCATGCTTGCCGTCGCAAATAATCATTTTAGCGACGGCATATTTGCAGTCCCAAATAAACATTTTAGCGACGGTATTTTTGCCGTCACAAATAATCATTTTAGCGACGGTATTTTAGTGCCGTCTCAAAAACTTTAAATTTTTACACATTAATGGCGACAGCATTTTGCCGTCGCTAAAAGACATTTTTGCCGTCGCCTATATTTTGCGACGGCGTCTCACCGTCGCTAAAGGCCTTTAGCAACCCCCTTTGTTGTGAACCCCCTCTTACCGTCGCTAAAAACGATCTGCCGTCGCAAAAAAACTTTTGAGACGACGTTTTGGGTATTTGCGATGGTATTTTACCATCGCAAAAAAGTAAATTTTTTGTAGTGCTAAGTCATTCTTTTTTATTTATTACTTTTTAAATTGTTTTCATTTAATGGACAATCCATATGCAAAGGTGCAATTATGAAAAGCAAGGATAAATATTTGTAAGGATAAAATTGGCACATCTTGTAAAAGCTGGGGTATATTTCATATTTGAGAAAGTATTGGTACCAAAAGTCTTATTTAAATGAGTTTGCAAGGTGAAAATGTAATTCAATTTTACAATCAACAGTCAATTAGTTGCTCCATGATACAATGATGGAGGAGAAGAAGAAGCAACAGCCAATCAAGGGAAACGACACCGTAGCATCAGCATCAGCATGGAAGGCTTTTCTGGTACATCTGATATGCGGATTAGGGCTTGCATCGGCGTTACAGGTGGCCCACAAAATCTACTCCGTCGATCTCAATTCCGATCCTTCTCATACCCTCCGTCTGATCTGGGTACTACCTTCATTTTCATTTTCACATCAATTCCATATGATTCTCTCCCTTTTATTGACTCCAAATATATTCAATTTCGATTGTGATTTTTTTTTTTTTTTTAATTTGAATTTTTCAGGTTATTGAGGCCCCAATTGTGATCCTTATTTACAGTCTTTTCCGGAAAAATCCAAAAAAATTTCCGGTATACATCAGGTTATTTTTCTGTTTTACACCAAACATAAATATTAGCGAATATCACTTTACCACTTTTAACACTTACTAAAAAAAATATATATCATTTTCACCCTATCCTATCCTGTTATTTGTACAATTTTCATAATTAATGAGTTAATATGTACTGTTTATTGATGAGGGGTAAAGTGATATGGCTGATAATTAAAGGGGTCTTAGTGTAATTAATACAATTTTTTATTGTTGATTTTTTGGTTTTGTTTGTATAATTTGTTAAGATTTTTTTTAGTAACCTGACAGTACTGGAAAGCTGTAGGACGAGGCATATTGGGGCTTCCTGCTGGTTAGTCTTTTCAATTTCAGCTATGTCTATATACATATACTATACTAGCTGTGGGTTTAAACTCGATGCATTTGTTACTGTACATTTAAACTTTTGAGCGGTTTGATGTATGAGAATTGAATTAGAAAGTTATTGGTGTTCAGTTTTAGCAGTTACCAATTTTAGGGATACAAGGTCCTTGAGATTTATTAACGCGTTGGGGAGATTTTGGAAAGAGAAAAAGAAAAATTATGTGAAATGTGAATAAAATATACATACATTTTATCTAGTTTCATACACCTTTTTCCTCTCTTTCCAAATCCTCCAACCAAATACAGTGTAATGGTCAAGGCATATGTCAATCGGACTGGAAATTGATGTCTTGTCATTTCACAAGGCATTTCTGAAGAGATGGTT
This sequence comes from Camellia lanceoleosa, assembly GCA_025200525.1. Taxonomy (NCBI): domain Eukaryota; kingdom Viridiplantae; phylum Streptophyta; class Magnoliopsida; order Ericales; family Theaceae; genus Camellia; species Camellia lanceoleosa. The sequence goes on along the minus strand of CM045772.1, from coordinate 92,645,134 downwards.
TTGGGTTAAAAAAAGTGTAACAATTTTTTCTGCTTTATAATAGAATTAGTAGCGAGTGCAAATGCGATACGTTTTCAATTTAAAAAATTTTTATTGGACTATTTGATAAAGACGAAAAATCATTCAAACAATTATTGGATATGATGTGATGGGTTTATTGAATGGGAAGGGTATTATAGGAAAAGAGAAAAACTGTGACGACATTCACACCAACTAAGGTGTACACTTTATATAATAAAATAGATAGATAGATGCAGCTATACGTGTGCAAGTCCGATTGAAAGGTAGAAAGCATAGATTCACATCGCCTATTTGTTGAAAGCACAAAAATGAGCACAAGAGGCAGATTTGATTGACTTTGTGGAAACCAAAGTGAGTAGTGGTTTGTTTGAGTCGATCAATGTGGCATTTATTTACTTGTAGTATATTTATCAGATAGAAAAAAATTACTAATAGAGTAAGTAGCCTGAGTTGCAGAGGCTCGTTTAGTTAAAAAATTTACAATTATGATTTACATGTGAAGTGATTTTATGTACTTCTCATCTATTTGTTTGATGTAAAATAATTCTTGAAGAAAGAAATAGAAAACCCTCTTATGCAATCTGGGGACAATTTATCACTCTTTCTTTCTTTTCCTTTTTATTTTTTATTTAATTTTTTTCTAACTTGTCATGGGACAACCACTTTGTGCACTATGCCAAAGGTTAGGTATGTACCCACCACATTAATGTGTACTAATTGAGCGTTGTTTGTGTCTTGGAGGAAATGATTTCATTTACGTGTGAAACTCAAATTTTCACTGAATACGTCTGCAGTGAGTTATCAAATGAGATGTCTGAGATGTGTTGTAGATCTTTGATTCTAGATTTTCAAACCTTTTCTTGGTTTTACAAGTGTTTGTTGAGTTTGCTCGTTTCTTATGTTAAAGGGTGCTTAGCACGAGTTCTGTTTAAAATTGCAGGGGCAGTAGTGAATGCACTTGGAGCTATTGCTTTGGGAGCACCAGTTGGCATTAAGTATGTGAAGTAAAGGGTCCATTGGATGTGTTTCTTTTATGTTGATTTTAAAAACTGAAGTCATAGGTGGGGTTGGAAGGAAATAATTTTGCCTCACTCTGTCCCATAAACAAAGCAACTTTTTTTATCATTGACAGGTAAAAAAATAGTAAATACCTCTTGATTTCCAAATCATTGATATTTTTCATTCATGTTTGTTTTCTTTTTCTTTTTTTTTTCTTTTTTTTTTTTGGGATACAAGCAAACATGTGTTTTTTTTTTTTTTTTGATACAAGCAAACATGTGTAGAAATTCATTTAGAATATTGAGCTTCTAGATTAATTGTGCTTTCCATCCTAAACTACAATTTATGTTTTCAATGTCACGAAAAGCAGAAGCATATCCTAGCAATCCCATACTCAATTTTATTACAACTATATTATTTTTAACAAAACAAATTATTTTGCTCTTGTTACTGAATGCATGTTACACACATTTATTGATTTTGAATCTTTCACATCGGACACAGGTACTTCACAAGGACCCTTCACTGGTCACTGTTGATGTCATTGTTTACCGTAAGTATTTGTCTAGTTAATACCTCTTGTTCTGCAACATCTCTTCATCTATGTATTGTTCTTCAAATTCAACGAGAAATTTGGAATTCTTCGTCTTCCACTAAGTTTTATGTTACATGTTGTGTCTTGTGCTGTTCTTTTGGAAACCTAAAGAAGAGTGAGGTCTTCCAACTTGTAGATTATTATTGGTGTTGAGTCCAAAAGGTGTTGCTTACATACTAGTGAGGATTTCAGTTGCTGTTTGCTTCCGAAAGGAAAGTATTTGATCAAGTATTGTCTAAGGATCTTAGATATCTTATTATTACATGTAGACATCTACTTCCAGCTCACCTTGCAAGTTCATTTTGCGATTGCCTCAAGTACATTGAATATTTTTCTGTTCTAAATTTTCGTGTTTTGGTAGGTTGTCCCTGCAGTTTCTGTTTTTGGTTTATCATGGACTGATTGGCAACAAATATTTGCACACACAAAGTAAGTTCTCTCAATTTATTGGTTGAAAAAACAAATTGCATTTATTCTGGTTTTGTGATTATCATACTCATTTTGTCTTTTATGATTTTACAATTGTTATCTGCATGCATCTATTCTGGTTCTGTAATTATCATTCTCATTTCGTCATTTAGGATTTACAATTATCATCAGAGTTTGGCAAATCGTTGTCACACATTTAGCTTTCATTGGTCAATCTATATAACTAATAAGCTATTATGATGTTTTGCATTATTCACCCTCATAGGCCAAGTGGATCTATCGATTATATGGTATGTCTACCTGCATATGGAGCTGTTATTGGAGCTTGGTTTGGGGCTTGGCCAATGCCACTTGATTGGGAAAGGCCATGGCAGGTATTGTTATATATTAAACTTGAAGAGAATCCGCCAATTTTCCTATTTTTTAGGTGTCTGCAGTTTTTAAATTTTTCCATTTTATATACCTTACTAAATTTGCTACTTTTTTTTTTTTTGGAAATTTAAGAATGATGGTAAATGCATGAGAGGTGATGCAACTTTCTTTTTGCAAACTTTTCCTAAACATCTGTCTCATCAATATCAGTTTTGGTAAGTTATTTTCAATAGTTATCATTATCTAGGGATTCAAGAGGCTGTTACTTGGAGGCTAGTGTAATTTTAAAAGCTTGAGCTGTCGAGCACGAGAATACATGTTTAAGTTTGAGTGCAGTTACATCTAGCTAATTAATACTTAATAGAAATCAGAGATCAGGTTCTCCTCCTAATTCTAAAGACTTGGGGGCAACACTAAACAGTGTTTTTTCATTAATAATTTTTTATTTTTTATTTTTTGGGTAAGTAATTCATTTTCGTTAACTTAAACAATATGATAAAATGTTTCTTGTGGATCACCCAGTGGAACCTCAAATAAAAAATCATTTTGGAATTTAGTCTTATAAATTATTGCAGAATTTGATAGCCCACTGTTTGGGTATGTTGGTGCACCTGCCTAAGCTACCACATTGTCCTTATTCATTTACTGGGTTACCTAAAAGCATATTGTATTTGAGATTTATGTATCTCCTTTAACTAGCCCACTCAAATTGTACAAAGATCATTTTAAACCCTAAAGTACCCCACGTGTTATATTTTAGTTTTGTAATGGTATGGAACAAAGACTGAAAATTATTCCAACAAGTAAAAAAAAAAAATTCACCTTTGCTTTGAAATTAGATAAAAAGGTATGGAAGGATAAGTGGTGTTCCATTTTCAGGAGGGGAGCGGGGGGGAATCGGCAAATCCATAGCCCTTCTCGCTTTGGTGGGTATGTTGGTGCACACTTCCTAAGCTACCACATTGTCCTTGTTGAGGTTTAAATATCTCTTTTAAGTAGCCCACTAAGATCTGCAACCCTCCTCCCTATTTGGGTATGTTGGTGCATGTTGCTTTAGCTACCACATTGTCCATATTCTTTTACTAGGTTACGTAAAAGCATTTTGTATCGGAGGTTTATGTATTTCTTTTAAGTAGCCCTTACAAATCATACGAAGATCCTTGTAGACATTACCATGTTTGTTTGGATGGACTGGATAAAAGGGTATTGAACCGTAAGGGACTGTTAGTCTTGGGATAATAGTCCCTGGACTATTTGGCTAAAAATTATGTGTATCCCATGTTTAGATGTCTGGAAATGGATACTTTAGTGAATCTTATGTTTTGATTAGGAAATTATAAAGAAGGTTAACTTGTTAGAAGACAATTTTGTCATTTTGTTTACAATGACAATGCTACATTTAAAGTATATTTTATTTACTAAGAGCACTTTTAATTTTATTTAAAAATATGACATTAGAAGTATTCCATTTATGATTTTGCTAATACAAAAAAAAAAAAAAAAAAAGGAAAAAAAGAAAAGAAGACTATTACATATCATGAGATTAATTTACACATGTTTAAAAAGATCCAACATGTTTAAAAAAATAAAGAAAAGATATTTATATATTGTTTTCCTTTTGAATATTAGAAGTATAATTCCTTTTATTGATAATACAAAAAGAGGGGGAAAAAATAAAGAAGAGAAGAGAAGACTATTATATATCACGAGATTAATTTATACATGTTTAAAAAAAAAAAAAAAAAAATCAACATGTTCAAAAAAATGTTTAAGAAAATGAAAGAAAAAAATGTTATATACTTGAAGGTCAATTTTGTCATTTAACTAGCTAATCTGGCTTAGTTCGTCTATTTATATCGCACAGCCCCCATGGGATTGAGTGATCCCACATATGAGGCACAGTCCGTTTATTTATATACCACACCCCTCGTGGGAATGAGTTATCCCACATATAAGAGACTATTTGTCTTACCTTTACTTTTCTAACCAACCGTTGGACTAATTGTTTTATTGGACATGGAGTCTAATCCCATGGCACTATCTCACCAAACAAACCCAAAGATTATATTTTATTTTGCAATTGAACAAAGATTGAAAATTATTCCTACAAGCGGCACATGATGCATTTGGCTCACAATGTTATTTCTCTGTTTTCGTTGAAATCAGATAAATATTTATGGAAGAATATGGAGCACTTCATTTTCAAGGGAGGGGATTAAAAAAGGAAATCGGTAAATCCACAACCCTCCTTGCATAGGTGGCCCTCGTGCTATTAGGGAGGACGATGCGGTTTCAACCAAAAAGGGTTGTGGGTTTACTTAAAACAGTTCTTTGTCCCAATTACTTAGGGTCATGAATCCATCTTCTCCAGTTGACTATTTTAGAAGCCATATCCTTAGTTATGTTTGTATTCATTTGGTAAGGAAAACATAAAAATTATGCACAAATATGTGACCATGACACATTTATAAGAAACTATTATTAGAACTCCTGAATGCACCATCTTTTGAGGATTTCAAAAATGGTTTTGCATTTTTATTTTGTTTTGTTTAAGAATGATGTAGCAACCTTAAACAGTGTATTCTAATGGCTTGTATGATTTTGCATGTCAGATGCTTAAGGTCCTCCTCTGACAGCTGTGTAAATGGTTTCCATTTCTTGTTTTTGAACAAAATATAGTGAAAAAGGCTTAGAGTGATGTGTGTCATTTGATCAAGAATTCTTGTTGGCTATGTTGCTTTATTTAACTGAATGCAATGACTATCAAGAAATTCTTTCTTTACGAATTTAACCAACTTCTGGTTTAGCTCATCCTGAAATTTATATGTATGAATTTTGGTTTGAACGGAAGTAAAACTAGATAGTATGACCTAGTCTAGCTCATGCACTTGATAAAGCCTAAACTTAACAAGTACTCATTGAAATATTACTAGCATTAGGGTCATGAGAAGAGTCAAATGCAGCAATAACCTAGTTTCATGATATTATCTTAGTCAATGTTTCTTGGCCTTTTTGGTGTATGCTTTATGTTAAATATTGTTAGACTGGGCTTAGCTTCTTCCCAAACTACATCAATTTGGTTCTCTTTCCTTGGTTGAATGTATTGTTTGGTTGTTATTCTAATTTTCTAATTCCTCAACAAATTGAATTTTGTTGGTAGGAATGGCCTATTTGCGTGAGTTATGGTGTGATAGCTGGGTACCTGGTTGCTATGGTGGCATCTTTCAGTTTCATACTACTGTGTGGTGAGCGCCAGCATGTCAAAGGAGAATAATTGGTTAAAAAAATTTCAAGAGTCTCATCATTTTTTTTGGAGCATTTTGGACTACCTTTAACACTTTCTTGTCCCACACAATTTTTAATGTTTAACCTGAGATTTAGCACTTCAATCTTTTTTTTAGCTTTCAATGCACTTTTGACATCATCTAATCTTAAGTAGAAGATCTTGTTTAGTTATCATTGTCACCATGAAACGGTGCATTTCACGTTTAAATTTTAGCTCAAGAGGTGCAGCTATGGCGATTAGCATCAATTTATTCTGATTGGGACTTGAATTTTGCCGTGAACATTTTGTTCTTTCTTTCTTTCTTTCTTTCTTTCATTTGTTTTTAATTAAATTGCTTGATTTAAAGTACCTGAATGTCAGTGCACATTCACAAACTCTGCTGCTAGCAATTCTCTCTGTGCCCTTCCAAACATTCATCTGCAACTGGATACATCAACAATTTCCGGATAACAAAGATTTGAGCCAACAAATTTTTTTTTTTTACTTGGTTTTCTTGGCAAACCAAACAGAGGCCCCAACAGATGATAAGGAAAAGAAAAAGTGGATCAGTGGCCCTAATTGCAGTGGTGTAATCCATCCATATCCTACTAATGTTATCCTCTTGTGCCTTATTTTGCTCTAACTTATTGGGGGGACCCAGTAAGAGACCTAAATTTCTTTGTCTTAATCTCTCATCATGTTTCAATTGTTTTTCTTTTCCACTCTCTCTCTCTCTCTCTCTATCCCTTTTTTCATATATTTTTGTTTTCCTCAGTATTTCACATAAGCTGTTCAACTCATACCAGTGTGGTGTTCAGTGGAGCAAACTCTGAGTGAGTCTGAGCCCACCCAAAATTCTGAACCAAAACAAAAAAAACCCACAAGTGAAGTCTTTGACCAGATTGCGTTTGTTTGTTTGTTTGGTTTTTTTTATTTTTTCTCTTTTTGAAATTTAAAATTCAAATAAATAGTTCATGAATTAATTCATTTTTCAAACTATGTTAAAACGTCGATAATAGTCACTTTTTTACTTGGATATAATGTTAGGGCATTTGAAAAAATCTGATTACTAATTATGTTTCAAATTAATTTGATTAATAGATGGGCACTCAGGTGGGAGGTCCATTTATGAAATTGTTAGATCAACGGGTCTAAGCTTAAATGTTTTTGAGTAAAAATGATATTATTTCTCCAAAATGATACATATCTGTTCAAAATTTAACTATTTGTTTATCTGTAAAAATGTCACATATTTATTCAAATGTCACATGTCACCTATTTGTCCAACTGTCTGTTCTAATATTTACATATATATATATATAATGTTACCTATCTGTCAACCTCACAACCACTAGAAACTTTTTAATGTGTGTCCTTATCACTAAAAAATATTAAATTTAGAACTAAATAACATAGTCTCATAAGAATGAAATTTTTACTAATTAATCCTAAATAAATTGATTTGTACACTAATTGTTTAATTAAAAAATTTAAAATAACAATAATAATAATATGGAAGGCCCCCAAGCCTAGATTGTTGTAAGTAGGGGAGCCGAAGTTGGACCTGCCCAAGCCAAAACCTGAGTTTGAGTCGAGTTGTTTGAGGGAGGAAATCAAACTGGCACGTGGCAGTGACGGTTGGGTTGGGTTGAGTGTGGACACTACTCCAGGAAAAATTATTGGTTGCTTCTTGGGCCGTCACGTGAATATGTCCTGTACCAATTACAATTCATCATGTCCTTTCATATTCCTCAATTACCTAATACAAATTTATGAACCCCACTCCCTTTACCAATCATAATACCATTAAAACATCCCGTCACAATGCACAAAACCAACCAATAACTTCTCTTACTTCAATCTTCACCAAGTTCGTGTTATTGTCACACCATGTCACGTTGTCAATACACAGGCCCACAATCTCAATCATATCTCTACCCTCCTAATTTCACACAATATGAAGAAAGTACCATTCTTCTTGACAAGTGTTGTGCAGTGACTGACTAGACGAGAAAGCAGGTGTAGACACCCCATTTTTGACCGATTGATCACTCAATGATGAATGTGTGCACTCGCCAAATGCTCAAAGTCCTTAGCAGAATGCCTCAGCTTTGAGCTTCAAAACCCTATGAATCTCTTGCCTTGTTTTTGGACCAGAATAGCAATTTTTCGAGCTTAAACATCCTATGACCTGCAGACCCACTAGTGTGGACTGTCGGCCACTATTGTGGATTGCCGGCCACTTGTGTATTTTTTCAGATATTTTCTGCCTGTTGTCTCCCTATGTGCATGCACCATTCTAGCTATATGTATATAGATATTTCTGAGATTGACACATGGTTTTCTATATATAGATGACCTCCCCTCCTGGTTTCAAGGTTAGAAAAATTGAGGAGTGAGAAAATATTTTTGGAAGAACAAAATTCTCTTTCTCTACAATTCTCTCTCTCTCTCTCTTGCAACTTACATAGCCTTTGCTCAAACACTTTAAACCAAACCTAGAGAGTTCCTTGCTAAGGTGATTTGGGCTTGAATTTGAGCTCTTGAGGCACTTGAGAGTGTGAGATTAATAGTTTATAACTCAAGGGTTCATTCCTCTTCAAAAGGTATACCTTCTAGTGCTTTTTGTACCATCTTTACACTACATGTTTTCTATCATTTCTTGCTGTTTTTGAGCTGTTTAAAACCTGTATTTTTGGGTTGAAATTTGTGGTTGAAGGCCATTAAAGGTAGAAGGGTTGATGACCCTTCTTTGAACCTTGCTTCTAAGGCCTTTGCCCTTGTGTTTCCCATCTTCTCATCAATTTTTTTTGAACTTTTTACCACTGATTTTCAGAGGTTTTTCAGAGGCAAAAATCATGTTTTGAAGTCCCAAAAGTGAAGGGTTAGCCTCCCCTCCTTGTACTTATGTGCTAGTATTAATTCCTCAATATTTTAGCTTATTGTTTTAGCTTCTTTTTTCTGTCTCTATTCTAGCACTTTTTTGGACTGTTTGAGGACAGTTTTTACTTGTTCATTGCATTTGGGCTTTGTATAGCATGCTTGTAGTGTAATGGTCCTCATAGGTTTGGTGGTTTAGGCCTTAACCACCAACCTATTTGAGTTGATAGTGTTTATTTCTTACTTTCCATACTTGTTTTCACCTCTAATCACCTTTGCAACATTCCTCCTTTCTTGGCTTTTTCTTTGTTTTGAAAGTTGTTTCAAACTAGTTGCTTGTTTAAGCTTGAGATTGAGGTTGTTGTGCTTAATGGTTTAATCCCTTTGGGGGTTCATTACCAATGGCATGACACTTCTCTCATGCCTAAAACAACACTTGGTTTGATACTCATTTCCATTAGAGGACTTAAAGCTCATTTTGAACTCAATGAATTAAGGAATAGAAGGTAAATAAAATGAAGTAATAAAATTGGGACTAAAAGTGATGCAAGATAATAAAATCAACTTGGGTTCAATCAGACGTTAATTGAATCCATTGAGTCTTGAGTCGTTTCATACTTGTCAGTGATGTAAACGGTTCAAGAGTCAACGTCCACCACTTTCCTTGATCAATCTATGATAGGGAAGGGATTTTGAGAGTCTTTAAATTGTGCATTTATTGAGTTGTGTCCCTTGATTCATAAGTCATCACGCAATGAAATTGCGCCAATTAATGATTTGCGAATCAAAGCCTACCCCTCCTTTGACCTGTTTGCTGATAAAGAGAGGCAAGGTGGACAAATATTCCCTAAGAATACTCTGGTTTGTACTCTGTTTGTCCTCTGTTGCTGTAGGAAAGAATCAACATCAGTGGCCGGGAGGCCACTTTTTCTAGACGGCAACCCACTATTAGTGGCCTGCCGACCATTACTTCTGGGTTACCGGCCACTTTTTCCAGACAGGCAGTGCCCTTTTTCCAGCAGAGCAGAGTAGAAGCTGAGGTGAAAAACAGTGCATTTTTTCAACTGTACAACAGAGACATTCTGTAGCAAAATGGAAAGCATTATCGGGTGGAAATTTGCATCCATGCATGAGCCCTCCCTCGATCCTCGGGATCCATGAAGTGATGTTGTAATAATATCAGTGTTGTGCTTGGAGTAGTAGGTTTGTAATTAATTAGTTAGAATAGCTATGTGTTGTACTTATTTAATTAGCTAGAATAGTTAGTTAAATTTTGTTGTTGTAATAATTAGTTAAGTAGCTTAGCTAGTGTAGCTAATTTATTCATTTGGGTTTGTAATAGTTAGTTAATTCGTAGTAATTAGCTAGGCTATTCATTCGGACCCTCCTGCGCAAGGGCAAACTTGTAATAATATGTATGTCTTCCAACCCCATGTCTTTCTTTCTTTTATTTACTTGCTTATAATGGGTAGCTTAGAACATCATGTTTCTTTTAGCATACTCCATGATTTGCATCCACTTGTCTTGCATGAATTGAGACTCGGTTTATCATTTTAACAAAGCATTGTCGTTTACATACTTTGTTGAATACATGTTTAGAACGCATACCATCAAATTGATGCACATGTCATAATTAGTAGCCAAGCCTATTAGTTGCATCATTGCATGTGTTGCATTAGTTATGTTGCATTAATTAGGAGCATGCATGTTTTTTAACTCTTCTGCTTGTTTTGGCTCGCTTCGAAGTACTAAATGAGCATTTTTGTGTTTTAGCATATCGCATGAGTGTGGTTGTTTCCATGACTAACATGCTTACCATGAGGATAATTGCTTAATTGATAAATTGCTTGAATGTCTGTGGATGAAGGCTAATTGCTTGAATTGGAATAATTTGAATAATGTTTATATGTGATCACTTTTTCAAGTGGTACATATTCAAACACTTTTGAAAATAAACATGAAATCAAAGTGTTCCAATTTTTTTACAAATTAGTCTATACTTGTGTGCGCATCACATAGTAAGTTAGCCTAATAATCGGAACAAGAGTATATAATGTAAATAAGATTCACATCATGATTAGTAGAGGCTGATCTTTGATCGGGCGAGCAGAGGTGCTTAATTTATGACCTTCCCCTCTCGTATCTAAGTTCCCCAGCCGAGACAATCTTGGTGATGACGGACACGTGGCTTTTGGCACGAGTCATGGGTTTCCTAAATTTTCTAAAAATATTTATGTGGCGACTCTGTATCTGGCAAAATAGTTCATTTTTGACATTTTGATTCAAAATCGATTTTCTAAAAGATATGTCGGATTTGAACTATTTTGTGTTTATCTATTTCACATTGTACTTGTGGAATCAGATTCAAAACCACGAGAGTCTGAACTATAGGGTTGTCGCATCGCAAAGGAGCACGAAAAGTCAAGCTACAGTTTCTGGCGACTCTGCTGGGGAATTTAGAGAACTTGACTCGAACTTCATGATGTAAAATTTTATCTACACCTATATGTTCTTTGCATTTGCATTTGAATTGGTACACTTAAGTCATTATGTTTGTCATCTGCTATTCGGAGATGGTTTGCTAGAGGCTTGCCCAAAAGCTTGCCAAAAGGCTGACAGGTTGTGGGCTCTGCCATGTTAGGAACACAACCCTTGGATCTAAACTATCGCTGTACCGTTTGATCCTCCTTTCACTTCTCTGTGTTAGGTGTGAAAGGTATATTAGGTAGTCTTGCTGAGGTACACTCTTTGACCATTTGGCCGAGTTGCGTATAGAAAAGCCATATGTAACATGCCCGAGAGGTACCTCATGCACATTAAACAGTTCGGAGCCTCAGTCTCTTTGATCTAGTCTCACTAGTGCAATGTGAAACATAGATGAGAGTCCAGATTTGGCAACTTTTAGAAAATCCATTTTATTACAAAAACTTTTGCCATAAATAGATTGCGTCATCAGATTTCAAAGTCGCCACCTAATATTTTTGGGAAATTAGGAAACCTATGACTCGTGCCAAGGTCACTATTCGTCATAACCAAAGTTGTCTTGATTCGGAACCTTAGGTATCAGAGGGGAAGGTCATTAATTGAGCACACGCACTCACCCGATCAAAAGATAGGCCTTTACTAAACCATGATATGAATTTTATTTATTTTATATGTTCATATTTCGATTATTTAATAAATCCTAAAAATTACTATGTGAAGCATACAAGTATAGACAATGTCATTTATTTTGAAATAATTTGATTTCATGTAGTTTTGAAAGAGTTTTGGAGATACATAACCCAAATAAATTGAGTTTACAAACATGAAAATCAACACTATTCCAAATTAAGTGACACAATCTCCATCCACTGGCATTCATACAGTTATATTAAGTAAGCAAGTAGCCACATAATAAGAAAAACGCACACAAATGGGATGCTAAAGCATAAAAACTTACATATTTATCGACGTCTCTTGAACAGTTACAAAACAAAGTTAGTAAAACATGCATGATCTTATATACAAAATCCTAATGCAATTCACTTGTGAAATGCAACTAAAGATTTGACTTCTAAGATATGACATGTGAATCATCTCAAGAATATGAGGTAGCGCACATTATCACATAGGAATTAATTAAATTTACAAATGCAAACTTAGCCGAATCAAGATGCATGAAACATAAATGCAAAGTATGTGGATATAACGACAAAAAATAAAATAAAATAAACATGATGCATATTCACAAATAAGGAAAGCAAGTAAAAGAACGGAATAGAAAGAAGTGGGGCGGAAAATTATTACAACACTTTGAATAAATTATTACAAACCAAATTAGAAGGGGAGTGAGGAGAATATTACAACAAAATAAAAACCTTACAATACACTCAAAATAAAATAAACAAAAGAAGAAAAAAAAAAGTTTCATGTGCCTTGGAAACCACCAGAAATTGGTCAACATTGGAAGACAACGCCGCCTTGTCCAAAAGAAGCTAACCGGCCGGCCAACTAGGCCTAGCAAAAAACTTGTCTTATTGCGAAACCAAGAAAAAGAACAAATAAGAAATATGTAGGTGGCTCAACTAACCACTACCGGTTAGATTAAAAATAAGAAAACAAATATAAAATAAAAAAAGTGCAAACTTACAACAAAACTAACACGAACCTAAAACAAGAAAACAAATATAAGGTAGAACATGCAAAATTACAACAAAATTAATATGAGACTAATACAAGAAAAATGTAAGTTAGGAAATGCAAGATTACAACATAATTACTATGAAACTAAAACAAAAAAATAAATATAAAATAGAACATGTAAGATTACAACAAAACTAACATGAACCTAAAACAAAAAAAGCAAATATCAGGTAGAACATACAAGATTACAACAAAACTAATATGAGACTAATACAAGAAAAATATAAGCTAGGAAATGCAAGATTACAGTACAATTATTATGAAACTAAAACAAGAAAGCAAATATAAGATAGAACATGCAAGATTACAACAAAACTAACATGAACCTAAAACAAGAAAGCAAATATGAGGTAGAACATGCAAGATTACTACAAAACTAATATGAAATTAAAGCAAGCGAATAAAAATAAATAAATAAATAATTATGAGCTAAACAAACAAATTAGATTACAACAACACGCTATGAAATATAAAGTAAGAAAATAAATATGAGATAAACAAACCACTTTGATTATAACAAAACACTATGAAATAAGAAGTAAGAAAACAAATATGACATAGAAAATATAAGAAAATGAAAGACTAGAAATTCACCTTCCAAAAAAAGATTGAACTTCCTAATTTTCAAACTTTCTCTTGATCACCCTCAAGTTTAGGAAGTGTGTTCTCAATCCTCAATTTAAAACTAGAATGAAACTCTGGGTATATATGGTGGAAAAGTGGCCAACTCTCTTATTTTTTCTCACTTTCAACAACACTCACTCTTTCCTTTGATCAATCACTACTGAAATTTAGTTATTTCATAATTTTTGGAGGAGTTTTAGGTGTAGGAAAGATGGAGTTTCAGTTTGTATGGGGTGTATATGGAAGATAGGAGTATTTTTTGCTCAAAAATTCAATTTTTCTCTCTTTTTTCACCATTTTTTCACTCTTTTCTCTTCAATTTCGTGGTCCTCTCTCTCTCTCTTATAATATGATCATTCTATATAGGCAATAAGGGAGAGTGAAGGTCAAAAAGAAGGTAGGAGACAAGAATGTGATAGGAGGGCAAATTTTCAATGTGGTTGTATGGGATACTTCTTTATGGATGCAAACAAACCCGTTTTTTAACAATGGGGGATGATTAGGTATGTATTTGGTGATATATGGGTCGACCAATGGGGTAAGGGAGTGTCCCACACACAAGAAAAAAATGCAAAAAATACACCTTTGCCTACTGGTTTGAAATTTTCAAATATTATTTAAGGGGGAATATAACACAAGACAAAGCTTTGGCAGAGTGGTTAAGGTGTTGGGTGTGGAGTCTTAGGTTGGGGGTTCAAACCCCTTCACCAGCATTCCTTAAATTTATTTTTTTGGGTAAAGACAAGTCAGCGCCATGTCATTAGCAAGGACCAATCCAGTCATGCCACATCAGCAAGACCGCCACGTCAGCATCCTAGTCAACATTGACGAAATATTCCCTGACTTAACATAATATTCCTTGAGTTTACAATTTGGCCCAGAAGTTTCAAACGATTTCAGGACAATTTTTCAATGAGGCCCCTAGAAGTGCAACGAAGGTTGAACCTAGCTAAACGAACCATTCTGGACGAAACCGTAAGGTCAGAATATGCCCTTATAAAAGTAATTTGTGGCTATTTAGGGTTGGAAACAGGGCTCAAATTCTAAGTTTTCTTATTGAGGATTCTGTAAGAAATACCTTCTTATTTTGTCATCATAGGGTAATCAAAAGAAAGCGCCTAACTTTTAGAGCCGATCAAAATGGGATGTCTATACCATAGTGACTAATCCGAATTATGACAGGATGCTCACCCTTGTGCAGGATTACGTGAAACTGCTTGTTTGACATAGTAAAACCTAATTCATGACAAAACTAGGATAGGGTAACCTTACCCCCTCATAGGGGTGTTTTGGCTCTCTCTTAATTGGTATGTGCTTTACAGTGAAATTGTACAGGAATGTACATGTCACGACCCAAACCCGCCCCGAAAGGGTTAGCATCGTAACCGGCCAGTAATCCTTGATTACCACAGGCCTTCCCATACAAAACATAAATAATCGGGGCCCGCGGAAGCGAAATAAAGAAACTAATAGTCCAAAGATCCGTGCATTTATATGAACGTACATTACATGCCAAAAATGAGTTAATTACCCACATTCATTACATAACATGATCTAGTACAACACGTATCATTCAGTTATAACTATACAACAAAAACAAAACAAGAGTTCACAAAACGGCCTTCCAGGCCTAGCCCAAAATGGAGGCACTCCACCTGTGTTAGGGTCAAAAAACGGCGGCTCTCGCGAGACTGCTCTTTCAGCCTATCGAGACTTCAAACGGGCGGTTCCTCTCGAGACTCCGCCTGAAGGCCTCGAGGGTTCACCTATAAATACGTAAATACAAACAATGAGCTAAAGCTCAGCAAGTAACATTAACGTAAAGGGGTTAGTGAACGAACTCCAACATTTCATAAATCTGTAAAACGTAACATTCATAAACATAATCATAATCATCTCATAAGAACATACATAATGGCATACTCCATAGAATATAACATGTGTCGACTAACGACTAGAGTAACCGGTCCCGGACACCGATTAAACACATACCGAGATCTCGTAAACTGGTCATGTGTTTGTCCTTCCATGCCGTCCCCCATGACTAAAGCACATGGGCCCGCATGTTCTCGCCCCCACGACTAAACTAACTATGGATGCCATACTAGATTCGCAAATAGGACATTCGTTCACAGAAACCATTATCATTTCAAAAACCATATCATAACATATCACTTTTGAACATACTCTCATAAGAACATATCATTTACAAAAATGTTACTTACAGTGGGTTTCCAAGACCGAGGGCACGGTCTTCACTTTTTGACCTGCAAATCATCAACAGTATAATACATTTCTTATCATTCATCATCAATACATCACATAAGTCATGCCAGTTTACATTCATTTCATGCTCAATCTAATCCTTCTTTACTTTAATTCATGCTCATGAAATGCTAAAGGATGCCATTGACATGCTAGAATCACGTAATTTAATTTTCCAAAATTTTCTGAAAATAAGCCCTTCCGCTCAAGCTCTACTTTGTCCGCCGAACGGCGATATTTCTCCCAAAACTACTGAGAGACTGATTTACCCGAAGGGCGGACTTCCCCGATGCGGCGGACGGACCTATTCTCAAACTGGTTCTTCTTCTACACTTCATCCTTTCTTTGCAAAATCCATTTCAAATACATGAATACCAAGTTCCAAAACACTTGATTAACAACTTAATTAAACCATTACATCTTCAATCAAAACTCATATGGAACATAAACAAGATCAAAACCCATGAACCAAGATGAAAAACCATAAACATATACATACAAGCTTCATATCTCTATAACCATGGAGATTCCTCCTCAAATTGGCCCAATAATCATAATTTCATGTCATATATGCGCAAATTACACATAATTTCTCTTCCATTCTATTTACTTGCCATGCAATCATGGATCATTCAACTTCTTTCAAGAAATTAGAGAAGAACTTCTTACCTTGATCACTTAATTGAAAAGTTTGAGCTTGATCTCCCTTTTCTTTATCTTCTTCCTCCCTTGATCTCTCTCTTCCCGACTTTTCCAGATTTTTCCTTTCTCTTGTGTTGAGTCAAATGAGTCAAAAAGAGGCATACATCCTTATCTCTAAGTCATATATATATCCAATAAACCATTATGCCCAAAACATTTAAGCCAAACAAGGCCTAACGAATCAGACGAAATTCAGTCTTCAATTTATTGTTCCAAATGGCTCTAAAAATTCCCGGTATCACATAGACATGTTCAATTTCGTTTTCTGAAGCCATTACGGTTGTCAATTTAAGTCCCAAAGTCGTAATTCCAACAGATATTTTGCTAATTCAAACAGATAATCTTTAATTAAATCATATAAATGCATAATTAATTACTGATAATTGTGACACACGGTTCCGGGTCATTACAGTACATGTAGACCGCCTGAAACTCTCTCTGCGCGCCCCCTTTTCGGAGAGGGTATGAATTTGGTTCTAGCTACTACAGTTCGGACTCCTGTCACGGTTCTGAATCTAATCTCACAAAGTGCAATGTAAGACTGATAAATTACCAAAGAATCCAAATCCGGCAAATCATTTTGGAAAATCGATTTTAATCAAAAAGCGCCAAACATGGACTGCTTTGCCAGATTTCAGAGTCGCCACCAAAATATTTTATTTTGGAAAATTTAGGAAACCCTGACTCGTGCCTAAGGCCACGTGTCTGTCATCACCAAAGTTACCTCGGCTCGGGAACTTGGGTACGAGAGGGAAAGGTCCTGAAATGAGCACCCCCGCTCGCCCGATCAAAGGATCGGCCTCTACTAAGCATGATATGTTGTTTTATAAACCATGTGTTCTTATCCGGTTATTAGTCTAACTTACTATATGATGCGCACAGTATACAAGTATAGACTTGATCGCCTGAATTTGAACAAAACAATTCAATCAATGTTTGTTTTCGAAAATGGTTTGAATTTGTGTAGACACCCCATTTTTGACCGACCTCAAGACTCAGACGTCATCGATTGAGCGCTCGGTGATTATGCATGTTTGTACTTGTTTCGAGTTTCTGGAGTTTTCGACTAAGTGCCTTGCCTCCGAGCCTCTGAACTCTTTGTGCTTTGGCTCGGTTTGTGGACCAAGCCTTGTTTTCTCTTCCTTGGAGGGAGAGGGAGGTCTGTAAACCACCTTTTTCTGGTCGTAGACCACTTTTCCCGCTTGGAGGCTAGTTTCTGATTTTTGGAGCCTTCGGCTGCGCGCCTTGTCTCGGGACCGCTTAACGTTCTCCGTTTGGCTTAGTTTTTGAACCATGCATTGTTGCCTCTGCCTAGAGGGACACTATGGTCTAGGAGACCACTTTTAGGGTCGTTGACCACTTTTGGTGCTCGTAGACTAGTTTTCGGGTCTCTCAGCAACGCGCCTTGCCTCCCGGGCTTTCATCTTGCATCCTTTTTGGTTTGTTTTTGGTACAAACCTTATTTTCCTTGTTTGGAAGGTAGTACAAGGGTGGGAGACCAGTTCTTCCCCTCAGAGACCACATTCCTTCCCGCCAGCCAGTTTTCTGATCAGCCAACTGGTTTTCTTGGTCTTTGGACCACCTTTTCTGGTCGACCACCACATCACTGCCTTGTTTTCATGCTGCAGACCATCTCCCACCATGGCCGACCACTTTCTTCCTTGGCCGACCACTTTCACTGGTCGGCCGATCAGTAGAAGTAGCTGGCCGACCACTTCAAGTGGTTGGCAGCTTTCCATCACCTTTTTGGAGATATTTTTAGGCCAGCTGTTACAGCTGGAAGGCACAGAAGCCATCCTCAATACACGTGTATGGAGGGATGGCTTTACGCCAAAAGCTTGTCCAACAAGCTTGTTGCTTGTTCTCTATAAGAGAGAACCTCCCCCCTCCTCCTCCAGGTTCAGATTTTTGTACTTAAGCTATACATATACATCTTTGTATCTATCTTGCATCTTCTATTCATTTTTGTGTTCAAAAGTGCATTTTCATCATACTATTGCACACAAACACACACTCAAACACCATCCTTTTGTTGCTGAGGCTTCTTGAGGTTTGTTTTGGAGTTTTTGGACTGGTTTGAGCTCAAAGAAGTTACTGGAGTTGCAGCTTTGAAGGTGTTCTTCAAGGGTGAGAAACTAACCTCTTAAACCCTTATTTTTGCTTAAGCTCTTGGACCTATTTGCATGCTTATTTTGGCTTGATTTTAAACTACAAAAAGTTCTGATTTTGCATGGTTAACATGTTTGTTTAAGGCCTTGTTGGTGCTAGGGGTAGTCTACCCCTCTTAGGCCTTGTTTGGCCTTATTTTGAACCTTCTTTTTTAGCTATTGGGACTACCTTGTTTTGGCCTTCTCACCACTGAAACTCAGAGGAATTTCAGTGGTGAAAATGGTGTTTTGAGGTCCCAAATAGGAGAGGGTCATCCCCCCTCCCTGTGTCTTGGATGCTTACTTCATTTGCCTCATGTTTGAGCATGTTTGTTAAGCTTGTGTTGGCCACATCTCAGCCTATTTTAGGCCTTATTTCAACATGGCGTACCACTATTTTGACTTGGTTTTGTCACCTCATGCATGCCTTATACACTTGTAGTGTAAATGTTGAAAACTAGCTTTGTGTGCTTCATGAAGTAGCATGTCTTTCTAGCTTGTTTTGAGTCCATCTCAGTAGGTTTTTGGTGTTTTTTTAACATGCCTTAGATCTGTTTTGGCTTGGTTTGATGGCCCCATGCATGCTCCATGCACTTGTAGTGCATTTCCATGAACTAGCCTAATGTGTATCATGCTTTAGACTGTCATTCTAGCATGATTTTGGCTTAACTCTAAGAAGCTTTTGTCCATATTTTAGTATGCTCTAACTCTGATTTGTGTTGTTTTGGTCATGCATGCCATGCTTTGTATAGCTATAATGCATTCTAGCTTGTTAGCTTTGTGTATCAAGTCCACTAGCATGCATTGCTTGGGCTATTTACATGATTTGGCATCATTTGTTATGTAATTTCAGTTCATGTTTCATGTTCATGTACTCACATTTGTCACTCTTTCCATGCTTTGGAGGGTTGGTCATTTATGCTTAGGAATGAGTCATTGCGTATGCCTTCATACCTAAGCTTGCGAGCTATCATTTCAGTGTGTTTTTGGGGTTATTTTGCCATGATATAACTCTGATTTTTTGTTGGTGAAGCCATCTCATGATTGGTCTTGGTAGGTGTAGTGTAATCCTCCATTTTGGCCTTATATGCATCATGCCTTATGCCCTTCATGCTAGCTTGTTTTGGCTTCCTTACATGCATGTTTTAGACTCATTTTGACATGTTATAGGACTATTTTGGGTTGCCTTGACCATATGCTTCATGTTTTGCATAGTTGTAGTACAAATGTCAATGCTAGCTACAAGCTTTGGGTGCCATAGCATGCTTCATTTGCATCATGTACATGATTTGGCATCATTTAACATGACATTTCAGAGCATATAGAATTTCCATGTTCTTACTTCTTTCACTCTTTAAGTGCCTTTGAGTGTTATGCATTGTTGCCTAGCTTATGGCCTAGCTTGTATGCTTGCATGCCTAGACTTTTGAGCTCCCATCTTAGCATGTTTTAGTCTTTGTTTTGACCCACTTGAGCTCTATTTGTGTTTGGTTCATGCTTTTGTGCCATGTATTGCATGTCCCTAGAGTAGTCCTCTTTGCTAGCTTTAATGCTTAAGGACCCTTGCATGCTATGCTTGTGTTGTTTGAATGATTTGGCATCATTTCATACTTAATTTCAGAGCATGTAGTGTTGTCACACTTCCATGTTTATCACTTTTTTAATGTGTTTGAGGGTTGTGCTCTTAGGCCTAGTTGATGGACCATTGCATTGAGCATGCTTGTCTTGATCTTCATGCCTTAGTTTTATCATTATGGCCATTGATTTAGGCATGGCTGAGGTCTGTCCACATTCGGTTTAAGTCCATTTAGCATTGTGTATGTCATGTTGTTTGCATGCTTATGTCACATTGCATTGAGTATGCCATGTTGTTCTTAGCATTTAGCATGTTTATATGCCATTCTGTTGGCATGCTTATGTCACATTGCATTGAGTATGCCATGTTATTCGTTGCATTGTGTATGCCATGTTACATTGTATTGAGTATGCCATGTTGTTGCTTGCATTGTGTTTGGATTAAGTGTTAATCCGAGCACGAGAAATGAGGGACGTTTCATACTTGAAGTGATGAAACGTGCCTCAATTCTCGGTCGCCGACCCTCTTGATCATACATGATAGAGGTCAAGGCTTTATGTGTTTATGTGTGCATTCATTTCATATTGAATTGTCCAATTTGGCTTCTTGACTATCATGCATTGAAATGCGCGATTGGTGGCCCGAGGGTCGAGAACCGCACTCCCTTGGGCTTATGAAATGATAGGGAGGGTGGTTGTGCACACATGTCTTACAAATATATTGCCATGCCCTTTCTTGCTCTCTGTTGCAGCAAACTGGAGATGTGCAGCAACAACTGATTGGCCAACCAGGAAAACTAGCTAGCCGACCACTTTTTCTGGTTTGTAGCAAAGATAGGTGGTCAACAGGTGGTTGGCAACTCCAGAAAGTGGTCGGCCATGTTCTTACAAGTTCCCATGGTGGAGTTGAAGCTTTATGGAGCTTGGTGCAAGGTTCTGAGAACAATTGCAAATAGAGGCAAGTTGGGGCATCGCGACGGATTTCTAAACGAGGCGACCAAACATGCATGTGCTTCTCACTCCGAGGCCCCCTTATATTTGCTTTGCTTAGCTTCTTTACTTAGCTAGTTATGCTTTGGTTTTGTACTTAAGTAGTTAATGCGTTTAGCTGCTTATTTGTGTTGTAATAACTAGTTAGTTAACTTGTTAGTTAATTAGCTTCGTTTTGTACTTAATTAGTTAGCTTGTTAGTTAATTAGTTTTGTGATGTAATAATTAGTTTAATTAGCTTAGAAAAGCTAGTTAGCTTCTTATTCGGACCCTCCGTCGAGAGGGCCAACTGTTGTAATAAGCATGCGTGTGTGTGATGCATGTCTTCCAACCTCCATTTATTTCTCTCTTTTACTTAACCACTTACGATGGTTAGTTTTAGGGCATGTTTCGATTAGCATCATTATGCTATGCATGTATGCATTATTCATATGTATTGCATGCACTGGGCTCGGCGCATCATACTAACTGCATTGTATTTTAATACATTTACTTGAATACGTGTTCAACAGCATGTTATCAAGTTGCATTCATATGCCATCTTAGAATAGCCGAGCCTGTTTTAGTTGCATTTTTGCATGTGTTGCATTAGCCATCTTAACATGAACTAGAATCATGCATGATTTCTAACTAGTTCTCTGTTTTGGCTCGGAGTACACTATGAATGTTTACGCTTTAGCATACTGCATGAGATGTGCATGTTGCCATGTTAGCATGCTTGCCATGAGGCTAACTGCTTAACTGATATAACTGCATGAATGCCTGTGGATGAAGGTTGGATTACTTGAGTTGGAACAATTCATTGAAATTCGCGACTTACCTTACTTACGAGTAGCAAACTTCAAACCATTTCAAACAAACGAACATGCAATGTTTTGTTTCAACTTAGGCGATCTAGTCTAGACTTGTATGCTAGGCGCATCACATAGTAATTCTAGGTTAATAACCGGAATAAGAATACATGTGTTTTCAAAAACAACATATCATGTTAGTAAAGGCCGATCTTTGATCGGGCGAGCGGGGGTGCTCATTGCATGACTTTTCCCCTCGTACCCAAGTTCCCGAGCCGAGGCAACTTTTGTGATGACGGACACGTGACCTTAGGCACGAGTCAGGGTTTCCTAAATTTTCCAAAATAAAACATTTAGGTGGCGGCTCTGTATCTGGCAAAGCAGTCAATGTTTGACACTTCTTTATTAAAATCAGTTTTCCAAAACGATTTGCCGGATTTGGACTCTTTGGTGATTTATCGGTCTCACATTGCACTTTGTGAGATTAGATTCAGAACCGTGACACGAGTCCAAACTTGTAGTAGCTAGAGAACGAAATGATTCGCGCCCTCGCGCGCGAAGAGTGGAGTTCTTGGGGCGGTCTACAATTTGCCACCCTCAAGTGGGCTTAGAAATGCGGATTTGCCACCAAACAAGGTGGGCTTAAAACATGATAATTTGCCACTCCAAGTGGGCTTAAAACTCACATTTTGATGAATTGTTCCAATTCAAGTAATAAAACCTTCATCCACAAGCATTCATGCAGTTAATCATTTAAGCACATAGTCTCATGGCAAGCATGCTAAACATGGCAATCACTCATATTCATGCAGTATGCTAAAGCGTAAACACTTACAGTATACTCCAAGCTAAAACAAAAGCTAATTAGAAATTATGCATGATCCTAGCTATGTTAAAATATCTAATGCAACACATGCAAAAAATGCAACTAAGTAAGCTCGGCTATCTAAGATACCACATGAATGCAATACTTGATAACATGCTTTGAAACACGTATTCAAGTAAGTGTATTGAAATACAATGCAGTTTGTATGATGCGCCGAGCCCGGTGCATGCAAGACAAATGAATGATGTACGTATGCAAGCATAAGGATGCTAATCAAAACATGCCCTAAAACTAACCATTGAAAGCTGATAAGTAAAAGAGAGAAAGAAATGGGGTTGGAAGACATGCACACACATACGCACCCTTATTACAACCTTTTGCCCTCTCGGCGGAGGGTCCGAATAAGCTAAGCTAATCAACTAATCTAATGATCTAATTAGACTAATTATTACACAACCAAATCGAATAACTAGCAAACCAATTACTAATTATTACAATACTTTAATTAATTAACAAATTAACTAATCATGGCATCTTACTAAGCATGTAAGATATGTAAATTAGGCTGCCTCAGCTTCTGCCTTGAACAATGAAGGATGCATGCTCTCGGTTGCCGCCTCAAAACACCTTCCGGTTTGCTCTTGAGAGGCTCTGTTTACAGGGTGTCCTTAGGAACTTTCTACTCTACCTTACCAAACCAACTCTGAGGAATCCACCAGTGGCCTGCCGGCGATGAGAAACTTCTGCCGGCCACCTGCGGGCCAATGATGTGCACTGCCGGACAATGATGAAGCAGTGCCGGCCATTTGCAAGGCACTGTCGACCACTGGTGTGCTGCACCACCATTATGCAACAGAGCACAAACTAGAGGAAAATGAAGGGTCTCCCAAGGGTATGTACGTACTATGCTACTCCATATCACCTCAAAACATCAAGGGAGAAGCACTATTGGATCCAAGACCATCAATCAAGCATCTCAATGCATGATGGCCAAGGGTCCAATTCGTACAAATTCAATAAATGCAATGCAAACAAGACTCAAAATCCGCTACCTCATCATGGATGATCAAAGGCAACGGAGACAAAAAGGATTGGCTCACTTTCATCACTTCGAGTATGAAATGGACCAATCCACCTTGTGTTCAACATAACGTCCGGTTGAACACAATGCAATGCACACAAGCAACATGCTTATCTTGACATGTTTTACTTAATTGATTTTGTTTACACATTTTAACATTACCAACCATTCTTTAATCGGTTAAGTCCAAATGTGAAAGTCCTCTAATGGGAAAGATGGCCTTAGCCACAAGCACCTTGAGCATGAAAAAAGCCTCATGCTTTTGGTTAGGAGAAACCCTCAAAAGAAGGCTAAAACCATTAGACATGAGAGCCTCAATTCCATGCTCAAGCCAACAAGGGGCTTAAGACCACTTTCAAAGAGAATGAAAGAGTGAAACCATGGAGTATAATGGCATATATTTCAGCACTGAAATGGCATGCAAAAGACACTAAAATCATACAAGCAATGCATGCAAGGGATGCTAAAAGGCCAAAAGCACCAAAGCTAGTGAAGAGCAATACACAAGAGGCATGCAATACATAGCACAAATGACCAAGCCAACTCTGGACAGAGCTCAATCATGCCAAAATAATGGTCTAAACATGCTGAAATGGGAGCTCAAAATGCTAGAAGAACATGCACACATGTTGGCCTATAAGCAAGGCATAATACACAACCCTCAAAAGCTATGAAGAAGTGAAGTATATGAGAGTGTGACTACACTATATGCACTGAAATTACATGTTAAATAGTGCCATACCATGCAAACATCACACGCATAACATGTTAAAGGTCTCAAAACTCAAAGCTAGTCAAGATCCTTTACACTACAACCATACTAAGCAATGCTCAAATGACCTTGAACATTCAAAATAGACCTAAGGTAGGTTGAAATAGTAGCAAAAACATGCTAGACTTGTAGCATAGATGGCAAGAAAGATATGCTCATGTATTGGCTCACAAATAAGGCACAAAGCACACCTCTCAAAAGCAATGAAAGAGTGGAATATGTGAGAGTGTGACAATGATATATGCTCTGAAATCACATGCTAAATGATGTCATATCATGCAAACATCGCAAGCAAAGCATGCTAGAGGCCCTAAAACTCAAAGCTAGTTAAGGCACTTGCACTATAGCTATACAAAGCAAGCCTTAAAAGGCCAAGACCACTCAGAACAGTCCTAAAGCATGCTAAATCAGAGCCAAAAATATGCTGGAGTGGAGCATACACATGCTAGATTAATAAACTAAACCATCAAGTACACTAGGCTAGTGAGCAAGTTTACACTACAAGTGCAAGATACAAGCAATTAGTGGCCAAACTAGCCAAAAAAAAGAGTTTAAACATGTTAAAATATAGCCAAAAACATGCTCAAACTAAGCTAAGACAAGTCACAAAAACATGTTACTTTGCAAGGCTAATTAGGCTAGGCATGGCATAGAGAGACAATGAGGGGAGGCCCCCCCTCCTATTTGGGACCTCAAATCAAGTTTTCTACGATTGAAATTCCTCTGGAATTCAGTGGTTAAAGGGCCAAAAAAAGGTTGTTTGAAATGCTTTAAAAAATGGCTCAACACTTAGCAAATAAGCAACAAAGGAGGGTGGACCACCCCTAACTTCAAAGAGGCCTCAAACCATCATTTCAAACACTTACAAACAAAGGTTTTTGTAGTTGAAAACTAAGTCAAAATCAGCATGCAAAGGTGGCCAAGATTGTGTACAAAAATAAGCTTAAAAGAGGGAGATGCTCACCGTTGAAGCACAACACAAGAACAGCCACTTTTCTTGAGCCAAAACCACCTTTTGGAGCTCAAAAAAAGTCCCAAGCTACCTCAGCCCAAAGATGATCCACTCTTGTTAAGGGTTGATAGGTTGAAGATGGATGTATGCAAGCTTCTAACACAAAAGCTTAAGAGAGAGAGAAAACTAGAGAGAGGTTTTAGAGAGAGAGGCTCCCAAACCTTTTGCTAAATTGTTCCAACCTTTCAATAGGAGATATTTGGCTTCAATATATAGCAATATAAGAGCCTTAGGTCGAAAATATCTCAAGAGAGACAACTGTACCAGCTGGACAACAAATATCTGCCAAAAACTGCTTTCTGCCATCAATGGCCGGCACTTGACCATTGTTGACTGGCATAGGACACTCCTAGATGGCAGGGGGCCTGCATTGGCCATTCATGGCCGGAACCTGGCCAAAAAATCCCATTCATGGTCATAAACTTCCACCTCTGGTTGGACAGAAAAATCTACTTTTTGGGCCCGATTTCAAACGGACATATCTCCTTTATCTAGACTCATTTGTAGGTCATTCTTGAGCCTAAATTGTAGCCCTTGAAGTCTTCTTTCCAATGGTTGAAACCTCACATCAAAATTACAACTGTGCAAAAAGTTATGCCTCTTTAAGTGAAGACTGCTCAGTTTCGATCCTACCCAGATTCATGCCAAACTTCCTCTCAGCTTGGTTTTCTTCTCTCCTCTCCCCTTTTCTTCAACTCCAAACCCCTAAATAAGGTGTTTTGAAAGATTTTTCAAAATATTTCATCTCTCCTTCATTCATTTTCACTTTGTCCTTGCTTGGTTACCGAAAAGCGCAACATTTAACGAAATGCGAGCATCGGAACATCGTAGGAACTTCTTTCAAAAATGTTTTGAAAGAGAGGGTTTTAAGGTCTAAAAATCACTCAAAATAGTTTTGGTCCACAATGGGGTGTGAAGTTGGGATTTTAAGCTCCTCTTACCGAAGAAATCGACCCTTTGCATTGCACATCTTTCATCACCAAGTAAACAATCAGCGGCGCCCAAGTCTTAAGGGCGGTCAAAAATTGGGTGTCTACAGTACATAACAGTTACAAATTTGGTATCTGTTTTGGGCCCAAAATTCAGTGTGGAGTACAGTCTTACAGCTTTGATCATGTCTGTATTGATAACGTCTTAGCTGAGGTGTTGTGCGGTTTCTGATTACTATTTTCTTTTGCTTTATTTCTTTTTGCTAGGTAGTTTAAAACCATAGCTTCAGAAAGTTCGGATATCCCCCTAGTACTCTGGACCTAAGTCAGAAGACTTTGTAAAGCTCGGGATCTAGTTCGGGGACAACCCGTGTTAACCTCACTCCCACCGGTTACAAGACAGAGGAGAATCAGGCAAAGTTCACTAGTTTAGTTCTTACAGCAGTCACCCCTCAACTCACCTGTGTCCAGACAGGTTCGAGAATGGTCATCTACTTCTAGCCCAGCACATGATCAAACACCTATTCCAATGGCACAGTATCCCCCAGCCAATGTGGAAGAACTGATACGCCATCTGTAACAGACAGTTGAGGCCCTACAATGTATCACGGTCCGTCAAAGCCGAGGTCACGACTGTCAAAGCCGAGGTCATAAGCTACAACAACAAAGAACTACAACCGGCCACTTACTTTATCCCGTGTACCTACCATGGGTATCCCAACACTCGGAGCCACCGTTCATATGGCCAATGTTCAAGAAAACCAGGGCAATCCAGTAGAGCCAATCCTAGCACAAGCCTCCAAAACCCTTGTTTATCAAACTGAGGCTCCATTTGAGTTCGAGATTGACCCAACTGCACTCAAGGTTAATAAACTGGAAAAGTTATTCAAGAGAGCACAAGGGGTTAACTCCATCCCAGACATAGAGGACGGGTACACCGATTCTGCAGTGACATTGCCAGATCGGTTTAAAATATCGCACATTGATTGTTTTGACAGTTTCAAAGATTCAATGGTTCATTTACAACTATTTTTGGATATCTTGCAGTCGATAGACTTGACTAGACTACATAAGTTGTCTCTCTTTGGCCGTACCATGTCAGGTATAGCGGCTATATGGTATGCTAAGTTGGATGACTCTGTCAAACAGAATAGGGAGGAGATGGCCGAGGCCTTCATTGCACAGTATTCGTACAATACTCAAATCGAGGTCACAACTCGTGATCTCGAGACAACACACCAAGAGCCGAAGGAGGGCTTCTCTAAATTTGTGACAAGGTAGAGAGCTAAAGCCTCGATGATGACCACGAGGCCTTCCGAGAAGGATCAGATCAGGATGGTTGTCCGCAATCTGCATGGCAAGCTATTGTAGAAGATGATTGTGCTCCCGTTATTTAGATTTACAGAGCTTCATGAAATGGGAGTGCAAATCGAAGATGCCATAAAGCAGGGGCTTATTACGGATGAGAATGAGCTGGCAAAAAGGCCACTTGTTTGCAATTCCAATGTTGTCGGGGGTAGCACAACTACGAGGCCATTAGACGTATTGTGTTGTCACCACAACCAAGACTGCTGACCCCTTTGCCAACACAAGCTCACAAACACTGTCCAACCCTACCTGATCCCAAATGACTTTCAACTAACTGTATATGACTCTCTCTCAAGCTATGAAGGTGCTAGTCAAAAAAGGGCACCTCAAACTCTTAAAACCTCGTCCGCTTTTTGATCTTCTCTCACCCAAACACAACCCCGCAAAATACTGTGCGTTTCACCAACTGCATGGTCATGACACCGACTAGTGCTTTCGATTGCGTCATGAGATTCAAGATCTCATTGACAACAAGGTGATCACTCTACCTCAGAAACCAAACGTAACCACAAATCCATTCCCAGCCCATAATCAAGTCCCCTCACCTCGAAATCTTAACTTGATCCATATACTGGCCACCTCTTACGATCCCAGCGTATATATTACTCCCTCCCACCTACCAAAACCAATGTTGTTCATTCTAGAAGATGCAGATCTGTGCATGATGGATAAGTCTAACCCTCAACCCAAGCCTATGGTGATGAGACTTATACTGGAAGAGGAGTCAACCTTGGAGGAAGGTACTAATCTATTGCCAGAGTGTCCTAAGGACTTATCTGATATGGTGTATGATCCAAGTTGCTACATTGTGTCAATTGGTCAAATCAAGCCTGAATTAGTGCTACCAACCTTAGTAGACATCAATATGGTCAAGGAAGATGGCTCAAGCCAGGGGTTGGATGATCTAGCAGAACTTAAAGAGGATTTGGACAACCTGCAATTCTTTGATGAGCAGGATCAGAGAGATGTATAGATTGGGTGGTTCGACCTGAACGGATCAACTGGCAACACTGGATGGTTGAATGATGAGCCAGATAAGGAAGAAGAAACTGGAATGAAACCAGAGGGAAAAGAAATAGAAATAGCTGCAGTAGCCGGAAAGGCTGGTGAGAAAAGAAAGCTGCCGGAGAGCGCTGGTGTGGAAAACCCAACCTAGGAAGTGGGCGCTATGAGCACCATAGACAGCTGCCGGAGAGCGCTGGTGTGGAAAACCCAACCTAGGAAGTGGGCGCTGTGAGCACCATAGACACTGAACCGTTCAAACTGCGCTAAGATAGTTTGAACGAAAAAGAATGGAAGACAGTCGGGAAACTATAATTTCACGGCACCCTGTGAGGGATGTGAAGGTGATACAAGCAAAGCTAGACAAATGTTTGTCAGCCACCGAGGGCAAATGGTGGGACAATAATGATCTGTATCTAGCCTAAACTGATGAAGACTGGGGCGATTGCCTTCCAGACAATATGTGGTATGTTGAGAAAATAGACCATCTGACAAGAAGTGGGCAGTATTTTAAGCTGCCGCACCTGGATCAAGCAGAGGCGTCTGGAAGAGACAAAGAGGCTGAGAAACAGAAAGAGAAACAACTAGAAGAAGAGGCAGTCTTAAAACAGCTCAAGAAAATTCAAGCTGACATCTCTATTTGGGGTCTTCTTATGGCCTCGCGAGTACACTGGCAAGCAGTGTTGTTAGCAATGGACAAGGCTAAATTGTCCATTAATACCATGTCCGAGCAACTTGTGGGTTTGGTTTTTCCAAGTGGCACTAGGCTAATGCCTACTTTCTCTGACAAGGAGCTGCCACCGAAGGGCTCAGCTCACAACAAACCATTGTGTATATCTGTTGAATGTAGGGAGAAATGGGTGCCGGTGGTATTGGTAGATACTGATTCGGCCATTAATGTATATCCTTCCCGTACTGCCTATGCAATTGGCCTCAAACCAACGGACTTTGTTCCCACAACCCAAGTAATACGGGCATATGATAACACGAGTAGAGAGGTCATGTGTATAGTGCAAATGAGAGTCCATGTGGGCCCAGCAGAGCAAGAGGTTGAGTTTCGTGTCTTGGATGTGCCGACTACCTTCAATTTGCTGTTAGGGAGGCCCTGGTTGCACCATATGAAGGCTGTCTCTTCCACTCTCCATCAAATGTTGAAGTACCCTCACGGGGGAGGAATGGCAATTGTTTTTGGGAATTTATCCATCCATCCATCCACCGCCAGAAGTAACTACGCCAGTGTTAGAGATCAACCATGGCGACGAGAATGTATTCCTCTTAGGATTCACTTTGGCTAAAGCCCAGCTAGTGCAGACCGTTCTAGCCACAAACAAAGGCAAGTATGTCAGCGCCCAGTCCATTTATTTCACGAACAAACTGCAGCATGTTCCAGGAATGAGGCTCAGAAAAAGTGGTCGAAAAGGTATTACAGCACTGACAGATGTGCCACACAAGCCACATGCCTTTAGACTGGGCTATTTGCCCACCAAAGAAGACTGGATCAGAAAGAGGAAAGAAATGAGAGGCCGAACCAAGGCCGAGAGAGCTGGAAAGCATTATGAACTCATCCACAGGCCAATCCAAGGGACATTGAATGGCCGTTTTGTTCGGGAATGAGAAGATTTCCCTTTTTGTGGCTTTCCCGAACCTTGGGTAAATTCCTCGAAACAATATGTCCCTGGGTTCGAGGTCATCTTCAACCATCAGCTATAGGACAATGATGATGAGGAAAAGGCTGAACTAAGCATCAAAGTTGAACATAGCACGGAAGGTGACTCAGATGACAGTGAACCGAGAGTAGGGGCAGCACTGGCTAGTCTCCTGACAGATTCTACGACCGACCTAGAGAACTTGGGGGATAACTTTACTATCTCCATGATTGGGAAAGAACAGGGTGTGAACCCAATTGGTGGCATTTTGGATGTATCAGGGGCACCATCTCTTACCTGGCAGCTGGAAGAAGGCTATTTGTCCAGTTCTGAATCGGGTGATGAGCTAGAATCTAATTCCATTAAGTCAATGGAGTCGGGATCAGGTTCAAGTTCTTCTAAGTCTGAGTCTCGTATTTATGGGGGTGGTAACCCGGATACCAAAGTCCTGTCTAGGTCTTCATTCAGCTTTTCTTTTGAGTCTGTAACCAAAGATCTGGACCTTTTGAATGAGAACTCTACAGATTTTGTGTACTTTTCTGTGCTGTTGGTTTATTGTATTGACCAAGATTTTCAAAATTTTAATGAAAACGAAGAGGAAGAAATTTATCTGGCTTTGAAAAACTTGATTAATCGAGAGGAGGAGAGGTTTGCTAAACCCTGTGTTGATGAAATCATTGTCATTAATGTAGGTACTGAGAAAGATCCGTACCTAGTCCAGATCGAGTCCATGTTTTCTTCGGAGGAGCATGAGTGCTTAATTGCTTTGTTAAAAGATTTCAAAGATGTTTTCGCGTGGTCCTACGAAGACATGCCTGGAATCGATCCTGAGATTGTACAATATCGAATCCCTCTTGACCCCGAAGCCCGATCGGTCAAGCAAAAGTTGTGTAGAATTCGTCCGGATTGGGCGCTGAAAATCAAGGAAAAGGTCACCAAGCAAATCGAGGCAGGTTTCTTGTTAATATCTGAGTACCTGACTTGGTTGGCCAACATTGTTCTGGTGCCGAAGAAGGATGGTAGAATCCGGGTGTGTGTAGACTTCAGGACTTGAACAAAGCCAGTCCGAAGGATGACTTTCCTTTGCCGCATATTGATGAGTTAGTGGATTTCACTGTGGTCCATGCATTACTATCGTTTATGGATGGATTTTTCGGGTACAACCAGATTTTGATAACGCACAAAGACAGAGAGAAGACCGCATTCACTATGTCGTGGGTTACCTACTACTACCGGGTTATGCCATTTGGTTTGAAAAATCCTGGAGCTACCTATTAGAGGGTTGTGACCACCATTCTGCATGACATGATTCACAAAAAGGTTAAGGTGTACGTGGACGACATAATTGTCAAGTCCAAAGAATGAGAGGGTCACTACACTGCACTGAAGAAATTCTTTCAACGGATCAGGGAATACAGATTGAGGTTAAACCTGTAGAAATGCACCTTCGGCATAACAGCAGGAAAAATACTGGGCTTTCTGATCACACAAAGGGGTATTGAAGTAGATCCCTCCAAAATCAAGGCCATCTTAGAAATACCACCACCGAGGACTGAAAATGAGGTGCGTGGCTTCTAGGTAAAGTGCAATTCATAAGAGAGTTTATTTCCAAATTAACCTTGACTTGTGAACCACTATTTGGTCTCCTGAAGAAAGGGAAGAAATTCCAATGGGATGATCGCTGTCAGTTTGCCTTCGAAAAGGTTAAATAGTACCTCTAGAATCCACTTGTGTTGTCGCCACCGAAGCTAGGAAAACCTTTGATTATGTACTTGTTAGTAACAGATACAACAAGTACAGAATGCTTGCTTAGGAATCTGAAGATAGGGTAGAGAAAGCCATCTATTACTTGAATAAGAAAATGCTAGATTATGAGACCCGCTACACTCCCTTGGAGAAAGCCTGCCTAGCCTTGGTATGGGCTACCAGGAAGTTGAGACACTACTTGTTAGCTCACTCTGTAATCATGGTTTCGAGATTAAATCCCATCAAATATCTCTTTAAGAAACCAGCGCTTACGGCTAGGCTGGCTCGTTGGTTGCTTCTTCTTTCTGAATTTGATCTCAAATATGTCACCCGCAAGTCAGTTAAAGGAAGAGTTGTAGCGGAGTTCCTGGCAAACCACCTGGTAGAAGGAGATGAGGCAGTGGAATACTTGTTCTCAGATGAAGACATTCTGCAAGTTAAAAAGAAAACTTGGACGATATACTTTGACGAAGCGTCTAATCAAGATGCTATGAGATAAGTGTGCTGCTAATAGCACCCGACGACTCTCATATACCTTTAGCTTTCAAACTCCAGTTCAAGGTGTCCAATAATGAAGCAGAATATGAAGCATGTATTGCTGGTCTAGAAGTCGCCCTAAAATTAGGGGCAATAAAGCTGGATGTCATCAAGGACTCGAACTTAGTTGTTTCTCAAGGAAACGAAGACTGGAAAGTTAAAGAAGAGAAGATGACAGTTTACCATCAGACCCTGGATGTTCTGATTTCGAGGTTTGAAAAGTTAACATTCACGCATCTATTAAAAGAGAACAACATGTTCGCTGATACTTTAGCAACTCTATCTTCTATGGTAGACATCCCACTTGGGGTCCGGATGCGTCCGATTATCATCGGACATAAATATACGCCAGCTTATGGAACTGTTACCGCAATAGATGAAGTGCAAGACAAAAACCCCTAGTATTATGATATTTGGAACTTTCTGAAAAAGGAGATGTATCCACCATGGGCAAATGCCAAGGACAAACAGGGAATACGGCGCATGGCCGTCGAATTTATCATCTGCGGGGGTAAGCTATATAAAAGAGGTCATCTGGGAATGCGTAAACTGTGTCTGGAGGAAGAGGAATCGAAGCGCCTTATGGAGGCTATCCATAGCGAAGAATGCGGGGCGCACATGAATGGTGTGATGCTAGCCTTGGAAGATTCTCAGACAAGGTTATTACTGGTCCACCATAGAGGAGGAATGTATTGGTTTTATACGGCGATGCTAGAAATGTCAAATTCATGTCAATCGCATGAATATTTCGCCGTTAAAATTCTATAACATGACTTCACCATGGCCTTTCTCAGTCTGGGGAATCGATATTATCGATGTTGTCTCGCCAAAAGGGTCGAATGGGCATGAATATATCTTAGTGGCGATTGATTACTTTACAAAGTGGGTGGAAGCTCAATCCTATGCAGTGTTGAAGGCATCGCATGTGGCCAAATTTATCAAAAACAATATCATCTGCCGGTATGGAGTTCCGAACGAGATCATATCAGCTCCTATTTCAAGAAAAAGGTGATAGACTTGTTGGAGAAATACAATGTGACTTTTCATAAGTCATCTACATATAGGCCATAAACCAATGGAGCTGTTGAAGTCACCAATAAGGATATCAAGAACATCTTATAGAAGATGGTTAAGACCTACAAGGATTGGCCAGATAAGCTGCCATTTGCACTCTGGGGCTACAGAACCTCAATCCGGACGTCTATAGGAGCAACCCTATCTTCTTTATTCTATGGGATGGAAGCCGTTTTGCCAATTGAAATTAAAGTCCCGTCACTACGAGTTATGGCTGAGTGTCAGATAGCGAAGGCGAACTGGTAATAGAGCAAATTTGAGGAGTTGATATTGTTTGATGAGAGGAGGCTAAAGGCATTTGTAGACACCCCATTTTTTACCATCCTTAAGAATTGGGCACTACTGATTGATCACTTGATGATGAAAGTTGTGTTATGCAAATGTTCAATTTCTTCAGCAAGAAGAGCTTCTAAATCCCAACCTTGCACCTCATTTTGGACCAAAACTATTTTGACCAAAATTATTTTAGACCCCAAAACCCTCTCTTTCAAAATATTTTTGAAAATGTTTCTACAATGTTCCGAGGCTCGCATTCATTAAAAATTGCACTTTTCAGTAAACCAAGCAAGGACAAAGTAGAAATAAATGAAAGAGAGGTGAACTCTTTGAAAAAATCTTTAAAACATTTTATTTAGAGGTTTGGAGTTGAAGAAAATAGGAGGAGAGAAAAGAAAACTAGTTGGGGAGAAGTTGAGCTTGAAACCGTTAAGAGAGAATTGGGCAGCCTCACTAAATCAGGCCTATCCTTTTGTACACTTGGACTTTAGTTATAAGGCCACTACCATTGGAAAGTGGACTTCCAGGGGTTCAATTTAGACTCAAGAATGACCTAAAACCGAGTTCGGATGAGAGAAATATGGCTGTTTGAAGTTAGGCATCAATCCGATTAAGCTAAAAATGAGCAACCTTCAATAAAATAGGCATATCTCTTTGCACACTTAGCATTTTAATGTGAGGTTTCCACCATTGGAAAGTAGACTTATGGGGCATTAATTTGGGCTCAAGAATGACCTAAAACCAAGTTCGGATGAAGGAGATTTGCCCATTTGAAGTTAGGCTTGGAAGTAGATTTTTGGTGGCTGACATATGGCCGGCAGGTAGTCGACAGATGACCGGCCGAACACCATTGATGGCCGACAATGCACACTTCTGGCCGGCCGGCCACCTGCCGGCCACTAGTGTAAAACCCAGATATTTTCTTCAGCTATTTCCACAAAGTTCCAGTTGTCTTTTTTTAGATATTTTCGAGATAGGCACATGGTTTTCTATATATAGATGACCTCCTTCTCATATGTCAAGGTTAGCAACATTTAGAAGTTAGGAAATATTTTTGGAAAAATCTTCTCTCTCTATAATTCTCTTTCTCTTTTGCAACTTGCATAGCCTTTGCCCAAGCACTCTGAACCAAACCTAGAGAGCTTCTTACTGAGGTGATTTGAGCTTGAATTTGAGCTCTTGAAGCACTTGAGAGTGTGGAAATTGGTGGTTTATGACTTAAGGATTCATTCCTCTCCAAGAGGTATACCTTCTTCTTTTGTACCATCTCTACACCACTTTTTTTTCTATCTTTTCTTGCTGATTTCGAAGTGTTTTCCAATTGTTTTTATAGGCTGAAGTTTGTGGTTTAAGGCTATCAAAGGTAGAGGGATTAACCACCCTTCTTTGAATCTTGTTCTCTAAGCCTTTCCACTTGTGTTTCCCATCTCTTTATCAACTTTTTTTGAACTTTTTACCACCAATTTTCAGAGGTTTTTAGAGGCTAAAAAAATGATTTTGAAGTCCTAAAAATGGAGGGGTTAGCCACCCCTCCTTTGGCTTGTTTACTAGCTTAAATTGCTTTATGTTTTAGCTTATTATTTTAGCTACTTTTGTCTTCATTCTAGCACATTTTTGTACTGTTTTTGGGCTGTATAAACTCTGCATTTTTGTGCTAAAACTTGTGCTTTAAGGCCAATAAGAGTTGAGGGGTGGTTCACCCTTTTTTATACCTTGCTTTTAAGGCCTTTACCCTTGTGTTTCCCACCTTTACACTATCTTTTTTTGAGCTTTTAAATATTGATTTTTAGAGTTATTTCAGTGGTCAAAATCATGTTTTGAAGTCCAAAATTAGAGGGGTTAGCCTCCCCTTCTTGTATCTTGCTTATTAGCCTAATTTGTGTCATGTTTTAGCATGTTAATCTAGTTATTTTTAGCTCAA
This sequence comes from Camellia lanceoleosa, assembly GCA_025200525.1. Classification (NCBI taxonomy): domain Eukaryota; kingdom Viridiplantae; phylum Streptophyta; class Magnoliopsida; order Ericales; family Theaceae; genus Camellia; species Camellia lanceoleosa. The sequence continues at coordinate 92,609,104 of CM045772.1, read as the reverse complement.
GTCCAGCATGGTTTAGGACTTATTTTAGGCTATTTTAGGTTGCTAGTTGCATTTGAGCTTTGCTTTGCATTCTTATAGTGTAATAGTCCTCATGAGTTTGATGTTCTAGGCCTTAGACACGTTCTTATTTGAGTTGATAACATTTATTTATTCTTTTCTCACTTATTTTCAGCACTAATAATCTCTGCAACCTCCCTCATTTCTTGGCTTTTTGGTTTTGCTTTGAAAGTGGTTCAAACAACTTGTTTGTTTAAAGCATGAGATTGAGATGTCATGCTTAATAGTTTAATCCCTTTGGGGTTTATTACTAATGGTATGATGTCTCTTTCATGCCTAAAACAACTTTTGGTTTGAGCCCTCTTTCCATTTAGAGGACTTAAATTCATCATTGGACTTAATTGAATTAAAGAATGGTTGGTTAACTAAAATGAGTAACTAAAACTTGGAACTAAAAATAGTGCAAGATAATAATTGGTTGTGTTCAATCAGACGTTAATTGAACACATGGAAACTTGAGCCATTTCATACTCATTAGTAATGAAATGATCCAAGTCTCCAAGGTCAACCATTTCCCTTGATCATTCATGAAAGGAGGAGATTAGTGTCTTGTTTTCTTGCATTCATTGAACTTGCACATTTGGGTTCACAAGCCATCATACAATGAAATTACTTGAATTGGTGGTTTGTGGCTTAAGTTCATCACTCCTTGGATTTTTTCATGAAAAGGAGGGGTGAGTTGTGCAGACAACCCTTGAAAATACCCTGTATATGCTCTGTTTATCCTTTGTTGCAGCAAGATGAACCTGTGCATCAGTAGCCGGCAGACCACCTCTATGGCCGGCTGGTGGCTGGCAACCTTCATCTCTGGCCGACTAGCCACTGATGAAAAACTCAGCAGTGTTTTGGTAAGGTGGGGCAAAGTTGTTCTGGAAGTGTTCAACTGTGCAAACAGAGGCATTCGGGAGCAAAACGGTGGTCTTTTCGAGTGGAATCTGAGCATGTTCATGAACATTCCTCATTTCCCGAGGCGTAGTAGTTAATTATTTAGTTTAATTACTTATTTTAATCGCACTTGCGTTGTAATTATTTAATTAGTTAGTTAATTAATTAATTTATTGTAATAACTAGTTAAGTAGCTTAGCTAGTTTATTCATTTCGGTTTGTAATAATTAGCTTAATTAGCTTAGCCTTAATTAGTTAGCTAGTTAGCTTAGTTGATTCAGACACTCTTTCGTGAGATCGCAATGTAATAATGTGTATGTCTTCCAACCCCACGTCTTTCTCCTTTTTATTTATCCGCTTTTGATGGTTAAATTAGGGGCATCACGTTTCAATTAGCATATTGCATGTTTGCATCTATTCATTTGTCTTGCATACACCGAGGCTCAATTCATCATTCAAACTTGCATTGTCATTCATTACCTTGTTGAATACGTGTTTAAACGCATGTTATGAAATTATTGCAAATATCATGTTAAATAGCCGAGCCTAGTAATTGCATATCGCATGTGTTGCATTAGTCATCTTACATAAAGTTAGGATGATGTATTTTTCTAACTCTCTTGTTTATTTTGACTTGGAGTACTAGGTAAGCCTTTACTTGCTTTATCATATTGCATGAATGTTGATGTTGCCATGTCTAGTATGCTTGCCATAAGACTAAATGTTTAATTATTATAACTGCTTGAATGCCTGTGAATGAAGGCTTGTTGCTTGAATTGGAATAATTTGAATAGTGTTCATATGCGATCACTTTTTCAAGGGGTACATATTTTGAAACAATTTTCAAAAACAAACATGAACTCAAGATGTTCCAATTCTTGCAATTTAGTCTATATTTACTTGTGCGCATCACAAAGTAATGCTAGCCTAATAAATCGAAACAAGAGCATATAACATAGATAAGAATCATAGCTTGATTAGTAGAGGTCGATCTTTGATCAGGTGAGTAGGGGTGCTCAAATGTATTCATGACCTTCCCCCTTTGTACCTAAGTTCCCGAGCCGAGACAATCTTGGTGACGACGGACATGTGACCTTTGGCACGAGTCATGGGTTTCCTAAATTTTTTCAAAATAAAATTGTAGACGTCCCCGAACGCCCCGGGAGGATTAAGTCCCGTTCCGTTCATATTGGGGTCACTACAGTTCAAGGACTCAAATGTCACGGTTCTTAATCTTGAACCAAAGAGTCCAAATCCGGCAAATCGTTTTGAGAAAACTGATTTTTGAAAGAAGTGCCAAACATGGACTGCTTTGCCAGATACAGAGTCGCAACCTAAATATTTTATTTTAGGAAATTTAGGAAACCCTGACTCGTTGCCTAAGGCCACGTGTCCGTCATCACCAAAGTTGCCTCGGCTCGGGAACTTGGGTACGATTGGGGAAGGTCACTTCGTGAGCACCTCGCCGCCTCCAAAGCCCGCCCTCTACTAACCATGATATCTGATTTTGAAAACATTGTGCGTTCTTATTCCGGTTATTAGCCTAAGTTACTATGTGATGCGCACAGCATACAAGTATAGACTGAGTCGTCTGAATTGGAACAAAACACTTCATGTTTGTTTGTGAAAATGGTTTGCTGGTGCTACCCGCAGGTAGGCTAAGACGTGGATTTGCCACCCTCGGGTGGGCTTAGAAAACAATGGTTTTGCCACTATCTAGTAGGCTTAAAACAAACATTTGATGAATTGTTCCAATCCGAATAACCCAACCTTCACCCACAGGCATTCAAGCAGTTATATCACATAAGCAGTTAGCCTCATGGTAAGCATACTATTCATGGCAATCACTCACACACATGCAAGGATGCTAAAGCATAAAAACTCACCGAGTACTCCAAGCCAAAACAGAAGCTCATTAGAAATTCATGCATGATCCTAGATACACAGAATTGCCTAATGCAACACATGCAAAGATGCAAACTATAGCAGGCTCGGCTATTCTAAACATGGCATATGGAATGTAGCAACTCACATGTATTCAATTTGGAATTGAAATACAAATGTTAGTATGATGCGCCGAGTCTTGCATGCAAAACAGATGAATGAATGCAAACAAGCTATCATACTGTATGCTAATTGAAATATGCTCTAATCTAAACATCATAAGCAGGTAAATAAAAGGGAAGAAAGACGTGGGGTTGGAAGACATACATCACACTCACGCACACTTATTACAATTATGCCCTCGTCGGAGGGTCCTAATAAATATACTGATCCGAATAAAAGAATAGTATGCAGTCCAAATAATACAATCCAAATAATGTACAAATTCCTAATTAATTAACAAATTAACTAAGAAAATCAGAAAGCATGCAAGCCAGAACCGCTTTGATTCCGCTCCGGGTGATGAATGATGCATGTTCGGGTTGCCTTTGTGCAGAAATCCATGACGATGCCCCAATTAGCCTCTGTTTGCACCTGTTCTTGAAATGCGTGCCAAGCTCCGAAAAGTTGCTGATTCTTCATTTTGCTGCAACAAAGAGCAAGAAAGGGGCATGGCAATGTATTTTCACAAATATATGCATGTCTCGATCCTCGTGCCACCAATCACGCATATCGATGCATGATGGCCAAGGAGTCGAATTGCACGACTCAATATGAAATGAATGCATATGAAAATACAACAAAACCTAACTCCATCATGGATAATCCGGAGTGTCGGTGACTGGGGAATTGAGACACGTTCCTTACTCGAATCTGAACGCATGCCTTGTTTCTGCGTCTGCTAACTCCTATCCCGAACACAATGCAATATGCATGATATGCATGAAATGCAACTAAGATACAACCTAACATGCGAAAGGTTATGAAATGGCATACACGATGCACGAGGAAACATGACATACACAATGCGCTAATATACGGCCTAGCATACGCAATGCTATGGAATGAAATGGCATACACAATGCAATATGGGCTTACACCAACACAAGTGGACCTCGGCCACACTCACATAGGAGGCCATAATGATGAAAATGAGACAACTCGGGATACGTGCACACGTGCACGCAAATCGAGAACCGAACTTACGGCACGGAATGCCACTCTAACAAGACATGGCAAAACACAAAAAATAGCATACTATCATGCAAAAATCAGAGGTAAAATGAGATGTAAAACAGCCCCGAAACCCGGTAAAATGAAACCCGATGCATGAAACGAGTCCCGAAACACGGGTTTTGGCTCATGAAATGGCCTATAACTATACAATGCATACATAATTTGAATATGAAATGAAAATACAGAAGAAAGGCAGCCCCAAAAAAAGCATGTTTACAGTTTAAAGCATGGCCAAACAGTGAGCACAAGTGGGACTAAATTAGCATGCAAAAATGGGTCCGCAAGGGAGGTAATGAAGCAAGTCACGAATGCTGGCCCCAAACAGAGAAGGGGCCTTCTACAATATTGAAGAGGGGCCAAAAATATGATGTTTTACATTTTATGACAGGTCCCAAAAACAGATACGAGTATGCTCAAAGTGCTATGCAAGAAATAGGCCAACAAAGGGGTAAAGAAGCAAGTGGTGCATGGAGGTCTCAAACAAGTGAGGGACCTTCAACAATGTTGAAGAGGGACCCAAAATAAGGCTTTTTACAGTTGATTTCCGAGCTCAAAACAGTGTAAAAATAGGCTCAAAATATCATGCAAAATGAGGCCACCAAAAGGGCTATAACATGAAGTATACTAAGGGTGTCTCAAAAAGCTATAGACCCTTAATGAAACATGAAGAGGGGGTCAAAATAATCCTCTTTTAAGTTCAGACCAAGGTCCAAAAATAGAAGCTCAATAAGCTAATAAATCATGCAAAAATGGGGACCAAAGAGGGGTACAATGGCAAGTGATACATGGAGGTCCCAAACAGTGGTGAGCCCTTCTTCAATGTTGAAAAAAGACTCAAAATAAGCCTATCTACAATTTACATCATGCTCCAAACAAATTACACATAGGCCAAAAATACTATGCAAAATTATGGCATAAAGAAGGGTAATGAAGCAAATGCAAGATGGGGGTCCCAAACAGGGTAAGACCCTTAATAAAACAAAAAAATGAGCTCAAAAAAATGACATTTCCAGTTATGGCCAGAGCTCAAAACAGTAAGCAAAGAAGGCTAAGAAATGGTACAAAAATGAGCTAGAAAATGGGGAAATGGTGCTTACCCTTGAAGACCAAGCCTTGGCTGCCTCTTGGACTGAAAAATGGTGTCTCCTAGCCTTTGAGAAGAGCTCCAAGCTGCTGGAAATGGAAGTGGTAGTGTGGTGCTAGGTGGTGGTGTGGAAAAAGGGGTTGGACTTGAGAAGTTTGAAGCTTGAAAGGAGAGGGAGAGGGGAGATATGTATGCAAGGCTCTTAGGGATTTTTTCCAACCTCTAAACCAGACTTGGGAGGCTGGCTATATTGGCCAAAGAGGGGGAGAAAATGAGGGAAAAATGGGGGGGGAAACAAGCCAAGTTTCCCCCCAAAAAGTTTCCTGACATCTGATTTTGGGGAAAAAAAAGTATACAACAGAATGTACCACTGAAGGATCAAGGTGGCCAAGTATTGAGTCAGGGTGGCCGGCCACCCCCATGGTCACGGCCAGGTCAAAAAGGCCAAGGTGAAATAGTAGCCAGCCACCACAAATTGGTGTCCTCCCAGATGCCCTCAACACAGCCCTGTGGTCCAAAATTGGAGGAAGTGAAACAGGAGAGCGAACAAGCCATTTTTCAAAGGGGTTCAAAAGGTTCAAATGGAATTACTAGCCGGCCATGTGATATTTGTGTCCTCCCAGGTGTGTACAACACAAATATGTGGTTTTGAGCTGAAGAAAATGGCCTTAGAGTGGTCAACATTGGCTTTGAAGTGGGAAAAATGGGCGTCGGAGGGCGATGAAGGAATATAACTGGTTGCTGAAAAAATTACTGGCCTCCCACCCTTCTATGACCTTCCTGGTGATGAAACAGAGGTCCCTGCCAAAAATGAACGAAAACCGATGCAAAATGAAAGTTCGGGGCCGAAACGCGCAAATTCGAGGCCCCAAAGCGATCAGGCACCGGAGTGGTGTTTGACCACTGGGGTCTCTCAGACCACAGTGTCCCTCAAAAGGGAGTAAATAAGATGCATGCCAAAAATCGGAGCAAACGGAGGTAGTTAGGCGGTCCCGAACCGAGGCACACGGCCTGACGGCTCCGAAAACCGGGAACCGGGCTCCAAAATGGGAAGAATGGCCTATGACCACGAAATGTAGCCCACGGCCACCGAGAGATGGTCTACAAGACCTCTCCCTCCCTTTGGGAAGAGAAAACAGAGAAAACGGAACCTGGTTCGCAAACCGAGGCAAAGCACAAAAGAGTCCGGAAGTCCGGAGGCAAGGCTCATGATAGGGACTCATAACCTCAGAACGAGCACAATATGCAACATCACCAAGCGCTCAATCGGTGACTTTTAAGTCTTAAGGTCGGTCAAAAATGGGGTGTCTACAAAAATATTTAGGCGGCGACTCTGTATCTGGCAAAATAGTCCAATTTTGGCATTTTTTATTCAAGATCAATTTTTCAAAAGATTTGCCAGATTTGGACTCTTTGATATTTATCAATTTTCACATTGCACTTGTAAAATTAGATTTAGAACCGCGGGAGTCCAAACTATAGGGCTTATGCCGAGCTTTCGAAAGGGGGCGTGAAAAAGGCGAACTACAGCATTGTATCATGTTCAGGGCTACCAGCATAGAATTGCTAGGGCTTTTAACAAGAAAGTTAAGTCCCAGAATCTTAGCCATACTTGGAAAGGAATGAAAAATAAGAGAGATTAAATAATAGAAAGACGTGCGTGGAGAGAGAAGTAAAGAAAGGGTTTGGAGAGAAAATAGAGCATGAGTGTCGAGTGATGTGCGAGGCATATATCAGAAAGGGTGGGAAACAATACCTGAAGAAGTAGTGGACTCCCCACAAATCTGGTGGTCTCTCGCCGATGAAAAGCATCTAATTCCATCAGGGTCTCAGCCAACGTCAAACTAATACAACTCTTGCCCTCTTTCAAGTATTACGCCACTTCGATCAACTGAATGCTAGTTCCGCCGTAACTAGGGGCAAGAAAGAAATGCACGAACATACATAAATAGATGGCATGTTGCTGAAAACCTCGCTAGAGAGGGTCTCTTCTGTCACTGATGTCAGAAAACCGATGAATCAAACTAGGTATGTCTAGCTCTTGGTCATGGGCCAAAGATCGAGCTTCGTGCAAAATGAGCCCACATATCCATCCCAAAGCCTGGGCATGGCCAAAATGGGGTTGAGGCGTGATTTCCTCATCGCGTTGTGTTTCCATCAATGCCCGAAATTCTTCAAGAGTTAGGCACATTTCCTGTGTTCCGAAGCGAAATACATGCATAATTAGGTCCCAGCATTGGGCCCAGCATGGAGAAACGGAAAGCAAAGCAGAGTATGGCTCAACAAAAAAAGTGCGTTTATGCTGAAACCTCAAAAATTTACCTTTTTCGTGTCGTCTAAAGTGGTTATCTAATCCATGAGCTTCTCAACAAGAAATATCTCCATTTGTGGAAGAAACAACAGCAAAAATAAGGTTCTGGTGAAGAAATCACAAAGAAAGACCTTTTGTAGAAGATAAGGTTGTGAGTGGAGGCTAATTGTCAACTGTCTGGTGGATTCATCATAAGTGGCCAACAACCCACTTTTAGTGGTCACCAACCCACCTTTTGTGGCTGGCAACCCACATTTTCTAACCTGCCGTCCACTTGTGGGTCTGGCAGGTTGGGCAGTCTAGTTTTATCTTGGTCTTTGTGTTTTGAGGTCTTGTTTTGAGTCTTTTGATTTTAGCAAGTGTACATATCTGTGTTTGAGTTGTTTTTGCTTTGTTTTGCTTTATTTATCGAGTTGTATTTTGTATTTTGGTCGTCGGTCGGCTCGTTACTCCGATTAAGAACATCGTGCCAATACAAGTTTTTATTTTTGGTTTCAGATTCAACTTCATTTTCATTCTGCAAATGTGGTGCTCATGATGCGTAAAAAACAATAACTTTTTTCATGAAACTGCAGGGTTTTTCCCCAATCATAGTTTTTTACAAAAGAGAATACAAGTTTTCAAAAGAAAAGTAAAAGCATATCTGAAGCTATACATGTGCTAAACTATGCAAAAAAGTACAAAAATCAGCGCCAGTTATCTTAGTCTCAAGAGGCCCTCTTCGTCTTTTTCCTCGGAGGGGACTCAAGGGCACTGTCTTCGTTAGCACTGCTATCAGAACTAGACTCTGAGCCAGAACTGGTCTTATCATCTCTGCTCCCTATCTCAGAGCCAGCCTCGGCGTCATATCCGCTCACTGACCTCGAGCTAGCATCATCGTCTTCGTTCTCAAACTCAGAATGTCGGCTCACTGCCTCCCCCTCCTTAGCGTTGCGGGTCTCGATATCATCCTCGCTCAACACGGGCTCGGACTCGCTGCTTTGGCTCCGAGCACCCCTGCCTCTGCCTCGACCTCGACCTCGGTGCTCATCTAAGCCGCTTGTTGGGGCCTGTCTACCTCTCTTCCCTGTCACCGGAGGGGGTGCCGTTGCTACCGCTACTACTAGCGTCCTCGGTACAGATGTGATCTAGAAAACAAGTGTCGACATATCAGATACAGTGTATGTATGCGGAATGAGTGCAAAAGGTACAATATGAGTATAGTATGTGAGTACAAAGTGTCCATGCAGTGAATCAGTGCGATGTGGAGTGGTGTGAATGTTACGGTATGTGTATCAGTGGATCAGTGGAAATGTGATAATGGCCTTGTTTGGTAGAACTGTGGAAAAGTGCTTATAGCTTATGCCTAAACAGCTTATAGCTTATAACTATGAACATAAGCTGATTTCTGACTTATAAATCAAGTATCTCCTGCCCCACTCAAAGAATAAGCTGATTTCTGACTTCCAAAAAATATATTATAAGCTATGTATATAAAACCAAACACATCAAAATAGCTTAAAAAATTAAAAATGAAAAATAAAATACTTTAGGCTTAAAAACCAAACAAAGGTAAGTGGTGCACAACAATATGAGGCAGGAGTGAAATGCATACGGAAAGTAGAAAAAAAATAGTTGGATACCGTGGAGATCAAGCAATGTCACTTTTCTCTGTAAAATGCCAATCAGAGAAGCAACCAGCTAGAGCAAGCCCTCTGTATACTCTATCGGTGCCTGCAAGTGCATTTGAATGATTTGTACCGGGAATAATTAATATCTAGAAAGAGAGAGTTCAGTTACAAGTTGTAAAGTATGGTCCATACCTGAGATGCACCACAGGCTTTGACATACCCATGCCCAGCCTCAGGTAGCTCTATAGGGATCTGATAGGTTGACCTGATCGGCTGCCAATATATAAGTGCAATCGGAATCACTGGCCAACCATCCGCCTACACAACAGGAGGGGCTTCTCCAACACCGACCTCGGCCTCCTAAGCAACCTCACCTGCTAAGGGAGCACCTGCCGCATCGCCTACGCGAACACCCGGTAGAGGGATATGAGATAAGTCTATATGAAAATCGGATAATCGCCCTTCGCTCTGAAGTAATCGGTATCCAGCCCCACCATAAACTGAATAACAGCCCCAGCCGAGAGGCTCTCTGCTGTCCTCATGGATGCCGAAGGTGGCATAGGAACGATTGGTATGAGTGAGCCCAAGATCTGGCGTATGAAACGTTTACCCAAAAACCTGGCTCGATAAACTTGGCCCTTTAACAAAATCTGGAATCAGGATGTGGCCAAGCCCCAGTGTACTGGTCCCTCACTCCAGCCGGCATCGTCGCCCAAGGCTGCCTTATAATCTACAAACAGAGAATGTACATATTGTTAGTTGCTGTTAGTTGTCGAAGTATGAATCAGAATAGTAGTAAAGCAAAAATGACTGTGAGTTTTAGATTGCCTCATCAGCAACCACCGTATCGAAGTATCGGCGGTAGAAGGTAAAAGTCATGTCATCGCGGCTCCAGCGCCATCACCGGTCGTCGTATCGCTATAAGTAAGGCACTATGGGAGGGGATCTCATCTGCAGGCTCTAGAACCAGAGCCGAAAAATAGGCATAAACCCATAACTGCAAGAAAAGGGCAACAATGTTATCAACAATGCATGAACATATATAAAGCAGAAAGCATAATGCATGAACAGATATAAAACAGAAAGTGCAAAGCAGAAAGCACAAGTTATGAACAGATATTGAATAGAAAATACAAAAGCAGAAAGGTGTGGTGCATACCTCCCAGGCTCTCCAGTAGCCTTTGACCCGCTCTCTCCTTATGCGAGAAGTAGAGCTCATATAGCCATAGAGTGTGACGAGGCCAGCTCTACTCCAGTCGTAGAATCGAACTAGAGGCAATGTTACGAGGGTGCTCAGTAAGTACAAGCTTACGGTGTTCCACCTGTTCACAAACAAGGTAGTACCGAGTAAGAACATCAAAAGCCCCGGACATACTACTTTACCTCCTTTGGTTTCTCGAGCTCACTCCCGCGGAAATGCTCGGGAAACTAGCTGTACCTTACCATCGCGGGCCTGTATAGAGGTGGACGTGCTCCCAGTAGGTAGATCCAAGTCGCCTTCCACTCGCCCACGTCCATGTCAAATGGGATCGGATCACCTCCTACTTCTAAGCCTATGAGCATAGAGAAATCAAAGGAAGTAATCGTCATCTCTCTAGCAGAAGAGAGGTGGAAAGAGTTAGTGGTGTCCCACCACCTCTCTACTAGCGCTCCGAGTAGAGCTTGGCTCGCTAGGTGTCACGAGAGTCCGGTGCAAAATAGACCAAAGCCAGCCTTGTCGACGAGGTCGCGAACCTTAGGAGGGAGCTCATAATACCAATCTCTCGCTGTCACGGCTTCGTACCCCCTGTGTGAATGAATGTCTTCTTATGGCAAAGAAAGAGTGAATTAGATGAAAGACAATGATAAAGAGCATTCAGATGAAAGGCAATGTGAGAAATACAATCAAATGAAAGGCAGGAATGCATATAAAATAAAGTTTGTACCGCGGAAGCGCCATAGGAAAGGTGGGAGTGAGGCTCTCTCAACAAGACGTCCTCCGGCACACTACCGGAAAAATCGTCAAAGCACCTGATGCCTCTAGGTGGTATCATGTGTGTGTGGGGGTGATAAATCATGGGATCAAAGGGCCGTATCCTCAATGGAAGTGGCTCAGGCTTGAGTCCTGGAGCGAACTCTGACTCAAAGTCAGCTGCAATGCCCTTTGCTGCCTCACCGGCTCCTCAACCTCAACAGGGGGTGATAGTGGAGGTGAAACCTCAAGGGAGCACCATCATGTGGAATATCATCTGCCATTTGGAAAGTAGGTGAAAAATGAAGAGAAATGAAGAAAATAAGGAAAACTTGGAAAAAGTCAACCCTAAGAGAGAGAAAAAGTCAAAACCCGAGAAAGTTTGCAAAACCTGAGAGAAACTCGAGGAAAAGAAGCCCAAAGTGATGAAAATGCAAAAAGATCAACGAAAACAAAATATGATTGGTTCAAAGTGTAGAGAATCAAAGAGAGTTTACAAAAAAAGTTTACATAGGGCGTTGGAAAACGCATATAAAGTACAAATCTAGAGAGATAAAGCACCTGGAGAGAGAGAAGAAAGGATTTCAGTCTTGGGTGAGTGAGGAAATAAAGTGTGGAGGTGTGTATATAAAGAACCGAGGCAAAAAGACAATTTTTCCCTGATTTTTCCATTAGTGGCTGGCAAGCCACTAATGGTGCCCGGCAGTCTTCATTGGTGGCCTAGTTCTGTTGTGTTCCTCTTTTGCCCAAGCAGTGTATGAGAGGTTCTCTTTTAGGGTCCAGATTGGTCTTTGAGGAGCTTGAAACTATGTTCCAATTGCATCGTTTCCAATATTCGTAGTATTCTGGTGCGCAAATGTTCTCCACTTGCCAATATGAACAGGGTGTATCCTTTTTTAGCATGTTGTGAAGCCTTTGAGGAGTAGATCGAGGGTTGTTGCTGAATATCGTTTTTATTCGTTCTATCAAATTACATATTTGTCCTCTTCTGTTGCATAGAATATGTATTTTCATATACACTTATGTTGCATGCGTGTCCTGCATCGTTCATGACTCATGCATAGAATATGCTTTTAATTTCGTATAGAATATGATTTGTTTCTTGCATAGAACATGCTTTTGATGAACATTATACATCGATTATCAATCTTGCATGGAACATGCATTATCACTGTATTGATTTGTCATCTTGTTCACTTGTAATCTTGTTCACTTGTTCAGTTTGTGCATCTATTGCACTTGTTCACTTTGAGTATCTATCGCACTTGCTCACTTTGTGCATCTATCGCACACTTTCACTACATTGTGTTTATTATGTAATCTCGTTACCTTTTTAGAGTATCTCAGGACGCGTGAAACGCGACCCTGGGCGGGCTTTATCTTGGGACACGTGAAACGCAACCCCGGCGGGTTTTCTACTCTTCTTACGATTTCAGCATGATAAGAGTATCTCAGGACGCGTGAAACACGACCCTAGGCGGGCTTTATCTCGGGACACGCAAAACCCAACCCGGGCAGTTTTTTTCATTTTCTCATGATTTTAGTGTGATTAGAGTATCTTAGGACGCGTGAAATGCGACCTTGAGAAGGCTTTATCTCAGGATGCGTGAAATGCGACCTTAGGCAAGTTTTCTACTCTTCTTACGATTTCAGCGTAATTAGAGTATCTCAGGATGTGTGAAACACAACCCTGGGCAGGCTTTATCTCAGGATACATGAAACATGACCCCAAGCGATTTTCTCATATTCTCACAATTTCAGCGTAATTAGAGTATCTCAGGACGCGTGAAACGGGACCCTAAGCGGTGTTTTTCTCTCGTCTTTTCATGGTTTTGGCATGGTTAGAGTGTGCATTTAGTTTTTCCCGCGTGGAACCTATTTCGATTTAAGCCTGAGGTACCTTCATATATTGCTATCTTGTTATTACTTATTGCATCTGTTATTGCTTATTGCATCATCCTGCATGATCATGAGTTTTGAAAATAGCCGGCTTTGCGAGGTGTGTGAATCCAGCTGTTAAAGTTTTTTCCATGCATATCATTTGCATCCTGCCCCAGAATTACGCTAGTTTGATTCCCAGCAAAAGGATACATAGGCAGTTTGCGAGCTCAACCAATTTTATTGATGTCTTGATTGTTTGCCCAAGTCTTACGGCCTTGTCAAAATGGGTCGTCTTTGGGTTTTGACATTCACCCACGTCATGTCATGACTTTGAGTTCTGTCAAAGAGGGGGAACTGTAGACACCTCATTTTTGACCACCCTTAGGACTTGGGCGCCACCGATTGATCACTCAATGATGAATGTGTGCACTCGCTAAATGCTCGAAGTCCTCAGCAGAATGCCTCAGCTTTGAGCCTCAAAACCTTATGAATCTCTTGCCTTGTTTTTGGACCAGAACAACAATTTTTCAAGCCTAAACATCCTATGACTTGCAGACTCACTATTGTGGACTGCCGACCACTATTGTGGACTGTCGGCCATTAATGTGGCCTGTCAGCCACTTATGTGTTTTTTCAGATATTTTCTGCCAGCTGTCCCCCATATGCATGCACCATTCTAGCTGTATGTATACAGATATTTCAGAGATAGATACATGGTTTTCTATATATAGATGACCTCCCCTCTTGGTTTCAAGGTTGGAAAAATTGAAAAGTGAGAAAATATTTTTGGAAGAGCAAAATTCTTTCTCTCTCTACAATTCTCTCTCTTTCTCTCTCTCTCTCTCTCTTGCAACTTACATAGCCTTTGCTCAAACACTCTAAACCAAATCTAGAGAGTTCCTTGCTGAGGTGATTTGGGCTTGAATTTGAGCTCTTGAGGCACTTGAGAGTGTGAGATTGGTGGTTTATAACTCAAGGGTTCATTCCTCTTCAAGAGGTATACCTTTTAATGCTTTTTGTACCATCTTTACACTACTTGTTTTCTATCATTTCTTGCTGTTTTTGAGCTATTTAAAACCTGTATTTTTTGGTTGAAACTTGTGGTTGAAGGCCATTAAAGGTAGAAGAGTTGATGACCCTTCTTTGAACCTTGCTTCTAAGGCCTTTGCCCTTGTGTTTCCCACATTCTTATCAACTTTTTTTGAGCTTTTTACCACTGATTTTCAGAGGCAGAAATCATGTTTTGAAGTCTCAAAAGTGGAGGGGTTAGCCTCTCCTCCTTGTGCTTGTGTGCTAGTATTAATTCCTCAATATTTTAGCTTATTGTTTTAGCTTTTTTTTTTTGGTCTCCATTCCAACACTTTTTTGGACTGTTTTAAGACTGTTTTTACTTGTTCATTGCATTTGGGCTTTGTATAACATGCTTGAAGTGTAATGGTGTAGACACTTCATTTTTACGGTCCTTAGGACTTGGACACCATTGCATGCACACCCGGTGATGAGTTTACATGCTCGCCAAGTGCTCGAAGTCCTTAGCAGAAAGCCGTAGCTCTGAGCCTTTCAAACCCTATACCCTTATTACCTTATTTTTTGAACCAAGCCTTGGTCTTTTAAGTCTACAGCTCCTGGTGGCCTATCGGCCACCTTTTGAGGCTGCTGGCCATCACTTTTGGAATGCCGGCCACCAGTGTATTTTGCAGATATTTTATGCCAGTTGTGGCAATTGTTTGCACAGATGCATGCATCTATCCCCACATGTAGGGCTGGATCTCCTTGAGGGAATTTCATGTTTTCTATATATAGGGACCCTCTCTCTCTTGTAGCAAGGTTAGAAAATTTTGAACTAAAATTTTTTTCTCTCTCTCTACAAATTCTCTACATTTTTGCCTATAATTCCTTAACCTTTGCCTATACACCCTTAACCAAATCTCACCATCTTTGAGCTGAGGTATTTTTGAGCTTGGTTTGAGCTCGATTTGAGCTCTAGAGGGTGTTATTTGCTTGGTTTTGTTGCTTGGAGTTGCTCTTCTCTTCAAAAGTATAAGACTTTACTTGTAACTTTGTTTTATTTGCTTCTATTCCTACTGTTTTTTCATCATTTTGGGCTGTCAAAACTTTATGTGTTTTGAGCTGAAGCTTGGGTTTAAGGCCATTAAAGGTTGAGGGGTTGATAGCCCTTCTTTGTACCTTATTTTGAAGACCTTTGCCCTTGTGTTTCCCACCCTTTTACTATTTTTTTCCAAGATTTTAAACACTAATTTTCAGAGCTATTTCAGTAGCCAAAATCATGTTTTGAAGTCCAAATTTGAAGGGGTTAGCCTCCCCTCCTTGTGTCTTATTTGCTAGCCTAGTTAGCTCTATGTGTTAGCTTATTTTTCTAGCCATTTGTAGCTTAATTCCAGCATGTTTTAGGCTCTGATTTGGACTGTTTTAACTTTTGTTTGGGTTGGTTAAGTCATTTGAGTCTTATATTGCATGCTTCTAGTGCAAGTGTCATCACAAGCTTGGTGTTTTAGGCCTTTAGACACCACTTGTTTGAATTGGTTGAATGTTTTAGTGCTTTTCTCACTTAATTTCAGCAAGCATAATCTCTGCAACCTCCCTCATTTCTTTACTCTTTATTTGCTTTGAGGGTTGTTTCAACCTTAGGATTGTTTAAGCTTGAGATTGAAGTCCATGCTTAATGGTTTAATCCTCTTTTAGGGGTTCATTATCAACGGCATGACACCTTTCTCTTGCCTTAAACTACCCTTTGTTTGACATTTCCTTATCTTTTAGAGGACTCAACTCACCAATGGACTTAATTGGTTAAAGAATGGTTGGTAAATTAAAATGAGTAACTAAAAGTTGAAACTAAAAGTGAGCAAGATAATAACTTGTTGTGTTCAATCGGACGTTAATTGAACACATAGAAGCTTGAGCCATTTCATACTTATTAGTGATGAAATGATTCAAGGTTCCAAGGTCAACTTTTTCCCTTGATCATTCATGAAAGGGAGGAGGTTTGTGTCTTATTTTGCATTTATTGACCTTGTACACATGGTTTCACAAGCCATCATACAATGAAATTGTATCCATTGATGGCGTGTGAACCAAAGCTTGCTACTCCTTTGATTTTTCCATGAAAATGAGGGGTATGTTGTGCAAACAAACCCTTGAAATACCCTGTATATGCTCTGTTTGTCCTCTGTTGCAGCAAGATGAACCTATGCATTAGTGGCCGGTAGGCCACTTTCCATGGCCGGCAGACCATCATCCATGGCCGACAACCTTTAACCATAGCTAGCTGGTGGCTGGCAACCTTTACCAGTGGCCGACCAGCCACTGATGCAAAGCTCAAAAATGTGTTGGTAAGGTGGAACAAATTTGTTCTAGAAGTGTTCAAGTGTGCAAACATAGGCATTCGTAAGCAAAACGGTGGTATTTTCGGGTGGAATTCGAGCATGCGCATGCGCATCCCTCGTTTCCTGAGGCATAGTAGTTAGTTGTTTAGTTTAATTACTTATCTTAATTACACATGCGTTTTAATTATTTAATCATTTAATTAGTTAGTTAACTAGTTAATTAATTCAAGTGTTGTAATAATTAGCTTAATTAGCTTAGCTTGGTTAGCCAGTTAGCTTAATTCATTCTGACTCTCCTTCGTAAGAGCGCAATGTTGTAATAATGTGTTTGTCTTCCAACCCCACGTTTTTCTTCCTTTTATTTACCAGCCTATGATAATTAGATTAGGGACATTACGTTTCAATTAGCATATCGCATGTTTGCATCCATTCATTTGTCTTACATACACTGAGGCTCGGTTCATCATTCAAACGTGCATTGTCGTTTATTACCTCGTTGAATACGTGTTTAAACCCATGCTATGAAATTGTTGCAAATAACATGTTAAGTAGCCAAACCTATTTTAGTTGCATTTTTGCATGCGTTGCATTAGCCATCTTGTATAGTTAAGTATCATACATATTTTTCTAACTCTTTTGTTTTATTTTAGCTTGGAGTACTAGGTGAGTTCTTAGTGTTTTAGCATACTTGCATGAGTGTGAGTGACTGCCATGACTAGCATGCTTGCCATGAGGCTAAGTGTTTACTTGTTAAACTGTTTGAGTGCCTGTGGATGAAAGTTTGTTGTTTGAATTGGAATGATTTAATATATGTACATTTAAGACTATTTTGTCAAATGGCAAATTCATAAGCTTTAAGCCCACTTTGTTAAGTGGCAAACTCAAATCTTTTTTGAAAAACAAACATGAAATTGAATTGTTCAAATTTGGGTAAACTAGTCTATACCTTGTGTGCGCACATCACATAGTAAATGCTAGCCTAATAAACCGGAACAAGAGCATATAATGAACATAAGATTCATATTATGATTAGTAAAGGCCGATCTTTGATCAGGTGAGCGAGGGTGTTCAAATGTATTCATGACCTTCCCCTCTCATACCTAAGTTCCCGGGCCGAGACAATCTTGGTGCTGACGGACACGTGGCCTTTGGCACGAGTCGTGAGTTTCCTAAATTTTTCAAAATATTTAGGTAACGCCTCTGTATCTGGCAAAGCAGTCCATTTTTGGCAATTTGATTCAAAATCGATTTTTCAAAAGATTTGTCGGATTTGAACTCTTTGGTGTTTATCAATTTCACATTGCACTTGTGAGATTAGATTCAGAATCACAGGAGTCTGAACTGTAGGGCCTATATTTCGAACTTCCGAAAGGGGACGCGAAAAAGACGAGCTACAAATGGTCCTCATATGTTTGGTGGTTTAGGCCTTAGCTACCAACCTATTTGAGTTGATAGTGTTTATTTCTTGCTTTCCATACTTGTTTTCACCTCTAATCACCTCTGTAACATCCCTCATTTTTTGACTTTTTCTTTGTTTTAAAAGTTGTTTAAAACTAGTTGCTAGCTAAGGCCTTAGCTACCAACCTATATCTATCTATCTATATATATAGGTTTTAATTTTTTGTAACTAGTTTTAAACAACCTATATCTACCAACCTTAGCTAAGGCCTAAAATTTTAAAAATATTCACTAAAAATACAAAAATACAAAAAATAAAAAATTTAATTTAAAAAAAATTAAATCCAAACTAAAACTAAACACATTAATTAATATTGTTTTTTCATCGATTAGAATACTTTGAAACACGTGATCCTCTGCTAAGAACACCC
Organism: Camellia lanceoleosa; assembly: GCA_025200525.1. Taxonomy (NCBI): domain Eukaryota; kingdom Viridiplantae; phylum Streptophyta; class Magnoliopsida; order Ericales; family Theaceae; genus Camellia; species Camellia lanceoleosa. The sequence goes on along the minus strand of CM045772.1, from coordinate 92,591,032 downwards.
GATAATCATTCCACACGTCAGCAGAGCAACTCATGCTCCCAAGGCGCCCAGTGACTCGCACGTGGCACTATGATGGGTCCCATACCGAACCCTTTAAAACTCTCGATAGTGCCCTAAGCGCCAAAAGACACCTCTTTCTCTCTCTTCTCTCTCTCTCTGCTTTTGAATCTTCTCCGATCAAAAGCATCACTGGTAAGACCTCTTCTAAACCCATATATATAGATAGATAGATATAGTGAGAATTGTATCTAAAACCCCCAAATGTTTTGCCTCTTGATTGCATTGATTGATGTGTGAAAACAAAAAACGGTTTTGCTTCTTCAATTCTATTCGATTATATTACTTTGTACTGTGCATTTTAGGTGTTTGATTATTTGTTTTTCGATTTTTTTTTTTGAATATTGTGAAGTGTGTGGGTGGGTCGGTGGGTTGGTTTGTTTGTTGATCTTTGCTTGTCTTCAAGCTGAGTAAAAGACAAAAGAAACATTTTTTTTTTTTTGCGTGAAAAATGAGTTCATGTTCTTATCTTTCTTGTACCGCTTTAAAACTAGATGATGTCTCATGGGTTTTACGTTTCTTCCTGAATTTTCTTGTTTGGGGTTGTTGATATCTATGCTGCTTGATCATTGATCTTCTCGTTTCTGGGTATTTCTTCTTTTATCTGTTAATTGGGTTTAAAAGTTTTCTTTGTTAATTTTTTTAGGACATAGATGGCTTCACTCTTCTGCATTTCTAGCAATTCGACTAATTAGAATGTCATCTTAACATGCAATTCTTGAATTCTTTAGAAATTTTGTTTTGAGTTAAGTTTAGGGTTTATAATTCAGCCACTGAAAAGTTCAAAAGAGGACTGAATATAAACACACACAGACACACATGAATTGATATTCAATAATCTCTCTCTTTATATATATATGTGTGAATAAAATTAGAACATTTACAGACCAATTACAAAGGGGAGAATTTGCTAATCCTTATTTTTTGATGCTCCATAAATTAGTGTTTTCAAGTAGAATGGAATATTTTGATTGAATTGTTTTACTTCTGTCTTTTTGTTCAGAATTGACCAAGTAATGGAAAGTGACAAATTAAACAATGGGGAGAACACACCTGCCTCAAATTTTCTTGTGCAAGAGAACAATGAATTTGCTTTCACCAATAGGCAGAATGCTGCTGCTGACTGCACTGGGATTTTTCATAATGGTAGCATTGCTAGAGATGATCCTATGTCCTTCCCATACACACAATTTCCAGTTGCTCCTTTTCCTTGGAAACACATTCATGGGACACATCAACCTTATGCACATAGCATTCCTGAGACCTGTGGAAATTTGATGGTTGATCTCAATCAGCTCCATAACTTGCAAAATCCCCTGATTGACCTGAATTCCATGAATGTCAGTAGTTACAGACCCAGCCTGTATAGGCAAGATTTACCTTTTCCTGAAGGTCATGTGAAGGGGGTATCAAACTTCCATGATAAAATTGGGGCTGCTGATACCATGCTGAATGGTTCACCCTATTTTAATAGCCTCAACAACCCTGAGATTAATTTCACGCTGATTGGAGGTAATGCTGGTGGAGGTTATGAAATGACTGGGCACGGTAGAGAAGCAGATGGTAGTCATATGCATAGGCCACAGATGAAGAATTTTGTTGGCTTAGGAGGTAGCAAAACTACATTGTCCCATCCCCAGAATAGTGGAGAAATGAATATTGATCACCATGACCAGGTCAATGCAGCTCGATTTGGTTGTCCAAAAAGAATTGATGGGAGTTTTCTTTCTCTTGGTATTGGAGGTAAGACAGATGCCAAATCTAAATTTGATCTCAACAGCAGAGAGATTACTGGTAATTTAGATGGAGCTTTTTCTCCCCAGTTAAATACTTCCCATGTTCGACAAGCCACTGGAATCTCCTTGAATCCAGGTCACAACTTTGTTGGTGGGTTTTCAAGCTTTCAAAATAGTATTGGTGGATTCCCAAATCTGGGGTATAATGTGGGAGGCTGGACCCCATCTAACAATAATGTTGGAGTTATGTGTGATACTACTACTGATCTAAATTCAAGCCCATTCCATATTTTGCAAAGACCACAAGCTGATATGCAACGTGGTGTTCCTCAATTGAGTAACAGGAACGTAGATTTTGTAGGTAACAGAGATTCAAGACATGCTAATTCAGATCCTTATAAAGGTTTCATAGGTGAGCTGGCCGCATCTTCAGGACCATTTAGCAGCTGCTCAGCTGGGTGGCTTGATTCTGGGCAAACTGGGAAATCTGTGTTAGTATCGGAATCTGAAAAGTTTACCTGGACCACCACTCAACCAGCTTCTGACCAACTACATAAACGGTTTATGGAAACAGCTGTGCCAACAGAGTCTTCTATGGTTTCTCCTTCTGTTGGGTTCAAAGGAAGCTCCATCAGGAAAGAACATTCAGGTGAGCAATGCCAATCATTCCACATCCCCTCCACATATGAATATAACAAGATATGAAATATTTGGTTTTGTAGTTCAGGATTTCTTGCCTTGTCTAATTTTTGGTGGTGGGATGGGGTCCTGGGGATGTTTGTTTATGGCATGTTACACTTTATTTAGCAGTATTCTATATTGATCTCTGTTGTTTGTTTCTTGCTAAAATGTTTGAATTCTTTATCAAATTAAGGGTTTCTCAACCTCATTTTTGTTTAAATGTTTGTGAGATGTTGGAGCTTGAAATTTGTATTTTCTGAAACATACCTAGCACAGTAAGTTATGGGGTTGCATTCTCTCTCACTGCGAGGAAATGATGAGCAAGTTCCTGCCTGAATTTTGGTAACTCTATTGTATATCACATGAGAATGATATCACATTTGACTGGTAATACAATGATATTAACATAATCTTTGGAATTTTATTTGGAGGCTTATTTTAGTATTTATTCAAGAGTAAGGATAAGAAGGCTTTATGATTCAAAAGCAGTCATTGGTGTCCTCATCATTGAGATAAATAATTAAAACGATATGGGAGAAGAGGAAGTTTAGTTTGTTAATGGTTTCTTTTGGGCTTCATTTAGTTTCTTCTCTAGAACTGGAAGTGAGCTAGTTAATAAAAGGAGTAGGGGCAAAGCTGGGACTCAGTCAAAAATCTGGTAGAACATGGACGGTTGGACTCTGAAACTCCTCAATGGGTTATGGGATAAATTTCTTGACACTTCAATTGTCCTCATGAAGTGATGTATGATGTTGCAAGGGAAAGTAGATGTATGATATTCAATGTGACAGGAACTTAATTTGTAAACCTTTACACTATTAGTATAATTTATGATGATAAGCGTAGAACCAGTAACCAGATGATGTGGACAATGTGATAGTCTTTATGCCCACCACCTTCAATAGGGTGAAAAAAAGTGCTAGGGCCACCACTGACTTGAAAGACATGCACACTTATACCAAGTTGGTTGTTTTGTCATCATTGTTTAAGTGTCTAACCTGATGCAGCCTAGCAACTGGTGTGTGGAGAATTTTCCATTTTTTCCAAGTGAGTAAGGAATTTTTTCTCTGAAGTCTTAGCAGTGGCAATTTCTTGCTTGAGGATGTTCACTTGTTATAATTGATGATTAGGCTCTTAAAGTTCACAATTTGTATTTTTATGTTATTTCCAATCCGTTGAGCTACAATAGGCTTGCCAAACCTTGTATAGTGACCCAACCCCAAACTAAATGACTCTTGTTGCCCGTGAATCAGTGTTGCCCAAGGTAGGTGGCTTGCATACCTTTTCTTAGATACTTTAAAGAGAACAAAGTAGTTGGAGTTTGGGATTACATAGTTTAATTGATTTAGCATTTGATCTTAATTGGGTCTCACTCCTTAGTTCTCATTTCTTGTTTCTTTATCCAAGTGTGACAGTGAATTCTTTGATCATAGTGCAACATTGTTTTTTATTTATATTTTTGTTTATTTGATATACTCATCTGCCCTTGAGATTGATGTGCACAATTGCGCTGTGAGCAGTTGAAGGGGTTGGTTTTTAATCATATCTCTAGGCCCTATGAATATTTGTTTTACTTATTTCATCTATGCATAAAAAAATTTAGAATTTAATTTTACAGGAATTATTTAGCTAGCAACGTTAATTATATTTTCTTGTCTATCCCTTCTGAATCCATTTATCTTTGTTGAAGAACATTTGGCCCTGTTTGATTGTCTGGATTGAATATAAGGATTTCAGGAGGATATGTAATACCTAACGATAAAGATGGGATATAATATGTTATAGGATATAAGATGGATTATATATATTGTGGGGTCACTTATATTATGTTTGGTTAAGATAGGATATATAATGGGATAAGCGGATAGTGATTATTTTTGACCTTTGGATGAAAGATGAGCTATATTCGACAGTGAGGGATATACAATACCATAGGGGGGTGGTTTTGCATATCCCCCTTTTGCATCATATACTATCCAGACTCCTTATATTCGGAGCAATCAAACACGGGATATAAGGAGACAAAAAAACATATGGGACCCACCTCATATTATATCCGGTCCCACACTCATATCCAGCCTTTATATCCGGTAAGCAAATAGGGATATACTCCGGTAATTTTGTTAGTTATTGTGCCTGTGAACAAATTATGAGCAATGATATAGAACATTTGAGTAATGAAGAATATGTTTTGCTGAAATCTGTTGTCTAAAGTGTCAAATCATACTGCCTTTGGGTAGAAATATATGTGTTCTTATTATACTGAAAAAAGCATTTCAAATATGGATATACCTCAAATAATGTATTTCATGTCTTTAAAAGAGGGAGAGGCTTGAGTTGTGGTTATTTTTTAACATAAAAAAGTACACCCGTTGGATTGGAGTTTGGGAGGGGTAGATTGGGTACAAACCTAAAGTTTAGCATAATTTGCACAAAATGGTTGCCCTTAGGTTCAAACCCACAACCTTAAGATTGGTAGCCCAAGTTTTGACCACTGAACCAATTTTAGCGTAAAGAAGAAAATTGTGGAATTGCATTTTAGTTACTTAAACTATTGTAGCTTGGAATCCTAGCAGGATTAGTAATAAAAACCCATTCATCAAAAATAATTTAAATGACAAAAAAATCTAGAAAAAAACTTAGGCCTTGTTTGGGAACACAATTTTAGTAATTTTTTGGTTTTTTACGAAAAGATGTGCAGAAAAGTAGAGAGAGTGATGTGACAAATTATAGTGACTTTTTGGCCAAACTGTATAGTTGACAAACAAGGCCTTAGTAGCCTTAAAATTATGTGGCTTCTTGAGTGGGCTTTCATTAATTTCCATGTGATAACTCTCACAAAGTACAAAACTATTTCTTAAGTCTTGTGCTCACATTTAAAAAATTAAAATTAAAAAAAAAGGAAAAAGGAGTTGTACCTATTGCAGAGCGCCCCACTTACATTGGGTATGGGAGAGGTTGTTTGTAGGAAGAATTACCCCCCACTTCTTTTGTAGGGAGGCTGATTTCTATGACTTGAATCTATGCCACAACCTTTTCTTTATTTCTTTTATTTTTTCATAGTTATAGAAAAGAAAAAAATGCACCGTGACCAAGGACATGGAAAACGATTTTCTAGTATCCTATGGCCTCAGCCCGTGCTGGCCCCCCTCCCTTATCAGTCTGCTCCTTGTACTTAATGACTTAGATTCATTTGGTGAATTTTCAAAAAACCCATTAAAATTTCAAATTTTAAATTTTAATTCTCTTTTTGTTTGTGCGTGCATGTGTTTTTGTGTGTTAGCGAGAGAAGGATTTCAATACTGCCTTGTCACCCATTAATGATTGTCTACTATTAGATTAAGATGAAGTCTTGGTGTACTTGGTAAAATATCAGTATTTGATATTTACAGATATATAATTTTCTCTCTGTACTTACTCTTTGCACTTCTTTACTTGGGGCATTTATTTTCAGCTCTGAAGGATAGTGCAGCTCAAGCTGTTGATGAAAGTGCTCAACTTCTTAAGAGGAAGCGTGTTCAACCAACCGGTGAGGGCATAACTCACTTCTCACCCATGTGATTGTTGTCAAATCATGAATCAGAAGATTCATTTTATTTAGCTTAATATATAATTTTATATATGTATATGTATATATATATAATACACACGTTTAAAATAAATTAATATCAACATAACTAGATTGTGTACATATTTGTAAATATAAGACCACATTTATCAGTATAATTAATTGATTATCCTTTTTGGTTTTGCGAATAACGATTGTTTCATGTATTATGCAAACAAAACCTAACTGCAATGAATTATGGTGAATCACAATTGAATCGTACGATTCACTCAATTTAAGATTCAACATCATGAATGGAATTGTTTTGCTTGAAATTTGTATGGAATCATATGAATCAAACTGTGAATTGTTTATGTCAACAAACCATATCTCAACTGCTTAAAATCTGGCAACACCGTCAACTAGAACTAAACTACTATTCGTTATTGGTGCTGTCATTGGTTTATGCGTGCACACAATTAATCTGTGTTTTCTTACTTTCTGCTAATTGGATTCGTAATCAAGCTGGTGTTGTTAACTTGCTATATTTTCTTCATTAGAATTTTGAGAACCCCACTATCTTTTAAGGATAAACTCTCATCCATTAATTTTTGAATTTAATACCCAGAAGAACAATGAAACTGTGGCTAGGCGAAATATAAATTGCAAAACTATAACACAAATTTTAAAGGAGGATTTGCTAATACTTTGCTTGACTGTAAACACATTGCAACAATGTTTTAACATGTACCAGAACTGGAGTTGCTGCGGTTAAATTATAGTGTGTTGCAATGACTGTTCACAACAACACACACACACACACACACACAAATTCTGAATTTAAATGATAGGGGTTTATGCATTCTCTGATAAATTAACTTCTTCACCAAATGATTCTCTTTACAGGGCAGCGATATTCTGCTAATGATGGTAGTTCCCGCTATGCTGCTGGGGGTGGTCTGTTTCCCAAGAGGGTAGGTGTTCAAGTTACTAAGGATAGTGCTGCTCAAGCTGCTGGAAGTGGCCTTTTTCCCCAGAGGCTAGGAGTTCAAGTTCATGAGCATACTGCTACTCAAGCTGTTGGAGATGGCCAGTTTCCCAACATTACGGGCACTCGAGTTGATGACAGTCGTGTCGCTTATGCTGCTGAACATGGATTGTATCCCAAGGAGATAGGGCTTCAAACAGCAAGTAAGGGCATTCCCTTCACACCTTTGGATATGTGTTATTAGAAAGATCTCTTATCTTTTTTCACTGGGATTCAGTTCTCAGTTGAGGATAAAGATTTTGTGACTTTATTGAATGAGTCAAACATTTTCAAAATTTAAATTGTCCAATCTTGTTAAAAGCCTCAAACATGCTTATATGTAGGATGAGCTTTTTCACTGCAAGATGGTTGGCCCAGGCACATGCAGTATACTGAGATGGAAACTTTAACTAGATTTTATGTTTTTATATCTAGATAATTACCAAAGGACATGATGATGATGATGGATTAGGTTATCATGCGTCATCTTGTATAAATGGCAGGCAGATTTAAAAGTCAATTTATGTCTGGCTTAGTTTATCATGCAAGTCATCTTGTTCATTGTTGTGGATGCATCTGTACTAAGGTTTTGCTGATTCTACTGTAGAAAAACTTGATCAACCTCAAGAGCATACCAGTTAAATTTCTAAAAAAATTCTCGAACCTACTTTTTCTATATACCATTCAATTTTGCTGGCTTAGGTTATCATGGAAGTCATCTTTTCATTGCTGTGGATGCATCTGTAATAAGGCTCGGTGATTGTTCTTGGGTAAACTTGATCAACTCAAGAGCATACAAGTTCAATTTCTAAAAATTTTCTTGAACCTGCTTTTGCTATTGTATATACTATTCAGTTCCTTCACTCATACTTAATATATTTTTTGTATCAGCATGGTAAATACAGAGTTTTCAGTGTGCATTTTCTTGCAATTATGGTAGTGTTATCTTGCACTCATAATATTTCTGATGCTCACTTTGTTGTAAACTAGGGCGGCCTGAACTGCTTTCTACAGATCTTCGTGGTCCCCACTTTACTACTGGTATTTATACTTCAGCTTTTGAGTTGATACTTCTAAGTTCTATTATTCTTTTCTCATGATTATAATTTATTTAATGTCCTTGCCTATGTACTATATTTTGATGATTGCCTTCATGCAATAGGCGGCTCTCAAGGTCTGCCTGCTCACTATTGTGAGAGAAAAAGTGAAATGATTATGGGATTGGATGTGATATTTTGTTTGGATTTATTTTTTTGGGTTTTGCAAAAAGTTTCTTTTAGTGGAAAAAATAAAAAAAAACCTAACACACAAACTTCCCAAACACCACCTATATAAGTTTCAGTGAGTATTTTCTTTTGTTTATGGTAGCAATTTTTACAACTCACAGGTCAAGTAATTTCGACTGCAAAAGGTTATGGCCTCTCTCAGGCTTCCGATGTTCTTCGTAGACCATCTCTTAAAAGGGGCGGAATTCTACCCCCTCCAACTGCTCCCCGGATTCAACGCAGGAAGATATCACTTCAACCTCCCATTCATCCATCTGTGCCATTCCCACCACAGACTGCTCCTGCTGGTGCTATCCCTATTCCTCCTCCTCCTGCTATCCCTAGTCCTGCTGCTGTTCCTCATATAAAATGGCAAGGTATTTCTTGTGGCTTCTCTAGTTATATTTTGTTCATAAATATTTTCTTTATTTTTGAATTCCTACCTTCATTATTTATTTTTTACAATGTACATTGTTTTCAAGTCACAAATTGAATCTTGAATTATTTAGCTAAAATAGTGAATCGTGAATCGTAAGATTCATTTTATTTAATATAACGTATAATTGTATATATTTATATAGGATTATTTACACAGAGACCTCCTAAACTATTGAGAAGTGTCACTTTGCCCCCCTTTCCTCCCCCCCCCCCCCAAAAAAAATAAAAAAAACTATAAAAAAGTACAAATGAATCCCCTAAACTATTGGCGTGTTTCACTTTGACATCTTCCGTTAACGGTCCAATTTGTACGTTTTTATAATTTAGGAACATTTGTACGCTTTTGTAGTTTGGAGGGCAAAATAATATTTCTCAATAGTTTAGGAGGTCTTAGTGTAAATAACCTTATTTATATACATCTAAAATACATAGTGTTTAAAATAAAGTAAATTATCAATATGACCAAATTATATGTATGTGTATACATATAAAATCACATATATCTTTATATGGCAAAAATGACGTTTTATGCATTATGTAAACAAGAATAGAAATAGAATTGAATCGTGTGAATCGTAAATTGAATTGTACGATTCACTCAATTTCCGATTCAACACCACGATTCGAATCATTTTTGTTAAAACTTTGTATCGAGTCGTAATCATGCGATTCTAACAACCATGAACATAGCATTAATCTTTCATGTCATAACTGTTAAGTCACCAATTTTCTCAAAAGCCTAAACTATTAGGAAATATGCCCAACAATGTATATCAAGCTATCTAACAATAATATGGTTATCCTGGAATTTATGACAATGTCATCAATGATTCCATAATTTTTTTTGGTCCAACAGTTCTCTTCATAATGTCAAAGTGCATGCTCTTCATTGCACTAAAGTCACTTGATGATGGCCCATTATATTAAATCTCTTATCTAGTCAAGGTCGATCTAGACTTTGTTTACTTATGTTTAGCGATAATACTGAGTCAAGCAACTTTTGTTCTGCTTGTGTTTGGCTAGAATTATGGCTCGATTAACTCAAGCTTGATGGATAAATGAGCCAAATTCAAACACAATATAAGGCTCATCAAAAAATTGATCCCAGCCTAAGCATTATGTGCTCAACTTGCTAGGCTTCCAAGCAAGTGCAAAATCTGAGCTAAGGTGCATATAAAAAGAAACCCTTTGCAGGAGGTTTCTAGTCAACCAAACATGGTCTCTTTTTTTTTTTTTTTTTTTTTTTGTTGAGAAAAAGAAAATTATGCCCAAGAGAGAACCTTAACATGCTTATAATCATTTTTTCCCCATAATTGATGCCTTCACCAATAAAAAAAAAAAAGGAATTGAAAAAAAATATTAGCAATATGCACTTATAAGCTATAATTAGTTGTAGGTAGGCAATCATAGGCTCATCTTTAAGGTGCTTGTGAACTTAACAAAAGCCTAAGCTCCAATATCTTGGACTTCTCAAGATCGTTCTATTATTTCGAGTCAAGAGAGTTGATCTTGAACAAAGTGAAGTGAGCAGTCTTGAGCCAAGCTCAATCTCACATTCAAAAACTCAATTTGAGCTCAAGTCAAACTTGCAATATTCCAAGTGAAACGAGCCAAGATTGAGCATCCTGGAACTTCGCTTGACTTGGGTCGATTACACCTTACTTAGCCTTGTGTTTCAATCAAGTAGAATCTGTTACATGAATTCTTTTTGCCATTCTGCTTTATCAAGTGTTGTATGCTTTGTTAAAACTAATAAATTCATATATTTCTTTACTACTGCATCCCATGTCAATATAATATAGGTCTTCTCCCTCAAACATTTTCATTTATGGTGATCATATTGCCCTTCCTTATCATTGCTTCTGTAGGTTTTTATTGTACATAACTAAACCATCTTAGCCTGATGTAGAAGAGAGAATAATTCAAAAATGACCACAACATCTCAAAATCTTAATATTATTATTCCAAAATGCATATTATAATGCAAATCCTAGTAACCTAACCAAAATAGGAAACCTAATAAACTAATCTCTTACTGATTTTTATTTAATTAAATTAAACTAAACAATACAATAATAATAAGCTACCAATTACATCAATGGGATCAAAATGATTTCGGGCCAGAGGCTTCAGTCTAGGCTTCCAAATCTTATAATTTGTCATAATCTGAACTCGTCCCTAGAGGTTTGGATCATAACCGGCTAGTAATTATGAGATTACTTACGATTTCAGAATACAGACATAATTAATAATAAGGGGCCAAAAGCGCAAGCAGATTAACAAAAATTTTGTCCAATAAGTTATGCATAAATGGCATAAACAGAAACTTCTCATATATTAATAACTCACACTTATGCAAACTTAATAAGATTCTATATATCCAAGATCTTTCAAGCATCATTGTCATACAAAGTAGAACTTATACATTGGAACGGTAGATTATGACCAACAAAAGAAAGAAACAGAAAACCAAAATATCAAAGAAACAATAGCCTTGCTCGTGAGGCGCTCATGACAGACTTTGCAAAACTTGGGTTCCTTTACGGGTTTACTAAGCTAGGGGCTGGACATCACGCTGCTCACCTACATATATATAAATACAAAGTAAGCTAACGCCTAGTGAATAACATCAGAGTAAAAGGTTTATGTGAATGAGTTCTAGTAATTGACATAAGCATTTATATATATATGTCACGAGCAATACGTAACAAAACGACCTTGAGTCCAACAGATAACAGAACGACCTTGGGTTCATTAGTTGTACAGAATGGAATTGATCATATCATAACAGAATGACCTCGGGTCCAATCATTTACAGCTGTATAATGACCATTTTGTCTACTCATAACAAATAGTTAGACTTATCAGATGTTCAAAACGACCATGGGTCCATCTTATCAAATGTACGAAACGACCTTGGGTCCAATTCAGATATAAAAAACAACCTTGGGTCCGTCATACATATTTGTGTCACATCAAATCACGTTTATAGATATCACAATGATCAAACAGATAGAAACTCATTCACTTTTGCAAATTCACAGTTTCAAAAAGTTTACCACAGTAGAATAGACATAAAATAAAGTAATTAAGAAAATATCTTTCCTAAGATATTATTCACAGTGATTTAGTTGTTGATTCGTTCTTGCAAATGATCTTACACAATTCATCAACATACACACGTTGAATCACATTGTTTAATCAGATTGTTCTTTAACTCATTTAATTCTCTTAGGCTTCATTATACCCCTTTAATTCATTTGGGATGTTCAATTCATGCCTAAGAATGTTCAAAAAGGAATGAGAATGCACATTTGATCAGTATATGCCTTTTCAAAATTTGCTAGAACAGAGCACTTCTCTCGAGTGCAACCGTGGTCGCTCGAGCGGACCACTTGGTCTGCAAAAGTACTGGATGGTCCGAATTGAGGCTTGATGTTCACTCGAGCCGAGGTGTCGAGTGAAAAATGGTAGCTCGAGTGATCACTTGGTCGCTCAAGCCAACTGTAAATGCCTGCAAAAATACTGAATGCATGCAATGTGCCCTTGAGTGACAAATTGTTTGCTCGAGCGGTGCAACAGAATTTTGGAATTTCCAGAACAGAGTTGAGCTTCAAAGCTTGCAATTCAAATACAAACTCTTGCATGGCTTGTAAACCACTTCTCAAAGACTTAAAACTCTTCCAAAAACATGAATTCAAGACCAATTTGCAAAATCAAAGCTTAATACTTTAAGAATTCTTCAAAATGAAACCTAATTCTTCATGCATGTTGATTTTAAGACCAAGTTTGGAAAGTTTAGAATAAGTGCACTTTTTGACTTTTCTTGTATTATGTGTAGAAAAAGTAGAGAGGAAATGTTGATTGATGTGACCTAAAAAAGATAAAAAGATGAAATAAGTACACTTATATTGGGATGCCAAACTTGGCCTAAATTTCAAACTCTATTCTAAAGCTTCAAAAATATGCAATTCACTTTCAAAATCTTGTAATTCATGCATGCATGTACATTTCATCTTTCAAATTCAACATGGGTGAGATAATTATGTTAAAAAATGGTAAAACTTAACCAAACTATGCATGCATGTATGAATTGCCTCTAAATTCAACAATCTTAGCTTAATTCTTGCACTCAATCACATAGTTCTCTCTATTTCATATGTGAAAGAACTTAACTCCATAAATTAGGGTTCAAAAGCTTACCTAGGGTTTTTAATTGAGCTCAAATTAGTAAATTCTTGAGTTGTACTTCACAATTCTTCAATCCTCTTGGCAAATTCTTCAAATTCAAGCTCCTCTCTCTCTACAAATTGAGTTCTCTCTCTCTAAAGCTCTCTATCTCAGAATTTTTTAGTTCAATTTATGATTAAGGCTTCAAGCTTCTAATTATGACATATTTATACTTGAGGATTAGATTAGGGTGTTAATCTAGGCTTAAGATTAACTAATTACACTTAGTTCTAATTAGTTTAATCTAATTAATTTAGACTGAATCAAATTTTAATCAAACTTTCTAATAGGCTCTAAAAATTATGTTGATCACAATAAATTAACCAATTTCGGTTTCTGATGCCATTAAGGCCTTCAATTTTCAGATCAAAACAGAAATTATAGCAGATTTTCTTACGATTAACAGATGTAAAGTTAAAACCACACTAACAACATAATTATCATTCAAATTCACACTTAGCACATAAACACATGCACAATTAAAGAATTAAAAGCATAATGCAGAACGGGATTGTCACATAATTGGCCTCCAACTAGTCAAGGTTGTACGATCATAGCCTATTCTCTCTCAATATATCTTCAATTAGTGCAAATCCTACCATTTCACAAATTTATTCATTTCTAATGCTATATTTCGTAGTCTTATCATACATCCATGTAAGTATTCTAATCTTAGCTACACTTACATGTTGTCCAACTTACTTTAGGAACACATTTCTTAATTGCCCAACATTTTGTCCTGTAAAACACCGTTGGTCTTATAGCTATTGTATAAAAATTTCTTTCAATTTTGCTGTCATTCATCAATTACATAATATGCCAAACACACTCTACTTGCACCAAGCCACTTCGATTTGATGGATCACATCATCTCCAACCTGACCACCCTTATCAATAATCAAATCTAGATAATGAAAATGTAAACTATTTGTTACCTCCTTGTTTCAATCTTCACTTCTCCATTGCCCAACATTTTGTCCTGTAAAACACCTTTGGCCTTATAGCTATTGTATGAAAAATTTCTTTCAATTTTGCTGGTATTCATCAATTACATAATATGCCAAACACACTACTTACACCAAGCCACTTTGATTTGATGGATCACATCATCTCCAACTTGGCCATCCTTATCAATAATCGAATGTAGATAATGAAAATGTAAACTATTTGTTATCTCTTGGTTCCAATCTTCACTTCTCCAATATTTCTACTTCTACTGTTACTAAAGTTATGTTCCATATATATCGTTTTGTTTTTACTAATTTTAAACTCTTTTGGCTCAAATGCTTCTCTCCACATTTCTAATTTAGTATAATTCATTTCTTAGAACAATGTCATTTGCAAACAAAATACACCGGGGCACATCATCCAAGAAGAAAATTGCAATGGATAAAAAAAATGTATTAGCAATATGCCCTCCTATGATAAGTTGTAGATAATAAGGTGCTTGTGACCTTAGCAAAAGCCTAAGCTCCAATACATTGAGCTTCTTAAGCTCATTTTATTATTTTGAGTATAGAGAGTCCATCTTGAGCAAAGTGAGCAATCACGAGCCGAGCTTGATCTCATATTCAAAAACTCAATTGGAGTTTGAGCTGAACTTGAGTAATAATATTCCTAGATAAATGAGCCAAGATTGAGCAGCTTGGAACTTTCTTGACTTGGGTCGATTACACCTTACTTAGAGCATCCACACCAAACTTTTCAAATTTTTAGTCAAATTAAAGCTATTTCGTTATGTTAGCTAGTCACCTTTTAGCATCTACTGCATCAAACTCTTTATTATAACTTATTCTTATTAAATATTATTTTCTTATTGTGTTTGTTAGTCTTTCTTTTTTTATTAAATTGATAAGTTACTAGCCAAACAATTTTTAAAAAAAGCAAAAAAATAAAATAAAATTCCGTTGACCGGTTGATTGGCCGGACTTCCCGGTGGACATCCGGTAACACAAAAGTAGCAATGAACAGTGCCTCGCTTGTTGTAACGGGTTACTGTAGCCATCGTAAATTTTGACGAGCTGCAAACGAGTCTGATGGAGTTGATTTTTTGAAACTTTTAGCTAAAAAATGATTTTAAAGAGCTTGATGAGGATGCTCTAATGTTGAGAAACAATATTTGCTTCATCAATTCCTTCCATGCTGGCCTGTTGTATAACTTCTATAGGCCTCAAGCATGTCAGGATTGCAGCTAAATGGTTTAAATGGACTAGCCTTGATTCTTGGCTGTGGTTTGGTTTTACTGAAGCTTTTGAAGGTTGTCCCTTTCCCTTCATCCTTCTCAGAGACTTGTCTGAATAATGCTGATCAAAAAGAGACTCGTCTGAATAATGTACTTGCAATATTTTGCTTGGCTGCAGCCACTTAAGTTTTTGTAGCAGCTTATAAGGCCTGCTTATAGTTTCTTCTGTTTTTATTTATTTTGGAATCTGTGCCAATATGTTTGGTACAGCTTATGCTTACAACTTATAAGACAAAAATAGCTTTAGTAAGCTGGAAAAAAAAGAAGAAAAGAAAGATTATCTGGTAGTTGAGGAAAGGGGTGCTTTAACTTCTACTATCTGACTATCAATTTTCAGTTTGAGAAAAGTTACACCAAACAGGTCCAATATATTGCTTGGCACTAAATTATTGTGCAGCTATGGATCTTAAGCTCAGAGGAACAGTTGTTTTACTCAAACTGATATCTGTATGTGCTTGTAATATTAAACATCCTTGCAAGTTGTAACAATACAAGCAGTGACCCTGAGAATTTTGTGGTGTGCAGATTCTGAGGGACTTCCTCAACCAACCGGACAGAAATGTATGCTATGTAAGAGAGATCTTTCATTCACACCAGAAGGCCCTGTATACCAGCCGGCTGTTTCACCACCTGTTGCTGTTCTTCCATGTGGCCACACCTTTCATGACCGCTGCTTGCAACTTATCACTCCTGAAGACCAATCTAAGAATCCCCCATGCATTCCTTGCGCCATTGGCGAGACGTAGTGTTCCTTTACCCTCTTTTTTGCAATTTCCTCAAAATAGTTTTTTAATCTAAATTTCTGCAGCATTTATCAAAGGAAGAGAGGAAGAAAAGGAAAGTTCTTTTAGAGGAATTGCAGATAGTATGTAAAATTCAGAAAACTGTACATACAGGAAATGAGGGCACATAGATGGTCCCAAAAGATGGTGAGTAGCCAGGGCCTCTGAAGGTGGGGCATATAATAACTGTGACCACCCTTTTTGTCAGTACATTAATTTTAGCTAACTGGCGAAGCATATTAACCTCTTTTTTTGTATTTTTTTTTGTTTTAATGATTCAAGAGTTGGCATTGAATTCTTCTACATTGATCGTTACTATGGAAGTTCTTAGTAATTTTATGTGTCTTTTGCTTTGCATTCATTTTATATTTCAGTTATGATAGGGCTGTTACTTTGCTCCTTTTTATTGGTGAGGGAGGGACTGTTGTTGCACTCTTGACCTCTGAACTATGCTATGAACACATAAGTGTCTTGTTCGGGTAGTTGTCTATTTTAGTAGGTTATTTTAATTTTTGACTATTTTGATAGGCTAAAATATTTATGTTTGGGAAGAGGGTTGGATTTTTTTGTAATTAGATGTAATGTTTATGAGAGAAAAAGTGAAATGATAACGGATTTGATGTGACATTTTATCTTATTGACTATTTTAACTAAAAAGTTACTAAAATAGTTTATTCCCAAACGAGGCCGTAGCCAAAAAAAGAGTCAATTTTTGGCTTTCCAAACATTCCCATTGTGGGAGGCTGATTTAAGACAGTGTGAGGCTCACATAAGTGTGATTTATGTATGGGACTCACTTTTTATCTCCCCTCCTGTGAAAACCTTTTGTCCACTCTTTCTCAAAGACTACAATTAGATACTTGTCTCAAATTGGCAATCCACTCATCTTGCTTGATCCTTGCTATTTTGTAGGGGAAGGGCTATCATATCAAGATTGAACCTTCTCCCTTTCTCTTTCCCTAACATCCTCCATCTCCAAATTGGCCATGTGTTCTGGAGTATTTTTATTTTATGCTAAAAGTTTGTGGAGGGCTTCTTAGCTTTTTATCAACTAATTTTAAGTGTTAAAAAGCTATACTTAATTAATGAAGTACAAAAGTATTATGTGTTTCCACATGGTATTGCTTATTGGGTTGAACCTGGAAGCATTGTTTGTTGCTATCAAAGTTTATGTAGAGCCAATTTTCATGTTCTTATTAGTCGAAGCATACTTGGACCTACATTTTTCACCTACAAAAGTCTTTAAGAAGAGTCATGTACCAATTTGATACTGCATTGTCGTATCTGAGTTTGCTGATAAGGGTCGTTTGGATGGATGTGAATTAAAACTAGTGAAAAGTTAATTATTACAGGCAGAGACAAGAGTTACTGAAAGGAAGATATATTGAGGTAAAAGATCGTTATAGTTAGACGAGAATCCCTAACATGATTTTTAAATTCACAGATAAATAAATAAATATAATGTTTAAGTTATGTGCGAATTATATTAACAGTTCTTGTAATTTAGGGTTTGTGTCATTTTAATCCATGATATTTTAATTGTAATATATTTGACTCTGAATTTTGAATTTTGTTCAAAATAAGGACAATTGAAAATATTTTTGCTCCATTTTAAGGACAAAGTTGTCAATTTTATAAAATATAAACTAGTTTAATAAAAATAAATATCAAAAAATTATTTTTAAATTTAAAAAAATTATTTCTACTCATCAAAGATAAAATTATATAAAATGATAAATCTTCTAAATTTTTATTTTTTTACCAAATTAATTTTTAGTATGTGTTTGGATGATTATCATATAATAAATGGTTGTTTTTGTTGATATTTTTATATGGCAATCATGTAATAGATGGTTCTATTTGTTATTAACAAATATTTTTGGATGTTTATTAGGTTTTTAATGTGTAATCAATGTGTTTAATATATAAAAATTTTTAGTTTTGAATTTTTTGATTTAATGATTGGTTTAATAATAACATCAAAGTTGTTGCTATGTTTGACTTTGAAAAAATAAAAACTAATTTAACGAAAATAAATATCAAATTTTTTTTTCTACCCTCCAAAAATAAAAAATTATATAAAAATGATGTGGTTTTAATTTTTATTTTACCATTTAATTTTTAGTTTCTTAGAAAAAATTTATGAAAGTAAATTCTGAAAACCAATCCAAATAGAACTTTATAGCCAAGAAAGTTCCAACATTATTTATTACAAAAAAGGCATTACATTTCAAACAACATACAAATTAACCAATACAAAATAAGTTGTAGGACGACGGTACCCTCGAAATAAACCATTTGCAAAGGAAGTATCTTTGATTGTCTTTATTTGAAACAAAATTCAAAATTCAAGATCAAATGTATCACAATTAAAAAAGTCAGAAACTAAAGTGATATAAGTCCCAAACTACATGAACTATTAGTGAAATTCACCCTTAAGTTATTTGTTTTAAAAAATTTATATAGGGCGAATTACATCAACAGTTCTTATAGTTTGAGACTTGTGTCACTTTGGTCCCTGATTTTTCAATTGTGACATATTTTATTATGAATTTTGAATCTTGTTACAAATAAAGACAATTGAAGATATCATTATTTAATTTCAAGGGCAAAATCGTTAATTTGATAAAATATAAACTAATTGGACAAAAATAAATGTCAAATTTTTTTTAAAAATTTTTAAAAATTATTTCTATCCATCAAATATAAGTTATATAAAATTAATAAATCTTTTAGACATTTATTTTATTTCTTTTACCAAATTAATTTTTAAGGTAAATTACACTTACACCCCCTGAGGTTTGGTCCGACTACATTCCACCCCTTGACGTTATGGAAATTACATTCTCACCCCTGTGATTAATAGTTTCATTTCACAAATCTCTTTACTTATATAAAATGCAACAATTTCTGGTAGAAAAACAGAAGAAATTATATTAAAAAAAAAGGAAAGGAAAGGAAAAAAAAAAATATATATATATATATATATAGGAGAAGTAAAGTAAAGTAAGAAAAAAGAGAGTGTATGAATTTAATATTTTTTTGATACCAACGTTAATTCTGTCTAAATAATTACAATGACAAGGGGTTAGTGCAATTTCCCAAACGTCAGAGGGTGATATGTATTAAACCCAAATCTCGGGGGTGTAAGTGTAATTTATCCTAATTTTTATGAGTATGTGTTTGGATGATGATCAAGTAATGGGTGGTTGTTACAATTTTAATATGTAATCGATATATTTAATATATGAAATATTTTTAGTTTTAGATTTTTGTGGTTTAATTGATTGGTTTAATAATGATATCAAAGTTGTCACCATATTTGACTTTTGAAAAAATAAAAATTAATTTAATGAAAATAAAAACAACCATACATTACATGATCATCATCTAAACACATAATAAAAATTATTTTGGTAAAATAAATAAATGTCTAAAAAATTTATCAATTTTACATAATTTTATCTTTAGTAGACAGAAATAATTTTTAAAAACTTAAAAATATTTTTTTGACATTTATTTTTGTCAAATAAGTTTATATTTTATCAAATTGACGATTTTCTCCTTAAAATTAAGCAATAGTATCTTCAATTGTCCTTATTTGAAATAAGATTCAAAATTCAAAGTTAAATATGTCAATATTAAAAAGTTAAGGACTAAAATAACACAAATTCTAAATTATAAAGATCGTTAGTGTAATTCGCCCATTTATATATTTCAAATTCACATTCATCCAAACCAAGAAATGTATCTGCAAGAGTCCAAACTAGTTGGGTCTTTATTTCAAATTACGTATAAATCTGTATATCTAAATTTTTTATTTGTATATCATCACTCTTTTTATGCTATTCTACATTGTCAAGTCTCAAAAGAACATAAGTTAATTGAATGATAAAATTTTATTTTGGGTGATTCTAGTTATACATTACTAATATTCTCAGCACACCATTACTTTAGTAAACATACAAAATAATTTTTAGGGTTTAAAAATATTTTATTTTACATATTACCTTTCCATTACTAACTTTTTCATTAGTAATCCTATATTAACACACCACTAACTATTTGAATACATATCATTACACACACCCAAATGTCTTTATCTTCACCACTACACACAACAAAAATCCTATAATCTTCAGAATAGAGACCATTTTCGTCGGTCTTGATCTCCATTGCCGGCGGAGGTTCATTTGGCCTCCATTTTTGCCAGTGTTAATTTTCATTGTTAGTGTTGAACTTTCGTCTCTCGTCATCGTTTTAGATTGTCATTCTCATTCTCGATTCACACCCTCCATTCCGATAATCAGTTTCGACATTGCTACATTGAGTGGGTAAAGAATTTTGTAAAAAATTTAACAAGTTTATCAAATTAGTCAGGTTCAAGAATACAGAGTTGAACAAACTTAATGCATTCAAAAATTTATATTTGAACAACGAATAAAACTTTAATTTATTTTAACTGAACAAACTTAAAATATTTAATTTTTTATGTATGAACATTTAATATTTGGTCAATCTTAATAATTTAAACAAAATTGTGTTGTTTAAATATAAATAATCGAATATTATGTAAAAGTTCAATTCTGGTTATCCAAATATGACGAACAAACTCATATTCCCAACATACAAATGAGATAAATCAAAAATCAAAAAGTTAAGTCATAAACTAACATTTTCAATGTTCAAATCAACGTTTTTAATGTTTATATTGGAACCAACCATCTCAATGTCATCCATGGTGTGAAAATCTTCAAAACTAATTGATTTAAATATTCTTAAACTCTAAATCTTCAAAGGCAATAATGTTTTAAGTTTGAAAAATAAGTATAATGGAGAAGAAAATAAAGTGAGCTAATTAATAATGAATGATATCATGAGTGTATATTAACGGTGAAGATGATGAAAAAATACAATATTTATATGTTAAAATTCTAAACCCTATAGGGATGATGTTATGTGAAGAGTATTTTGTGTTTTTAACTTTGAAATTTTTGAATGAGTAGAATACACTCATGTTGTCCTTGACATTGTATTTGATTTGAGAATTTGGGAAGGGGTTTAGAAAACAAAAGAGAAAATGTGTGTGAAATTAGGTGAAATGTAGATATATTCTATTGACTTTCTCTGAGACCCCAGGGGTCGACCCCTGAGGTGTGGCGTGCCATTCGTCCAAATCACCAACAGTTTTTTTTGACCAATGGGAAGCCTCCGTACATGACCCCCAGTGACCCCCACTGGGGGTCTTAGGCATTTTTCTATATTCTATTTACGTTTTCAAAAATGAGCCATACACCGGTGGGGTCACCCCGATGGTGTGATGCATTATTGGTTAAAAAAGCATTTTCTTTTTTTTTTTTTAAGTTTGAACTGGTAAGCGCGACACCTCATGAGGTCGACCTGGGTGTAGCAAGCATCGTTGTTACGTTTTACCTACCTTTTCTTTTTCTCTTTCTAAATTCCTTTCCAAACCTCCCAACCAAATACCACATAATGGTCATTTCAATGAAAGATATTATTGAAATATAAATTTAATATATTAATAGTGTACAGTAAGAGTATAATAGTGTGTAAATAGAATCACCATGTTGTTTTACATATCATTTTAATTTGTAGTAATTTTAGTATTTACTGCTACGGCTTAAGCAACATACTAGGTTATCAACTTGAATTGAGGGACCTACCAATATAAACCAAAAGTAATTTTAAGCCCAAGTGAAAAGTACGCCTCTCCAACCAATATGAATTTCAAGACTTCAAAGACATTCGCAAGATAGCACACCCCGCAAGGGCACATGTGAAACCCAAGTTGTTAGCGCACCTTGCTGAGCAATATATGATTTCGTGACTCCAAAGAGATTCACAAATTAGTACAACTTGTAAAGTGGCTATATATTTTCTCTTGCAAGGGCAGAGATATCCCTTGAAGAGACACAAACTAGCACACCTCACAATGGCACACATATCCTCGCATGTGAGGCCCAAGCCCTCTGATACTTCACCTACATCTCCCTGAGCAATGTGAGATTCTATGATTTCGAAGAAACTCACAAGGGAAAAACATACCTCTCAAAGTGGCCGGCCGGACATCTCAAATAGCCTATTGACCCAACCTAACAAATTGAATAAAATAGGTTCTAATAACATGATTCAAAAACTTAAGTCTAAATTATTAGTAATAGTCTACGTAATTCATTAAACAGTTACGGGAGCCGAATAAATAAAGCCCATTTAAGATGGGCTAAATTCGCTCAAAGCCCATTGGATTGGAAAACAGTGCCAAGTAGCTCAGGATGAACCAAGGGTATTTGCGGAGTAGCAAACCAGGACATGAGCCAAAGCTGGAACAATAGAGACAAATCGGCATAATGAGTGGGCCCAAGCTGTCCCATTCTAGATATGCAGTAGAAATATGGGCCACGAAAAAACAATGATAAGAGGCTACCATAAAGAAAATATTTATGAGGATGGCTATAAAAGGAGGGGAAAGGGGAAAAAGAAGGCAAGATAACACACCCACACTTTGATAAATAAAAATTATGCTCTCTTCTTCTCTCATTCTTTAAGGAACTAACTTGCTCGTCGGAGTACTAATCTTGGCACCACCAATCAGAGTATTTTTTCTGTTTCAGTTATCAGAGCGAGGGTCTCCTGAGGGCTCGTTTGGGACGGAGGAATATTGTAAAACTACCCCTCACGATTGGCACCATTTGTGGGAATACTCATACTCGTCCATGGCGAACCTAAATCAAGATCCTCCAGTCACCGGAGTTGATAATGTTACAGCAAGAGTAACTTTTGGCTCAGAAGAAACCTCTGCAAGGAAGTCTCTGAATTTTGATCTGGTAATCCCATATCAACCTTCAACATCCACAGAGGATGCCATGCAGACCTTGATGAATCAAATACAACGTAACGAACAGCGTTTTGAGGCCATGGCAGCGAAGAATGAGCGTCTGCGTCAGGAGCTGGTACAATCCTAACAAATGCCACATCACCGTGAACGAGGTCGGTCGCTAGGTGGGTAGAAAATGTAACAACATCAACATCAGAAGCACGATAGCAGCACTTCAGATTCATCTTGTTTCGAACCTAGGAAATGAACCCGAGTTGATGACTTCAGTTCATCTGATGGAGGAGATTCTTTGCGGGCTTGACACATGCAAAAAAAGAAAGACTCAGATTTAAAAGACAAGCACAACCCCTTTGTTTGACGAATTGCAAAGGTTATTTTGCCTAAAAAGTTTAAGGTTCTATCATTCACTCTATACGATGGAAAGTCGGACCCCACAAATCACATTCGTCATTACAAGCAAGCAATGAAACTGCATGTAGATGATGAAGCGCTCATATGCCGAATATTCCCTAGCAGTTTGGGACCACTTGCCATTAGATGGTATGACAAGCTTGAACTAGCTTCAATTGAGAGTTTCCATCAACTCCAAAAATCCTTCTAGGCTAGATTCATCACCAATAAGACTCAGCCAAAACAAGCAGACTTCTTGTGGGCAATGAAAATCAAATTGAACGAGACTTTGTGCGAGTATTCGGCACGATATTGGTAGTGCTTTAATTTGGTGGGTGATGATTGCAACGATTCTATGGCAATTATTGCCTTCAAGATGGGATTACATCTTAATAACCCATTTAGGAGCTCATTGACTTAAAAGCCCTCCAAGATAGTCTAGACCCTGATGAAGAGGGTCGAAGAATATTGCAAAGTGGAAGATGATACAATCTGAGTTAAAGCTAGACTACAAGTCGCAGAATCGGCAGCACCTGTTCTAGTACAGTCGTTAACTACTATACCACCAAATAGAACCCCACCAAGGAGGAGCTCAAAGTCAAGAGGCTGGTCTAAAAGAGAAAACCGTCGGGATTCATGCCGACAGAATGAACAATATTAGATGGATGACAGGCGCTCTAAACAGTCGAACAAAATATACACAGAACTCTCTGAGCCAATCAGTAATATACTGCCAAAAATCTAACATTTGGCTTTCTTTAAATGGCTAACTAAGATGTCCAAGCCCCATGATATGAGGCAGAGAGACTAGAGATGCGAGTATCACAAAGACCATGGGCACGTGACCGACAAATGTCATGCTCTTAAAGATCATTTTGAAGACTTAGTCCAGGACAGTCACCTAACTGAGTACCTCCAAAAAAGGGTTGACCCACCAAATGCACTTACTGTACACCCCGATTCACCTCCACTCAGAATAATTCACATGATATACAACTTACACCCTCCAAACAAGGTGAATACGATTCAGTTGCAACAATTCTCCCAACCCAGCTCCGAAACGGCAATGGCTCTTGAATAAAATTAGTTTATTTGATGCCGATCTTGAAAGGGTCACCGTGCCTCATGATGATGCTCTCATTATCAAGATACGAGTAAATAAGTTCGCCATTAAGCGTATTCTAGTCGACCAAGGAAACACATCTGAAATAATGTATTACAAAACGTTCCTCAAACTCGGCCTCAAGGATGTAGATCACATGTCAACCGATTACCCTCTTTTCGACTTTAATGCCAAACTAGAATACCCTATGGGTAAGATCATATTACTAGTGCATGTAGGCACCAAGACGCTAGAAGTTGAATTCCTAGTCGTCAAGCTTTTATCACCCTGTAATATGATCATGGGTCAAACATGGCTCCACGCAATGAAGGTCATACCGAGTACTTACCATCAGCTCTTTCGTTATCTGACTTAGTGTGGCATTGAGCAAATCTGTGGTTCACAGAGGTCAACAAATGATTATTATCTCACAGCCTTGGTGAAGAAGCCAAAGGATCTAGAAGTGAATTCAATTACAGTTTCGGACTAGAAGAGTCTTGAAGATGTTGGGAAAACTCCGGCCAAGAAAGTAACAAAGGATTTAGATCGAGTAGAAATTAATGATGATCTTGAGGAATTCTTTTTGGTCGGCACAGGTCTTAGTGCCACCAAGTGATGAGATCTGGTTTTTGTCCTTCTTGGCAGTATCGATGTTTTTGCATGGACACCTCATGATATGTCAAGAGTAGACCCAGCCATCACTTTGCATAGCCTGAATGTCGACCCCGAAATTAAGTCAGTTATTCAGAAAAGCCGCCATTCAGCTGCTATACATGTCACAGTCGTAGTTGACGAAGTCGACAAGTTATTGGAAGTTGGGAAAATTCATGAAGTTACTTATCCCACATAGTTGTCCAATGTTGTTGTGGTGAAGAAGAAGAAGACAAGATCGTGGCGTGTCTGCATAAATTTTATAGATTTAAACAAAGCCTGCCCCAAGGATTGCTTCCATTTACCTCGAATCGACCATTTTGTGGTTACAACTAGCCAACATCAACACATGATCTTCCTAGAGACTTATAGGGGGTATCACTAAATTGCCATGGATCCTGACCAAGACAAAGCAACATTTCTCACTCCAAGCGAAATCTATTGTTATAAAGTCATGCCCTTTGGACTGAAAAATGTTGGGGCAACATATCAAAGATTGGTCACTACCATGTTCAAGGATCAAATCGAAAAAACTATGGAAGTTTACATCGATGATATGGTGGTGAAGTCCAAAGAAAAGGATGTACACTTAGCCGATCTCGTTGCAACTTTTGATATTCTTCAAAAATACAAAATGAAGTTAAACGTCTCAAAATATGCATTTGGCATTGGATCAGGCAAATTCCTTGGCTATGTTGTAAATCATCATGGAATAAAAGCTAACCCAAAGCAAATCAAGGCCATCATAGAACTCAGCTCACAAGGGTCGGTCAAAGAAGTTAAGAAGTTAATAGGTATGGCCGCAGCACTTAATAGATTTATCAGCCAGTCCTTAGATCGGTTTAGGTCATTTTTTCATACATTTCGACAGGGCAAATCATTTAAATGGACCCCAGAATGTCAAACTACTCTAGAAAGGCTGAAAATCTATCTTAATTCTGTCACTCTTTTGTCTACTCCCTCGCCAGATGACGTACTTATCTTATATTTGGTCGTATCGGATCTTGCAGTAAATGTTATCTTGCTTAGGGAGAAACTTGGTGAGCAAAAACCCATTTTCAAGTCAATGGTGGCCGCTGAAACCTGGTACTTACCCTTGGAGAAGTTGATTCTACCTCTTGTAGTGGCTACCAGAAAACTGATGCATTATTTTCAAGCCTATACCATTAAAGTATTAACAGATCACCTCCTTCGTTCAGTCATTCGCAAAGCCGAATCATTGAGACGAGTCTCCAAATGGGCATTGGAATTTGAATAGTATGACCTCTAGTTTTTACCAAGGACGACTATCAAATGGCAAGTCTTAGCTAATTTTGTTACTAAATTCACTAAGCCAACATCTCGTGCTGATTTAAACCTTCAGAACCAGTTAGTTCCCCAATCACAACTGGAATGGAGAGTATATATTGGGGATATTTGACAGTTGTATTGTAACGGATCATCCAACCAATGTGGTAGTGGAGTAGGAGTCGTTAGTATGACCCCTGAAGAAGTAGTAGTGGAACAGTCAATTAAACTTGGCTTTGACGCCTTAAATGACAAAGCTGAATACGAAGTTCTTCTAGTCGGCCTTAGAAATTTGCTTCAAATAGGAGCTAAGCGATTGCAAAGTTTTTGTGATTCAAAATTAGTCATCAACCAATTAAAAGGTGAATATGTAGCTAAAAATGACCGTATGACAGTTTATATGAGGATGGCCAACTCTTTACTCAAGAAATTTGATAGCCATGAACTGAATCAGATTACTCACGATCAAAATACACATGTCGATGCTCTTGCCTGCTTAGCCTCGACTGTAAACTTAGAAGTTAAACAAACCATCGAAATGGGTTTCATTCCGAAGCTGAGTTTTAGCATTCTCGAGTATCCTGTTTTGATAATCCAAAGGGGGTCGGGTTGAATGGATCCCATTGCTACATTCCTAGCTCGAAACAATTGCCAAAGAGTAAGAAGGAAGCTCACAAGTTGCGAAATAAGGCTTTGAGATATTATTTGGATCCTCAAGGAAAACTTTACAAAAAATCTCTCTGGGCCATACTTGGAGTGTGTCCATCCGAACATGGTTGAGGATTTTTTTGCTGAAATACATGAAGGTAGTTGTAGTGCTCATTCAGGAGGTAGATTATTGGCTCATCGAGTCGCTAGTCAAGGGTATTGGTGGTTGACTATGCATAATGACACTGAGAATTATGTCAAGAAATGCGAGCAATGCCAAAAGTTTTCTCCACTAACACATCTATCCACCGAAAAGATGAATTCCTTGAGTAGTCCTTGGCTTTTTGCTCAATGGGGTTTGGATATAGTTAGACCGTTACCAAAAGCTCCAGGCAATAAGTGGTTCTTAATTATTGCTACTGACTATTTCACAAAGTGGGTTATAGCAGAACCGTTAGCACATATCCGGGATGCAAATATTAAGTGCTTTGTTTGGAAGAATATCATTACTTGATGCAGCATCCCCAGGGCGCTTATTTCGAATAACAACACTTAGTTTGATTGCGGCGTCTACTGGAAATTGTGCAACATGTATGGCATTTAGCCTTGTTTTTCTTCACTAGCTTATCTATAGAGTAATAGACAAGCAGAGGCTTCCAACAAAGTAGTCTTGGACGACATTAAAAAGTGTTTGGAAAAAGCCAAGAGCAAGTAGGTTGAAGAATTACCGAGTGTACTATGGGCACATCGCACTACGCTCAGACAATTTACTGGAGTTCCTCCATTTGCTTTGTGTTTTGGCAATAAAGTTATCATCTTCTTAAAGATTGGCTAACTGACCCTTCAGACGAGGGCTTTTGATACGGGCCGAAATGACATGATGTTGGCATTGGATATGGATCTAATTGAAGAACGCCAAGACCGAGCCCTTGTGACAATGGTGTGATATTAGCAGCAGCTTGCCATATAACTAACAAGTCCATCTGCGCCGATATACTCCTGGAGAGTTAGTCCTTAAAAAAGTGCTACCTACTAGTAAGAATCCTGCTGATGGTAAACTCAACCCAAATTGAGATAACCCATACTAGATTGATTCCATCATTGGGGTGGGGGCATATCGACTTTCAGACATGAATGGCAAAAGTTACCTCAATCTTGGAATTCAACTCATCTTCGTAAATTTCACAATTGACGTAAATTTGTGCTTAAACTCACTGTATAATGTTTTGTATATATGCAAATAATCAATGACATGAGATGTCATTGGTTGTTTCTCTTCGATTCATTCAGTTTAGGGCAAATAAAGTCTCCAAATTCAGAGCACTCTCCGTGCTCGGCACGAAACGCCATCATGGAACAATGACAAATCTAATGACAGGAATTTAATGTCTATTTTAGTACGAAACATCATGGCCAATTACAAATTATTATTCTATTATCGAAAAGAGACACATCTGAGTTAGGCCTAGTCGACACTTTAATTCCTAGGCTAGAACTTGAGACGCCGCTTAATTCTCAAGATTGGTGCTTTTATCTTCGTCGTCTGTCTTTTCAGCATCATAAGCTTCAAACGGCATTGTATGGCCCTTGTATAGCAGCGATGTAGAGTCAATACCCATTGTCTACAAAGCCTTAATCTGTCAGCGCTTGAAGCCGTGATTTTCACATCGGCAAACATTGTCGGCCAATTTCTCCCTCGTCTTTTCTATCCCAATTTGCCTCCTTTTGAGGAAACCTCTATTGTATGCTCTAGTTTCAATGGCTTCCTGAATGAAAACGCTGGCAGTATCTCGATCGGCTATGGCATTATCCACAAGGCATTGAGTTGCTTTGCTTTTTGAGGTTGCCAAATCAACTGCACTTGCTGCCTTGAGTTCAGCTACTCTAGCTTTCCGAACCTCTTCTTCAGTGCTTTTTTCGGCATCATGGAGTCGTCGCTCCAAATTTTGGATAAAACCTCTTTGTATTTCAAATCCTGCAGAGCAGTGTGAAGACGTATATCGATCTCATACGAACTATATAGTTCCTTCATTGCGTGGTGAATGCTTTACTAAAAAGACATTATAGTCACCCCGGTTGACCATTGACTGATGAACTTTTGGAGGAAACATTTGTCGAGTGAATTCTAATGCCACATTCAGATCATTCACTAATAAGTTAGCCTATATCATCGGTTTATTTCTAATGAAAATTGAAAACTCAAAGGGAGTGGAGGTCTACTTGGCTCATTTCCAGCCCTACGTAGAGGGTTATTTGGCTCAATCTCAGGTAGACGCGAAGGCTTATTTGATTCATTTCCAGTCTAGGCCCTAGAGCTTCTGTTGCCCTCTTTTTCATGAGTACTACCTCTGGGTGACCTACTTTGTCGTTCTCTTTTGTTCAAACTTTGGCTTACTTGTCTTGGCACACGACATTTAGTTCTGGGGGACCTGCTATGACGATCTCTTTTGTTTCTTTCATTTCGGAGAGATCTGCTTTAACGACCGGATTCGTTGGCTACTAGTTGTTGGCCAGTCCTTGTGTCTAAATCAGCCAGACTCTTTCCTTCTCCTTTACTATTGAAGAACACCCTCCTCGCCATCGATCCTGCGAGCAAATATACTCCATTCTTTTTTTGACACTTCTTACTCCGTAACAATTTCGTGTGGACGCTTGGATTTGTTTACAATACGATTACCAGAGGCATTTCAAGGCCCATTTAATAAACTTAACGGGCACTTCTTTCTATAACATTCTAGCGCACGCCATGTGTCTGTTGTCTCGTTATTTCAGCAAGCCTCCTGTTGACTAGAGGTGTTCACGGGTCGAGTCGGCTCGGGTTCACCCCCTAACCGCTAGTCGAACCGAACATGTCGAATGAGAATATGAATCACCTGCTTTTGACCGCCATACTAGTCAAAATCGTCTGAACCAAGCGATTCTGTTTGACGGTCGGATTGGACGGATGATACATACAAACCATTTTTTTTTTTTTTTTTTTCACATTCAAATAAAACTCAAAATAAAAAATATATACAATCCAAATACATAAATACTGATCTAGACCAAATCTGAAAAAGTGATATTGAAAAAAAAAAATTAATAATAGCGAGGCTATACCCACACATCATCGCACAATTATCATTGTCACTTGACACCATCGCCAAGCATAAGTGTTCAGAAATCAAGAGTGAGGGAGAGAGAGAGTTATAACTAAAATTGATCAATCATTGTCATCAATTTTAACAATCCAAAGCTTGCACTTCACTAAAGGGCTTTGGTAGAGCTTAGATATCCATTGCCCCATTGTGTATGAAAGAAAAAAAAAATTGAGAGAGAGAGAGAGAAGAAACGAAACGGTCAAGAAAGAGGGAGAGGCAGACGAGAGGTTTACTGAGAGACAGAGAGATATCATTGTGCAAGAGAGAAGGAAAAAGATTGAGAGAGAGAGAGAGAGAGAGGAGAGAGATGAAACGGTTAAAAAAAAGGATTGAGAAGGAAAAGGTAGACGAGAGAGAGAGATAATAGAAATTGGTCAGATGCATTGGTGATGAATAAAGTTAGAAAGACATTCTTGGGATATGGAGGGACAGATGAGAGAGTTAGATAGAGGATGGAAAAAAAAAATGAAATACATTAATTTATTATTTTTAATGATGTGTTTGATAAATATTAAATTTTAATTTATCAATTATTTTATTATGTAAAATTTAGTTTCAATGTAATATCATTAAAAATTATTTAAAAATAATCAATTAAAAAGATATAGCATTAAACTTAGTCAGAAATTGTATTGGTAATATAATAAATTTAAAGTTATTCTAAGGATGTAGGTATAAGTCTTTGAGAATAGGGGATATAGGTCATTTCTTGGGAAGATAACCTTGGGAAGACAAAAAGGTTCTTAGGAAGGTAAAGGTCTTCGTTGGAAATTGGTATTAGATATGAACCTTGACAGATTCATATCTACTGTATAAAAATAATTCGAACGGGTCGGGTTTCTCAATTTTTTATTTATTAAGACCGACACTCGACCGACACCTGTAGAAATTTCAAAAATCTGAACCGCAGCCGACCGAACTAATGGTTGAAATCGTCCGTATTGCCTTCGGATCGGGTGGTTTGAGTCGGATTTGTTGGGTGATTCGGATCTATGAACAGCCTTACTGTTGACTAATCTACTTTTTGGGAAAGGACAACTCGACCTTGAATGCTCAGCTCAAAATGTTACAGAACGCGGTATGTCATCGCATTTATTTGGCCTTTGCCTTAAGCTTTACATTCTAGCCAACCAATGTGGCAATTCAACAATTTTTGTTTTGTATTTTATTCCCCAATCAGGACAGGGGCATATATATATGTATCTATTTAGTATAAAGTTTGCCCTATTTATAGAATTACATCAGCTCCAAGTGCTTTGGAAAGCTTAGCCAAATTAACTAATTTATTTTTGAAACGTGAATAGCAGTTTAAATGATCCATTTGAAAACCTTATACATTTGAAATTGATAACACTACCTAATTCTTTCCATAAATGGGGCATTTTCATTCATAAACTGGCATTACACTTGATCACTTTATATATGAAAATGGCCCTATTACTTTCTAAAAACCAAAAAAACAATAAAACAATGTGATAAGATCAAAATCCAAATAACGACACAAATGTTATTTCAGCCTAGACTCATTTTGGGTTAGACTCCAATGGCTCAACATCTTCTACCTCGAAAGGAATCAGCATGTTGAGTGTAACTTGAGTGACAGCAAGGGCCTTGAGCTAGACATGTTTGAAGCCTCTATTTTCGAAGGCCAAAGCTTGATTGGCATATTTTTCAATGGCTATTTTCTCTTCTTGCTCGAAGGCCTTCGTCATTGCCAATTGAGCCTCCGCCAATGATCTCTGCGCTTCAAGCAACTTGGCTTTTAGTTTCCCCAGTTCTTCACTAACAATTTTTAAGGCCGCCTTAGAATGGTTCGCCCTTTCTTTAGCAGAGCAGTGAAGCAAGTCGGCATGCTTTGCTTTCACCTCTTCGGCAAAAGCTTTTTACTGTTCTTCTGCAGCCTTTTTCTTTTTCGCCTCTACTTTTTGCATTGCAATTGTCAGCTCATTGCTGACTTAGCTATATGCTGCTCAGTTGTCACTTCTGCCTGAAGTCAACTATTTAACTCCACTGCATCATGGAGATGACGGTCAATCTCGGCAACTCGTTCGACAGCCTGCAAACAAACTTTTTAAGACACTAGCCACAACCAAGAGACTTCGAAGCAATAGAACTTACCAAAATCACCGATTGTGTGGCCATTGCAACAGACAGAGCATCATCTTTTGGCGCGGCCATTACAACAGCCAGGCTCCTTGACGGCTGAAGCACCTGCTAGAATAGAAGCTCCCTTGATTCTAGGTTAAATTGGGAACAACACCGTCAAGTCAAGATTGGGTGCAAAACAAGCTGCTTAGTCGATTGAGAAGATTCGACAGGACACTTAGAGCCAGTTACGTTGATGGCTTCAACTGACGCCGACGGAGGTGGTGGTTACATTGATTCCATGATTGCATCATGCTCGGTGACCCCTTCTGTTTGGACTGTCGTTGGAGTGTCGTCTACTCGGCTAGAAGTTTCAGCAGATTCCTTCTTTTTAGCTGCAATTCTCTCAGTGTTTTTCCTCATGGCAAATCCAGCAAGGGAAAAGGATTCACCCGCCATTTCCACTGATCTAGACCTAGGAAAATCGTCCAAGTCAACGAAGATGTCTTCCTCTTGAGTACCTTCCATATCTATTTGGACAGGGGGAGTCGTAAACTCTGATTCGCTAACCTCCTCTACTCTTTTTCTCAAGCCAACTTGATCAAAAACTATATCAAGTTCCCTAATTAATTCTTGCACTTCGTCCTGTTGAACGTCTTGTTCGGAAATGAAGTTTAAGCTGACTTCTTGATCGGTGTCTTGCTCCATGCTTTGTTCGATATCCTGACCGCCGTTTCTACCGTTTTGCTCACCAACTAATGATTCCTGAACCCTAATATCTTTCCAATTAACGAAGCTAGGGAATACAGGAGCTAAGAGTTATTGTTCACCTCTGGGAATTAGTATGCAGTCGACAACAGTGAAGGATAAGGAGGAAGGATCGTATCTTAGCAGAATGTAGACGGCACATCTCTATCCTTGGTGATTCGGGCGACCGGCAAAATCAAGTACAGTCTTCACTTAGGCGAGAACGGTTTCGTTCATTGAAGTGAGGGATTTCTTAAGATCATTGCCTATAAGGAAAAGAAACACAGTTAACCTACAAAAGAGGAGCCAATTAACACGTAAACTGACAAAAGAACTACTTGGCCACCAGATTCACCCTTTTGCTTAGGTATAGGATTCAGGCGGTCTTCTTCTTCGCCGAATTCCCAATTATCCTAAACAACAACCATTACATCATCTACCCTTTTGCTAGAACTGGCAAGCATGGTTACTAAGCGGTGGTCAATATCTTCGACTCTTAAGAAAAACCTTCCTAACCAACCAGAAGATTTAGCAAGGGTGTTAGAATGCCTAATGGTAGGAATCCCTAAGTTAAGTCAGAGCCAACGGTTTAATTCTGTGACAACCACCTATAGCTTGGTTTTCGTACTCCTCGGAGGGGTTTAGTTTCCTTGGATACGATAGCCCTACAGTTCAAACTCCCGTGGTTCTAAATCTGATTTCACAAGTGCAATGTGAAATAGATAAACACAAAAGAGCCTAAATATGGCAAATCTTTATAAAATCAATTTTTAATCAAAAATGCAAAAAATAGACTGCTTTGCCAGATTTCAAAATGGCCACATTAATATTTTTGAAAAATTTAAGAAACTCGTGACTCATGCCAAAGGCTACATGTCCGTTATCACTAAAGTGTCTCGACTCGGGAATTTAGGTATGTAGGGGAAAGGTTATGAATTGAGCACCCCAATCACTCGATCAAAGATCGATCTCAGCTAATCATGATGTGATTTTTATGTATAGTATATGTTTTTATTCCTATTATTTTACTATCTTTACTATGTGACGCACACAAGTATAGACTAATTTCACAAAATTTAGAATGCTTTGATTTCATGTTCGTTTTGAAAATAGTTTTGAATATATGCAACTTAAAAAAGTAAGCTCACATTTACATTAATCAAATCATCCCAACTTAAGTGAAAAAGCCTTCATCCACATGTATTTCAAGAGATATATCATAAAAGCACGTAGCTTTAGGGTGATATGCTTGATCTGGCAACACAAACATACATGCAATATGCTAAAGCAAAAAATGCTCACCTAGTACTGAACCGAGACAAGCCAAAATAGAAGAAAAATAGTTAGAAAAATACATGATCCTAACGATGCAAATGACTAATACAACACATACAAAATGTAATTAATAGGCTTGACTACTAGTATGGTATGTGAGTCAATTCAAGATATGCGACAAAGCACGTATTCGAGTAAGGAATTTGAAATTGACATTATTTAGTATAATGAGCCGAACCCTTATACATGCAAAACGAATAGATGCGAGTCATGGAAAATGCTAAGGAAAATATGATGCTATACAACCATGGTAAGCGTGTAAATAAAAGGGAGAAATAAATGGGGGTTGGAAGTGTAACAACCCTCGT
Organism: Camellia lanceoleosa; assembly: GCA_025200525.1. NCBI lineage: Eukaryota > Viridiplantae > Streptophyta > Magnoliopsida > Ericales > Theaceae > Camellia > Camellia lanceoleosa. Next base: position 92,556,478 of record CM045772.1, on the reverse strand, counting down.
ACTGATTACCGATTAACCACTGAATTACGTACTGATTACTGTTAAACTGAACTGATAATGACTGATAAGTGAAGTAACTAAAGTACCGAATGGACTGATTGAAATCGAAACTGAAATTGAATAAGCTTATCTGTTATATTGCATTTCTATCTGTTTGATTGATTGATTTTCTGTTTGAGTTTATGTGTTTAAACTGTTAATTGAAGGCCTTATCGGCGGCCGAATTAGAAACCGTTTAGTGTTTAAATGTCGAGAATATTTGTGATTTAATGGTATATTTATCTGAAAATTGATTAGGAACGATTAAATTAGATTAAATATTGATAAATGTAAAGTTTAGCTTAATACAACTTTGCCACATATAGTGGCCCACTATCTAGTCACAAACTTTAGCCTTAGAGACTTGATTAAAACATTTGCTCAGCTTCACTTCTTGCTTCCACCGAAATTTAGAGAGAGAAAGGGGGAGAGAGTACATCATCTTGTTGATTTGCTAAGAAGCTTGAAAATTGAAGCATAGATTTCATCCTTAGGCTTCTACACTTGAATTGCAAGGCTTAGGTAAGGAAATCATCATCTTCTTGTTGTCTTTAAGCCTCATCTTGCATGGTTCATACTCCATTGTAGGATTAAGCCATGTTTTAGTGCAAATAGGTTGGATTATGCTTGAAATGTTGCATGCATGCTTGAATTGGTGCATCTTAAGTTGAATTCTTAGTAGATTGTTCATGCATGTCCATGTTTAAGCTAAAGTCCATGTTTTCATTTTGTTTTCCAACTATTGAGCTCAATTGAGCAAGAATTGAAGCTTGAATTTGGTTTAAAGCTCATGCATTGCATGTTTGAAATTGTTCTTGAAATTGAGTTTGAAAAATGGTTTTAATTGACTCACCTTTGGGGCTTGAATTTATAAATTGACTTTTGAAACTTGTTATACATTGTTTTAGAATGTATTTTCCAGAATTTGGGCCCAAGAGGTCGAGTTTTGAGTTGAGAATGCTTGGTTTGAGCTTGGAAGGCAAATCTGGACATTCCAGATTTGGCTTCTTCGCTCGAGCGAAGGATTCCTCGCTCGAGCGACCAACGTTTCCTCTGAGCTGCGCTCGAGCGAAGGTTTGGTGGCTCGAGCGTAAAAATCGAGCATCTAGTATTTTTACTGTTTCATCAGACCGCTCGAGCGAAGGAAGGCTCGCTCGAGCAAATCCTTTGATTTTGAAAGCTCGCTCGAGCGAGCATCGAGCGAGCATCGCGCGTAAAAATTGAGCATCCAGTACTTTTACTATTCCATCAGACCGCTCGAGCGAAGGGTTGTTCGCTCGAGCGAAGCCTTTGATTTTGCAACCTCACTCGAGCGAAGGAAGGCTCGCTCGAGCGAGACCCCATTTCGCCTGCTTAGAACTTTTGAAAAATGCCTTTCAACTGTATTTTTGCATCCTCATTCCATCCTAAGCATTCTTAGGCCTAGTTTAAGGCATCTTAATGAGGATTTAGACATAGAACTACACCGAGGAAATTTAGGGATTTTAATTAACATCCTTCCGACTGTGAACTTAGTGTGTGTTCTATTTGTTTATTGTTTAGGGTTGGCTCTCGGGGACGCGCTCTAGCTGCTATTAGCCCAATCTCTCTAAGTAACAATTGTGTAAAGATATGTTCAAAATGGTTATCTTTTGAATACTGAACTGAATTGTTTATTGAACTGATATTGTTTACTGAATGAATGTATGTCTGTATTACAGGTATTGTGGCATCCTTAGCATTGGTATTCTTTATTCTGAGCTCTGTCGGTTCCTTGTGGAACCATCTTATTCTTGTTGATGGCCATCATTCTTTGTTGGAGTACTAAGGCCGGTCCTTTTGGACCCTCTTGTTTATAGGCTAATGGATGTACCACATATGGTGATTGATTGAAATCTTGAAAGATTGAAATCTTGTTTAATGAATTGATTTCATTCTTTGTAAGGACATTCATTCATAACCTCTTTCTGTTGTATGTTATTCCTTTGGGCTTTAGTTCACTGTTTATATATATATGTAGGTTCTCGCATCCGGATCAAACTAGGAGCGTGGGATTGGTCCCCAGCTTTGTCAAGCCAGCCTATGTGCCTCACTGCGAGGTTCCGAGTTGCCATGCTATGGCTTGGGGTGTTTTTGTGTCCCCTATCGGTCTCCTTACTGTTTGTAACCTTTGTATAAATTGTATCTTGTTATCGAGGATTAGGTTTAAAATGCCATTGTCGCTGTATATGATTGTATAGACTGTATATGGATTGTACTGTTTTGAACTGTATGAATGCATAAAAATGTTTTTGCCATACAGATTTGCACAGCTCAATGGACACTAGTTACTTACTGTATTAGCTTCCGCCAGGCCCTGTACTTTGTTTAAGCAGTATTCTTTGTGATGATGGCCTTGAATCTCGGATTCTTGGCGATTCACGGTGCTAAACCCATAGGGCCGGGTTTGGGTCGTGACAGAGTGGTATCAGAGCGATACTTAACCACGAGTTAAACCGCACACACGTGTCCAAATGAGCTATAGGGTGTCCTAGAAAAGCGATTAGGGCATCTCATGAACTTGAAAAGTATGTGCTTATGACTGACTGATTATATGATAAAGTGTTAAACTGTTTAATTGTACAACTGCTTATAATGATAACTGTTATAACTGCTTATAGCGAAATGGATAATGCAAATGAACCTGAGTCATCGTCCTCTGAGGCCAGAATGGCCAGACTTGAACAAATGATGGGACTGATAATTGAAAGACTAGATCAACAAGCCCAACCATGACCACAAATTTCTCCTCCTCCTCCGGTGTAACCGGAACAGAATGTACAGAATGTGAATGCTAATGAGGTGGACATTATTGCACTAACTCAGAAATTCAGCAAGATGAAACCGCCGTCCTTTCAGGGAGGCTTAGAACCGTTAAAGGCTAAAGCTTGGGTTCTTGAGACTGAGAAGTTGTTTGAAATGTTTCCGTGTTCCGAAGCTAATAAAGTACTGTTAGCAACCTTCACCCTTTAGGAAGAAGCCAGAAGGTGGTGGATGTTGACCCGTGATGCAAATACTATTGTGACTTGGGCTCAGTTCAAGGAGTCCTTCTTTGAAAAGTATTTTCCCGAGGCATCAAGGATGAGAAAAATGGCGAGTTCGAGCAATTTGAGACAAGGCAAAGTGTCACGGCTAGTATGAGAAGAATTTTACTGAACTTGCTAGGTATGCACCACACATGGTGGACACCGATTATAAGAAGGCCAGGAGGTTTGAAGGCGGCCTTAGTGTTGCTATATAGGATCGAATAAATGTTTTGAAAATTCCAACTTTTGTTGGTCTTTTCGACCGGGCATTGATGGCCGAGACGAATATTGCAGCGGTGAAACAATCTGAAACACCGACAACTGAGTGGCAAGGTAAAAGACAGGGTTTCAAATTTAAGAAAGGCAAGCATAACCCAAAGAAAGCGAGAATCACGAGTCGACGACTAGCCCACCAAGGGAGTGGGTTTACTCCACCCTGCTCTGTATGTGCCAATAAGCACAAGGGGGTTTGCTACAGTTGAGCTTGGTGTGGCAAGGTGGGCCACAGGATTAAAAGATCGTCCCTCCCGCTCAAAGCCAAAATAAAAAAAGCGATAAAGCGCGACTCTGAAGTAAAGCAACACCAAAATCGAATCCCAAAGCTCGGAAAGAGCCTATGAGGCGGGGCAGTGTTAGCCCTAATCTTGGAGACGTGCAAAACACTAAGACTGTTGTGTCAGGTATCCTCTCTATCTGTGCTCAAAATGCTTATGTATTGATTGATTCGGGGTCTACACATTCTTATGTGTCGCATGCTTTTTCGCGTAAATTAAATAGACCCTTAGAACCCATGAACTATCTGCTAGCTGTATCATCACCTGTTGGGGGATCCATGACATGTGCATATATGTATCCTGCTTGTGAGATTATTGTTGGGGATATGCATCTGTTTATTGATTTACTACCGTTGAACATAGATCATTTTGATGTAATATTGGGGATGGATTGGTTACAAAAATATCATGCTACTATCGATTGTGTGACCAAGCAAGTTGTTTTCCGTCCACCGGGTTTGCCTGAATTTGTGTTTAATGGGAGTGAAGTAGTACCTCCTCCATATCTGATTTCTTCTGTAAAGGCTGTCAAACTGATTAGAAAGGGGTGTAAAGGATATATGTGTTCTGTATTGACTGTATCTGCTAATGATAATGTTAAAACTGATGTGAATTGTATTCCCATAGTTAGAGAATTCGGATGTATTTCGGATGATTTGCGAGATTTGATTGACAGGAAATTGAATTTATTGTGGATGTGGTTCCGGTTACACCCGAGATATCTAAAGCTCTTATAGAATGGCTCCAATCGAATCAAGGAATTGAAAGTACAATTGCGAGAAGCTGTTAGACAAGAAGTTTATCGGACCCGATGCTTCACCGGTGCACCTATTTTGTTTGTAAAGAAGAAGGATGGCTCCGAGGCGTGTATTGATTCTGTGAACCGCTAACTCAACAAGGTAATCAGAAGAATAAATATCCATTACCGCGTATTGATGATTTATTTGACCAATTCTGAAGTGCACAAGTGTTTTCCAAGATTGATCTTAGATCGGTATCATCAATGAAAGTCAAACCTAAGACATTGATAAAACTGCTTTTAACGAGGTCGCCACTATGAATTTTTAGTTATGCCGTTCGATTCACGAATGCCCTGCATTTATGGACCTCATGAGCGAAATTTTTAAACCATACCTTGATGATTTTATTGTGGTATTCATTGATGACATCCTGATTTATTCCAAGACTGTAGAAGAACACGAACATCACCTAAGACTTGCCCTGCAAACCTTAAGAGAACAGAAACTGTATGCTAAACTGTCTAAATGTGAATTTTGGCTTGATCATGTGATGTTTTTGGGGCATGTTATTAGCAAAGATGGAATTTCTGTTGATCCGCAGAAAATTGAAGCTGTAGTAAACTGGCCTAGACCAACAAATGTGACTGAAATCCGAAGCTTTTTGGGACTGGCTGGATATTACAGAAGGTTCGTCAAAGACTTCTCCAAAATCGCCTTACCACTCGATTGACATAGAAAGGGTATCATTTGTGGGTGACCGGAGGAATCAGCATTTCAAGAATTGAAAACTAGACTTGTGACTGCACCGGTTCTGACTCTACCTTCAGGTACGAATGGTTATACTGTATTTAGTGATGCTTCTCATAAGGGTTTGGGATGTGTTTTAATGCAGAATGGGAGAGTTATTGCTTATGCTTCCCGACAGTTGAGACCACATGAAAAGAACTACCCGACCCATGACTTAGAACTTGCTGCAGTGGTTTTTGCACTGAAAATTTGGCGTCACTATTTGTATGGAGCAACATGTGAAGTGTATACTGACCACAAGAGCCTGAAGTACTTTTTCACTCAGAAAGAACTGAATATGAGACAACGGAGATGGTTGGAACTAATCAATGATTATGACCTACAGATTTTGTACCATCCGGGAAAAGCTAACACTGTTGCCGATGCTTTGAGCCGAAAATCGATTGGGAACTTAGCCTGTTTGCTGACTGGACAGAAGGAATTGCTTCATGATCTGGAAAAGTCTAAAATTGAAATTGTTTTGAAAGAACAAGGTGGAACCTTAGCTGCTATTTCTGCTCAACCAGCATTGATTGAAGAAATTAAGGAGAAACAACAACTGGATGATTACTTGAAGAAGATTATTGAGGAAAGAGATTCAAAACCAAAACCGGATTCAAATTTGAAAACAATGTTTTGAAATTTCAAGAAAAGACGTGTGTGCCAAATGACCTTGAATTGAAAAGAAGAGTTACGCAAGAAGGCCCGCGTTAAGTTTTCGATTCACCCAGGAATCTGAAAATGTACCAAGATCTCAAAGCGAAATTTCGTGGCGGGAATGAAGAAGGAAATTGTCGACTTTGTGTCCAAATGCCTTTACTGCCAACAAGTCAAAGCTGAACATCAACGACCTGTGGGCTTACTGCAACCCTTACCTATACCAGAGTGGAAATGAGAGCATATCACGATGGATTTTATCGTTGGATTACCTCGCTCCAGGAAAGGTATGGACTCTATTTGGGTTATTGTTGACAGATTGACCAAATCTGCACACTTCCTACCTGTCAAGACAATTTATAATGCAAACAAATTGGCTGTTATCTATATCGATGAAATTGTGAGATTGCATGGAGTGCCTGTATCTATTGTTTCTGACAGGGATTCGAAGTTTACATCGAGGTTACAGCGAGCCTCTGATTGCATTAGTCTTGAATTGAAATTTGAGTGGCGCCTATCATCCTCGAACAGATGGCGGTCGAAAGGACCATCCAAACTTTAGAGGATCTCTCGAGAATGTCGTCCTTGATTTTCGTGAAGCCCAGAAAGTCATTTGCCGTTGTCGATACAACAACGATTACCATTCGAGCATTGGAATGGCGCCTTCGAGGCAATCGTATGGCGAAGTGTAGATCTCAATCACGGGCGAAGTTGGAGATGGGTTGTTGCTTGGGCGAGATTGTGTATGAAACAACCGAAAAGGTAAAAGCGATACAACGGTAGCGCCGCAGTGAAGCGGAAGAGTTATCACGAGATATTCAAGGCGAGAGAGTATGAAGTGAGTGATCACATGTTTGTGAAAGTGACACCAATGAAAGGCCAGACTCGTTTTGGAGTCAAGGGCAAGTTAGCGCCGAGATATGTCGGACTGTATCAGATTATTGAGAAAATCAATCCGGTGGCGTATCAAGTTGCACTTCCTCCTGAAATGGAGCATATGCATAACGTTTTCCACATATCTATGTTGAGAGATTATCTCCGGGATCCTTTCCATGTGATTGAGCCTACTCGGATAGTGCTTAGTGATGACTACACTTACGAGGAACGGCCTATATAGATTGTGAACAGACGGATCAAGAAACTAAGGAACAAAGAGATCCCACTAGTGAAAGTTGATTGGCAGAACCATGGTGGTGTGTATGCCACTTGGGAAAGGGAAGATGACATGGCTAGGCGATATCCTGATTTGTTCCCGCTGAACCCTGTTTTCTTCCAGACTGAAGGTAATTCGAGTTTAGAGGACTAAACTCCTTATAAGGAAGGGAGACTGTAACAACCCTCGTACTGATTACCGATTAACCACTGAATTACGTATTGATTACTGTTAAACTGAACTGATAATGACTGATAAGTGAAGTAACTAAAGTACCGAATGGACTGATTGAAATCGAAACTGAAATTGAATAAGCTCATCTGTTATATTGAATTTCTATCTGTTTGATTGATTGATTTTCTGTTTGAGTTTATGTGTTTAAACTGTTAATTGAAGGCCTTATCGGCGGCCGAATTAGAAACCGTTTAGTGTTTCGTAATCAGTAGAATATTTGTGATTTAATGGTATATTTATCTGAAAATTGATTAGGAACGATTAAATTAGATTAAATATTGATAAATGCAAAGTTTAGCTTAATTACAACTTTGCCACATATAGTGGCCCACTATCTAGTCACAAACTTGAGCCTTAGAGACTTGATTAAAACATTTGCTCAGCTTCACTTCTTGCTTCCACGAAATTTAGAGAGAGAAAGGGGAGAGTACATCATCTTGTTGATTTGCTAAGAAGCTTGAAAATTGAAGCATAGATTTCATCCTTAGGCTTCTACACTTGAATTGCAAGGCTTAGGTAAGGAAATCATCATCTTCTTGTTGTCTTTAAGCCTCATCTTGCATGGTTCATACTCCATTGTAGGATTAAGCCATGTTTTAGTGCAAATAGGTTGGATTATGCTTGAAATGTTGCATGCATGCTTGAATTGGTGCATCTTAAGTTGAATTCTTGGTAGATTGTTCATGCATGTCCATGTTTAAGCTAAAGTCCATGTTTTCATTTTGTTTTCCAACTATTGAGCTCAATTGAGCAAGAATTGAAGCTTGAATTTGGTTTAAAGCTCATGCATTGCATGTTTGAAATTGTTCTTGAAATTGAGTTTGAAAAATGGTTTTAATTGACTCACCTTTGGGGCTTGAATTCATAAATTGACTTTTGAAACTTGTTATACATTGTTTTAGAATGTATTTTCCAGAATTTGGGCCCAAGAGGTCGAGTTTTGAGTTGAGAATGCTTGGTTTGAGCTTGGAAGGCAAATCTGAAAATTCCAGATTTGGCTTCTTCGCTCGAGCGAAGGATTCCTCGCTCGAGCGACCAACGTTTCCTCTGAGCCGCGCTCGAGCGAAGGTTTGGTGGCTCGAGCGTAAAAATCGAGCATCCAGTATTTTTACTGTTTCATCAGATCGCTCGAGCGAAGGAAGGCTCGCTCCGGCGGATCCTTTGATTTTAAGCTCGCTCGGCGAGCATCGAGCAGCATCGCGCGTAAAAATTGAGCATCGATACTTTTCTTTGTTCCATCGTACCGCCGGCGAAGGGTTGTTCGCTCGGCGAAGCCTGATTTTGCAACCTCGCCGGCGAAGGAATTTCGCCGGCGAGACCCTGTAAAGAACTTTTGAAAAATACCTTCCAACTGTATTTTTGCATCCTCATTCCATCCTAGGCATTCTTAGGCCTAGTTTAAGGCATCTTAATGAGGATTTAGACATAGAACCACACCGAGGAAATTTAGAGATTTTAATTAACATCCTTTCGACTGTGAACTTAGTGTGTGTTCTATTTGTTTACTGTTTAGGGTTGGCTCTCGGGGACGCGCTCTAGCTGCTATTAGCCCAATCTCTGTGAGTAACAATTGTGTAAAGATATGTTCAAAATGGTTATCTTTTGAATCTTGAATCAATTGTTTATTGAACTGATATTGTTGAATGAATGTATGTCTGTATTGTTCTCGTATTGTGGCATCCTTAGCATTGGTATTCTTATTCTGAGCTCTGTTGGTTCCTTGTGGAACCATCATTCTTGTTGATGGCCATCATTCTTTGTTAAGGCCCGGTCCTTTTGGACCTACTGTTTATAGACTAATGGATGTACTACATATGACTGATTGATTGAAATACTGAAAGACTGAAATACTGTTCAATGAATTGATTTCATTACTGTAAGGACATTCATTCATAACCTCTTTACGCTGTATGTTATTCACGGGCTTTAGCTCACTGTTATATATATATGTAGGTTCTCAAAGCCAGCCTTTATAAACTAGGAGGCGTGGGATTGGTCCCCGCTTTGTCAAGCCACCTATGTGCCTCATGCGAGGTTCGAGTTGCCATGCTATGGCTTGGGTGTTTTGTGTCCCCTATCGGTCTCCTTCTTGTTTGTAACACCGTATAGATTGTCTTGTTATCGAGGATTAGGTTCCTGCATCGGCTTGTATATGATTGTATAGACTGTATATGGATTGTACTGTTTTGAACTGTATGAATGCATAAAAATGTTTTTGGCATACAGATTTGCACAGCTTAATGGACACTAGTTACTTACTGTATTGGCTTCCGCCAGCCCATACTGTTTAAGCAGTATTCTTGTTCAAGAGGCCTTCAATCTCGGATTCTTGGCGATTCTGATCTGCTAAACCCATAGGGCCGGGTTTGGGTCGTGACAGGAAGACATATGCAAATTATTATATATTTGCCCTCGCGCAGGAGGGTCCGAATATCCAAGTGTCCAAATTAACTATTTATTACAAATCCAAATGAATTACCTATTAACTAGCTATTACAAATTCAAAGGAATTTAACTAATTACAATACACTAATTAATCTAAGAGCTATTTAAGCTAATTAAGTCGAACGGGAGTCGAAGAACCACGCGTATAACCGAGAACATCCTCTCGAAAACGCCTCTGTTCTGCTGCCTGATTTTGTTTTGTCCGCAGTCAGAAAATAATTTTGTTTTTGCCTCAGCTTCTGCTCTGTTTTGCAAGAAAAATGCCACTGTTTGCTCAACAAAAGGTGGCTGGCTGGCCAAGGAAAGTGGTTGGCCAGATTCAAGAGGTGGCCGACCGGCCACTAATTTTGGTATTGGCCTGCTGCAACAGAATGGAAACAGAGCAAAAACAGAGTGTTTCTTGAGGATGTTGGTCCTCTCGGCCTCTCCCTATCATGAAACTGATCAAGGGAGGAGTATAATTGGTCTACAAATCATCAATGGTCTCAAGGTCGTTGCATGATGATCTATAGATCGATGGGATGGAGGCTCAATGAATAAAAAGAAAAGATCAACAAAACCTCCTCCCTATTATGGAGTCACCTCAAGGGAAGTGGTAGACATTGATTCTTGAGCCATTATCATCACTAAGAGTATGAAATGACTTAAAACTCAATAGGTTCAATATAACGTCTGATTGAACCCAACTCAATTTTATTATCTTGTGTCTCTTTTAGTCCAATTTTATTAGCTCTTTTTAATTACCTTTCCATTCTTTAATCGGTTTGTCCAAAATGATTAGTACATCCACTAATGAAGAGAAGTGTCAAACAAGAAGTTCTTCTTGACATAAGAGAGATGTAATGCCTTGGTAATGAAATTAAACCATTAAATATGGAAGGTCTCTTTCGCATGCCTTAAACAACCATTATTTGAACCAACTCTTAAACAAATAAAACCAAGAAATGAGGGAGAGTGCAGAGATGGTTATTGCAAGTGTGAGTACATGTAAGAAAACTATGAAATAAAAGCTATCAACTCAAATAAGTTGGTGTCTAAGGCCTAAACCACCAAACCTATGAGAACTTACAACAACACAAGCCTAATATTCAAAGCATAAACTACATAAGCACACTAAAACAGTTCTAAAAACAGCAAAATAGTGCTGGAAAATCAGTTTGAAAAGCTTAAAAAAAGTGAGCAAAAATGAGAGAGAATTGAAGCTAGTAAGCAAGCCTAAGGAGTGGTGTCTAACCCCTCCATTTTTTGGACCTCAAAACCACATATTTTAGCCTCTTAAATCTCTGAAAAACAGTGGCCAAAAGTTGAGAAATAAGTGGAAAACACAAGAATAAAAGCTAATAGAATAAGATTCAAAGAAGGGTGGTTAACCCCTCCACCTTTGGTAGCTTTAAATCACAAGTTTCTACCCACCAAAATAGTCCAAAAACATAATGAAAATAACAAGAAAAAAGAAAGAATAAGTAGTGTGAAGATGGTCAAAGTTATACCTATTGAAAAGGAGTTACTCCTTTGTTCACAAATCACAAGATATCCACTCTCAAGGGCTGATATTTGAGTTCAAGAACCTCAACAAGGAGCCTCAAATTTTTGGTTTAGGAAGTGTATGTATGGTGTATGTATATTGTGAGAGAGAGAGAGAGAGTGCTTCGCAAGATTTTGAGCTTTGGAGAGTTTTTCCAACCTAAAACCATAAGGGATGGTCAAGTATATATAGAAAAATAGGTTATTATCTCGGAAATATCTATGTTGAGCCAGTTGGTACAGTGCATACACATGGGAGCAACAGCTAACAACAAATATTTGTTCTGCCGGGAAACCTGGCCGACAGTCGGCCACTAACTTTTGGCCAGCCGGCCACCTGTTGGCCAGCAGGCCTCTGGGTGGTCAGGCTAGAAAAAAAAAAAAAAGGTTTTGGCTCATAAGGGGTGCAAGGTTCTGGGTTCTGAAACTAAAAATCGAGGTTCCTCATTGAAGAAATTAAACGTTTACACAGCGCAATAATTCATCATTGAGTGCTCACCCTAAGGCGTTCAAGTTTTAAAGGCGGTCAAAAATGGGATGTCTACACCACCTCCTTAATTAATTAAGCTAATTATATGATTTATATTGATTATGTGTTTAAGTGTGTTATTATGTGCCATGTATGAATTGAATTGTGATATGGTTAACAGATATGTATAAGACATGAATTGAACCTGTCAGAATCAGTAATTTATATAAGTTAGAATGAAATATTTGGATAGGTAATTTAATTAGATTATGATGAGAATGAATTTAATTTAAGTGAAATTGATATACTTTAATTAACCTTATAAGTTAATCAAGGCTTAAGACAAAAAGTAGTGGAAAAAAAAAAAAAAAAAAACCCTAACTTTATTCATCTAGTTATAAAGAAGAGATATACTTGTGAGAGAGTAAGTGGGTTTTGTTGGGAGACATTTTCGAGAGAGAAACTTAAGGTTGAGAGGAGCTCTAGAGAAAACATTGAAGACCAAGCTTCCATGGTCATAAATTGCCTATTCAAGGTAGGAGTTTCAACCTAATTTCTTGAAATGAAGACATCTATACGCATAATCTGTTAAGATGTAGGTATAATTAAGATGAATTCATGGTTAATTGGGACTTTTGTAGTTGTAATTGAAAGTTTAGAACATGCAAGTATAGTTAAGAGATGAGTTGAAGAAAATAGTCCATGAATCTATCATGCATGGCAATAATTCAAGGCATTCATGTTCACCAATTTGATTTCCTTACATAGCTCCTAAGTTTTGAAGAGAATGCTTTATAAAAGATTAAGTTATGTTCTCAACATGCATGTTTATGAGTATGACATCAAATAAAAGAGTTTGGTCTTTCAATTGGAAATTTGAGATTTATTTTACAAGTTATGGTTTTTGTTTAAAGTTAGAAATGTTAAATTCAAGATGTTTTTGAAGTGTTTTGGGACTTGAAAGGCATAAAACTAAGATGAGATTGCAAAGAATTGAACTCCAAAGTGAAGCAGATTTTTGGATTCATCATGGCCCAGAACCGTACGTGTGACTTGGGGTCTCGCACGTGCAGAAAACAGAACACAGCAAGTTGAACATGCTGCTTTAATTGCATGCGCGGTGGTAGTTCCGCACGTACGGCTAATGCTTCTGCACGTATGGTTTTCAAGGCAGTCTTGGTTTTATTTTCTCTCTGTTTTTCGGACTTTCGGGCCTCCATTCGCATGGTTTTCACTTGTATTTCAAAGTCATATGCATATCCTGAACACGAAAGAAATTAAAGAACAAATAGAAATGAAGTAATGAATAAACCGAATAGGTTTAAGAACAGACTGAATGAATGGAATGTGTTTTGAGACGCTATGCTTGAATGTGTTGTGTAGGTTGCTTGCACGAGGAGTATCATCCAACCAAGCACTGTGAGTAATGTTTTTGTAAAGATATTTTCATATAAATGATTTTGTAATGGCTACGCTACACGATATTTTATGAAATCTATGTTTTGTTTATGAAATGTCCAATGTGATAAGTGTTTTATAAAATGTTAAGTTATGCTATGGAATTTCGAAATGATTATAATAGGACAGGTTTTCTAAAAACGTATGTTTGATAAAAATGAATGAGATTCCCTATTTGATCATCGAAAATGACACCATGAACATGTGCTTTGATTTTTGGAAACCTCCGTTATGTCTAAGTCGATCCATAGTGATTGTTATGTATACATCGACCCGTTGTGGTTGTTATGTCTAAGTCAATTAATTGCAATCGTTATGTATATGTCAATTTGTTGCAATCGTTATGTAAATGTTGATTCGTAGTGGTCATTATGCCTATGTCCCCAGTCCTCTGTGGTCGTTTTGCTAATATTTTGTTTAGTATTATTGTACCCCAGAATGTAAGTAACTCTGAACGGTTGATGACCTTTATGAATTCTAAATGTGTATATATGATAAGTGCTTCGTTTTGGTGCAAATGTTCTGTATGGAATTTTGTCAAAGGTTTAATAGAGTTTTTGGAAATGTACCGCACTATATCTTAAACCATGAAAGGGTTAAAGGTTCAAGGAATTTTATTTCTGATTACAAGTATCCGGAAAATACTTTGATCATGTTAAGAACATTGTTTTAATTTTATAAGTTATGGACCTCATTCATTTAACCTCTTTATACTGACGTTATTCACTTGACTCTAGCTCATTGTTTTATATATGTATGTAGGTGATCAAGTGCAAGAGCGGACTTAATGGTGTCAACCTAAACTCTGTTTTGTCAAGCCAAATACCCTGCCTCATCGTGAGGTTCCAAACTGTCAAGCATCAAGGCTTTTTGGGTGGTTCAAAGTTCACCATTTTGAAATTATTTATGACTGGTTTTATTTTGTTAATGGGATTTAATCCCTAAGTCATGATTATGTTTTGTGTACCTAAGTTTGATATGGACTTATGTATATATGTTTATATACGGGTTTGTTTTATTCCATTTAAGTCTGCACAACTCATTGTATATTATATTGCATTAATTATTGGCCTTCACAGCCCCTATTATTGTATTACTGTTATAGGCCTTTGGTAATATCAGATTATTGCCCAGTCATGATACTAAACCTATATAGGCAGGTTTGGATTGTGACAAATTCTATTATGCTCATGATTATTCAGTAGAAATTTACGTTGGGTTGGAAAGGAATCAGCCTCCAAAAATGAAGAACAGATCTAAGCATGGGGTGGAGAGGGAAGTGAACTCCACCCTCAATAATAGCTAACAGAGAAAAGACAATGGTGTTGACATCAGCCCTTTCCATGTTTACCTTTACATCCCCAACGAGAGTTACTTAAACATCGTTAGGGATTGTAAAGTGATGACAAAAGGCAACGATCCTAATCTCAGAGAGGAGGGTTTTCAGATGATTAGCCATAGAAAGATCGAAATGGAGGATGAGATGGAGAGACAATAAGAGAGAAGACAAAAATTCTAAAAATGAAATAAGAAATGAAACTTAGAGGACTTATATATTGAAATAAAAGATGGTTTCACTTCTTATTTGTGCATCTTTAATTTCAACATGTAAGTCCTCTAAGTTTCACTTTTTATTTCATTTTTAGAATTTTGGAAGTGAAAGAGTTGTGAAGATAAAGTCCTCTAAGATGGTTTCACTTAGAGGACTTTATGGTTTCACTTCATCTTCACAATTCTCTATAATGGCTTCACTTCATCTTCACAACTCTTCACGGTTTTGAAGAGTTGTGAAGATAAAGTGTTTTCGGAAGTGAAAAAGCGGAGAAGACGGTTTTCAAATCACATTAAATGGATGAAGATTTCAAAGGAGCGGGAAACTTCACACATTCCACATTGTGTCCCATCCGATGCGTCAAAGATAGAATGGTGTGCCCATTATATACTTGAATTTCAAGGTGCCTCAAGTTTGTCAAAGATAGCCAACTAAAACGACCCTTTGGCGGCCGACCACACCGACTGCTCGGAATTGAAGAATAGTCAGGTGCTCAGGGGGCAATTGTAGGAACTAAATAAATAAATCCCATTTAAGATGGGCTAAATTTTCTCAAAGCCTATTGGGTTGGAACACAACGCCGAGTAGGTTAGGATGAACGAAGGGCATTTGTTGAGTAACAAACCAGGACATGAGGCAAAGCTAGAGGAATAAAGACAAATCGGCATAATGAGTGGGCTCAAGCTATCCCATTCTAGATATGCAGTAGAAGTATCAGCCACGAAAAAACAATGACGAAAGGCTACTATAAAGAAAATATCTATGAGGATGGCTATAAAAGGAGGGAAAGAAGGAAGGTAAGATAAGATACCCACACTTTGATATATAAAATTTCTACTCTCTTCTTCTCTCCTTCTTTAAGGAACTAACTTGTTCATCGGAGTGCTAATTCAGGTACCATCGACTGGAGTGTTCTTTCTATTTCAATTATCAGAGCAAGGATTTCCTAAGGGCTCGTTTGGGACAGAGGAGTATTGTAAAACCACCCCTCACAATAGTAATGTTAGAAATACATAAATCAAACATAGAATGCGATACTATCCTCTCATAATGGATCCATCCCTTGTGAGAGAGTTGCATCCCATTCTTTATTTAGTTTGTGTATATATAGGCTTACTCTTCATTAAATATCAAACTAATAATTAATATTCTATTGATCTTATAATTACCTCTTTAATTAATGAGAAAAACTTAAACGTGACTCATGTTCACCAAATTTAACATTACACCTAGTATTTTATTATTATTATTATTATTATTATAAGAGTATAGATACAGGTAGTATGGTATATGGTTTGCATTGTTGAGAACTAGGGATATAATTAGTTCGGTACGATCGGTATTTAGATAAAAAATTACACCGAATTGATAATATTAGTTTTATTATTTTGAACATCGATACAGATCGCTTCTCACATCAAACCACACCAAACCGAATCCATTGAAATGGTTCGGTTTGATGCGATTTAATCGATTTAGAATTTTTCAAACTTGAGCCACTTTTAAATATAATTATTAGTCTATATAAAAATATTAAATTAGTTATTTGTTTACCATTTCAAACATGTCCAATCCATCTATTTAATACATACTTTTTAATTCCTAAATTAACAAAAATAAAAAAAATAAAAAAATTTAAGAATACTAAGGCTTCAAGAATAATAAGGGTTATTTTGGAAAGATGGTTATAATCAGTTTTTTAGTGAAAAGCTGCTTATAAGAAGCTTATAAGTAGTTTTTTTGTGAAAGAGGAAGTGGATTATAATTTGGGAAATGGATTATAACCCACTTTCAAAAATACTAAGTTAGAGTTAAGATTATATATAATACTAAGAATTTATAAACTTAGGTTATAAAGATGATAAAGTTAATTAATTAAGGTTAATAATTTATTATACTTATTAATATCATTAGATTATTAGATTATATATATATATTATATAAATACAATATATGTTAAAACGGTCGGTTTCGGCTTAGATCGGTGCACAAAGTGCTTAAACTGATACCGAACTGAAACCGAAAATATTCAAATTTAAAAACCACACAGACCGATTCTTGTTAAAAAACAGACTAAATATAACCGATTTGATCTGATTCAATCAATTTAATCAAATTTTTTGATTTTTCTTACATCCCTATTTAGAACAATGTCTTGAATCACATGCTACTAATTTTGAGAGTGAATGCGAACAAGGTTTTTGTTGTTGTTGTTGTTGTTTTTTTTTTTTTTTTGGTTTGGGCGATGATCCGGGAGTCCTAAAGCCGGACTTATTAATGATCCCATCATACAAGTCAAATTGGGAAAGAATATTGAGAAATTCACCACTCACTCTTTAATTTCAGTTAAAAATTATAAAAAGAATGATGAAATTTTGAATTCAAGATTTTTAGTCATAAAGATCGTTACCTTATCAATTCATTCGACCTTGCGATTTAGTTTTGGTCATGTTGGTGCTCAACTTCCCCCTTCAGATATTATAACCTCCCTCTAAAATATAAAATAAAACAATTGACAAACACAAATTTTTTATCTGAAAACATATCTTAAAAAAATATGTATAATTTAAATTTAGAGTTATTTTGAAAATTAATTATTTTAATTAATATTTTATGAAAAGATGGTGCAGAAGCATAGAGAGAAAAATAGATTTTTTTGTAATAAATTTTTTTAAAAATTTTATTTTTAGCTAAAATAATTAATTGTCAAAATAAGCCTTAGTAAATTTTGTACACATTTTGAGTTTTTTTTGGGTATAAAATTTGAGATTGGTAAAGGTAAAATATAATTTTAAAAAAAATCTAAATTTTAAAATGCATAAATTAAATTAATTTTGGTATATGTTCGACATCAAATTACGTTTAAATTTAAACTGAATTTAAAATTTGATTTTTTTTATTAAAAATAAATAAATAAATAATGTGTGTGTCTGGTTTGAGTTGTTTGAATTAAATTTTTTGAAAATTGAGTTTTTTTATTTTTTGTTTTTAGTGAATATTTTTAAAATTTTAAGCATTTTTTTTTTTACTTTTTTAGATGCTTCTTATTTAGATGTATCTAAAAAATAAAAGAATTGTGAAAAAATATTTTAAAAAATTAATAAATATCTAAAAATATAAAAAATATACTGAATTCTCGTTTTTTTTTTATATTTTTGATATTTAGTGAATTTTTAAAAGATTTTTTTTCACAAAAGTTATACTTTTTATGTGTATTTATGTTAGGTATGTCTAAAAATTAAAAAAAAATTACTTAAAATATTAAAAAAATTTAGTAAAAATAAAAAAATACAAAAAAATAAAAAAATATAATTTTTTGAAAAATATTTTTGAAAAACTAAAAAGAAGCAAAGTGTATTTTGATAAAGGACCTTGCTACATCCCCCTAAAAAAAACCCCTAATCCCCCTAATTTTCATATCAAGTTAAAAAAAAAAAAAAAAAAAAAAAAAGGAAACAATTGCCTAAAATAGAAATTAGGGAGATTAGGAGGAACAGTTTTAGGGCTCAAATCATTTTCCTTTTATAAAACAAGGCGATAAAACAAGGATATAGAAGATAAGCCAGGTGCAGGGGCCCACTAAAGAAAAGACACAACGGTTCCTTGTGATCTTCCCAGCACCACCAAACCCTTCCTCCCCACCACCCGGGGGACCCCAAAAAAACAAAAGGAAAAAATTACATATTAATGTAATTTAATAAAAATAATTATAAATTAATGATAAATTTTATTAATATTAATAATTAAAATTATAAATTTTTTAATATATTTGTAATTATTTTTTTAAAAATATACTGAATTGTAATTCTTCAAAAAAAAAAAAAAGAAGAGAAAATTGCAATTCGGTGTAAATTTAAAAAAAAAAAAATCAAATTAATAATACATCTTATCAATTTTAATAATTAAAGTTATAAATTTTTTTTATAAATTTGTAAATATTTTATGACAACCCAACTAATTTGCAATCCCCCCCCCCCCCGGGCAAAAAAAATAAATAAATAAAAAATCTCAGTCATAAAACCCAAAAATCTCAGCCGTCCAAACCTTCCTCTCTTTGATGATTCCATCACCTTAAGTGAGGGTATTTATGAGGAATCCCGGAACATTGTTTACTGTTTCAAATCAATGATTGTGATAAATTTTAAGGTTAATTTTACTTTTATTTTTATTATTTCAAAAAAGTTTATAAACAATTTTAATTTATTTACATTTTTATAACAAAAATATTTTTTATTGATAAAATTAAATAAATTTTCATCAATAAAAGTGTAAATATAAGATTCATCATGGTAATTTTTTTTCCATAACTCTAATTTAGTTAATTGTTTCACTTAATATATATGAATATTACGAATATATTGTCATGTTGTCACATGACATGAATATTAGAGACTATGTAATAATTTTTTAGACAATTTCTCATTTTTTAAATATCATATCTATACTGTTATATATATAAATATATGACTTAGTGTCTAATAATGTGGTGATTTTTTCTTCTGTAACGTGACAAAATTTCTTATCCTAATATTTATCCTAAAATAAAAATATATTATTTAACAGCGTGAGTAAATTTTGAACACAAAACATTAGGTTTCATTAAAAAAACTCTTACTATTTAGACAATTATGTATTATGATATTTTTTTATTATTTATTTTTATACTTACTTATCTGTATTGCATACACATTGCGTGTGTCACCCACTAATGATAATCACACTTTAACTTAATTTGAGAAATAATTAAATTTCAATCTAATTATTTAATTTTAAATTAAAAAAAAAAAAAACTTTAATATTCCTTAAATACGGGAGTCAACCAATAAGGAGTCTAGTCAATGAATGACCACCGTTTTATCCGTCTTCGCTTAAGCTAACGACACAAACTAAAGAATCAAGATTCCTTCCTTATATTTTCTTTTTGTATTTTTTACTTATAAAGTTATTGGGCTTACTTTTAAGGTTAATTTTGATAATTTAAACTATTCATATTTTAAGATTTATTCAATATATCGTATTTATAAAAAATAAAATTGATTAGATATTAAAAAATATGTATTCAAAAAATTATTTATTAAATTCTTTAAAAAATAGTTATATTTCGAGTTTTTTAAACATATATTTTCTAATATTTAACTAATTTAATTTTTTATAAATATAATATAATAAATAAATTTTAAAATATAAACAGTCTAAATTATCAAAATTAAACCTAAAATGGGCCAAGTAAAAAATATAAAAAGGAAATGCAAGGAGAGATCCTAATTCGAAACTAGAAGCAGAGCATAGCCCAGAGACCCGAATACCAATCAAACCACAAGAAGCACATTCTCTCTCTCTCTCTCTCTCTCTCATGGGTATGGTTTCTCTCTCTAGGAATTCCTTCCAGATGCTCAGTTCTTCAACTTGAAATTAAAGAAGTTGAAATTAGGGGGGTTTGTGTTGTGGTGTGGTTTTTTGATCCTGTCTGTTGATTAATGGAGATATCAAAGAAGAAGATGAGGGAGGGGACTTCTTTGGAGGCCTTCTCTCCCATATCTTCTACTCCTGTTTTCTGGAAGTCTCGCAAAAGATCAGGTACTCTCTCTCTCTCTCTCTCTCTCTCTCTCTCCTGAATTGTTGGATGATTTTTGGACAAGACCCATCAAGAAATGTATGAGAATTGATTTAATTTTAGTAGATCTGTCTCTGGAAAGTTGAAACTTTTATGAATAGGAGAGTTTCTTCTTTTGATATATGATTCAGCCCCAATTCTACTCTGCCTTGAAATGGTTGTCCAAACTCCAAAGACCCATGTCTCTGAATTCTTGAAAGTCCATACCTTTTCTCTCTCTAAATTCTGGAAAAAGTTGTTTTTTGGTAGAATTATGGTTGAAATATTGCTAATTCCACCTATTTGTCTAATTATCTACAATACCCAACTCTCTAATACTCCTTTTGGTTCAGCACATGAGAAAAAAGAGAAGAAATATGATTGTATTTTCTCACTGGTTTGGGTGTTTAAAAAAGCAAAATATGTGAAAAAGAGATATGATTGAGATTGTATTTTAATGAGAATTTCGGTATTTAAAGTTTTATACCCAATCAATTTGTATAACAAAAATAACAAATAAATAGGTAAAATAATAAAGGTTTTTTTTTTTTTTTTCTTCACAATTTCTTATTATTTTTTTTGTTATTTCTCATCCAATTTATAAACCAAACATAACAAATTGTTGTTTTGTCCTCCATCCAAATAGACTATAAAATGAGTTGAACAACTAAGAGTTGTTTGAAAATGTATTTGGTCCGTCTTAAAATAAAATTTATTCAAATTAATTTTAAACCAATTTTAATTAAATCAGGCTCAAGTTGTTAATATACTAAGTTGAGATAATAAGTTGTTAATAAATTATAAAATACATTTAAACTTTACCTATTTATTTAACAATCAATCTTGAATAAATCTTTAACAAATCAAACACAAGTTACATGTGATTTTGTTCATTTTTTTTTTTTTTTTTTTGGGTCGAAGATAGAATGTTAATATGTTAGTAAAGTAATTTAAAGGGACCTTTGCTGATCCACTAGCTCGAACCCCAGATCTTCCACTCAACGCACCCTAAGACGCAACTACATGCCACTCGGCCACAAGGCCTCAGCTGTGTGACTTTGTTCACACATCACTTTATTTGCTTTAGTTGTTTTACCAATTTCTCTCTCTCTCTCTCTCTCATTAATAATTTTTTCTCATGATGGCTGGGCTGGGCTGTTGGAGGCTCCCACCATATGTCAATGTCCCCCAGATATTTTTGCAATATTTACTCGAACTTTTTTCCTTTGTTTTTTGTTTTTAAGCCATTTTCTAATTTTGAAGTCACCTCTGTCAATACTGTTGTTGACTCTTGCATCCAGCTCTAAAAGCATTTTTTTTTCTATTTAAGTTCTTATATATTTGGCCAAATTTTACAGGGTGTGATTGATTTTTCTTATTTATTATTGTATATAGCAGGGTGTGATATATTTTCTTCTCTGATTATTGCATTTCATAATCTATTACAGTTTTTTTTAATCAAATTGTTGTTTTATACTTTTTTTTCTAAAAGACTACTTTTCATATTAATGTAGAATGTAGACCTTCCACTTTAATATAATGAAGGCCTCAATAGTTTCTTGAGCAGATCACTAGTAAGTGAACGTTTTGAATTGTCAAGGAACTTGAAAACTTGGCACAATAATCTTTCTATACAGCACTTTAATCTAGCTGAAATACCAAACCATGAGTGTTTTTTCTATTTTTTTTATTTTTAATTTTTGAAAAATTACAAAAGAACTTCAAGATTTGACCTTGGTAACCGATCAAATCCCAACATTTTAATTATTTCAATCTAAACTCTAAATTTTTAAAATCATATAAATTCAAACCATCCGTTTGTTATAACTAACGAAAAATGAATAATTTAGACAATTTAACCACTCTTTTTCCATCATTACTCTTGACAGCCACCTTCCCCCTTTACCATTCTCAATCCATTGCCATTCATCCATCATTTTTTCCCATCCACCGCTACTCCTTCCTCTCCCCAATTCACTGCCACCCCTCTTCTTCCTTTTGCAATCCATAGCCATTGTCACCGTCCAACACCTTTGACAAAAAGTGGTTAAATTATCTAAATTGCCCCTATTTTGTTAGTTATAACAAATGGATGGTTATAATTAATAGCTTTTTAAAAGTTGAGAGGTTAAACTGAAATAACTAAAAAGTTAAGGTTTGATTTATTACCAAGTTCAAACCCTATGCTTTTTTTTCTTCTTTGCTAGAGGGAGTGCTCATTAACTTAACTTCTTTCGTTCACCCTCCTTTTTATTTTATATCTTTTGTAATTTTTTTCAAAATTCACTCACTGAAACAACCTCTCTAGAAATGAGGATAGAGTTGCATATATCTTATCCACCCAGAACCCCTAAATGTTAGGAATTGACCTTTCATAACCAAGATCGGTGAGACACGAAATAACAATAAGGAAGAAAAAACAAATTAAACAAATTACACACACAATAACACAAGGATTTTCGTGGTTTGCCCCAGAATAGGGTTACGTCCATGGCTGCTACGGTTTTTACTATGATCAGAAAAATACAACACTTTTTTTAACCTAAAAGAGGCACTCCTCATCTATTTATAAGTATAGAATTAGAGTTACACGGAAGCAACATGGGAATTATGAAAGCCCCCTGGACCCCCTTCCCCCTTGGGGGAGGCCACCCCAAACCGCCCATTAGACTCAGTGTTTGAGTAAACAGTAGGGTTGAGCGAACAGTACTTATCAGGGTCCACCGACCCAATACTAAAGTGTGGTCACCTTTTTATTTTAGATGTCACTCAATTAATGAATATTAACGTTTTTTTTTTCTTTAGTTTTTTTTGTCATCATGAGTAGATTAGATTAACTTGGCTATTTACTATTCCTACCAAGAAGTCTAATTTCGTCATTTTTTTTCTTGTCCTAATCTATATGTACCTAATTGAGCAAGAATTTTTCTGAGAACATTTCAATCCAAATTTTCCTATCTTGCCACTTTTCTTTTCTTTTTTTTTTTTTTTTTTTTGTGTGCGCTTTGTTTGATAGCGCTGTATCCGGTCCAATGGACCGATTAATCTAGGGGACCAATAATACCGTCCACTAGGGGGGATTCTAATTAAAGCAGGGGCAAAGCCCGGTATGGACGAGCCTTGAGAAATTGTTTGCACCTATGGGGTTTCAAATTTGAGATCATGGAGGGAGTACCCAACGCCCCAGGCCTTGACTACCAGGCCAACCCCTTGGGGTTTCCCGTCTTACCACTTGCATGACAGTGAAAAGTGGTATGTAAGTTGTTTAAGGTGAAACCTTGACTAGATACGCTTTGATTACTTTAATTTTTAGACATGAGTTTCTGATGTCAAAGGTTACGTCCGTAGACTTCACACCCAATCTACCCTTCTCAGATCCCAACAAATGGGGATTCGTAATTTTTTACATGGCTTTATGATAAAATTTAGAGTTGGTTTCATAACTAAACATTTGAGTTCAATAACATATGAAGCACAAGTACTTCTGAAAGAGAGTCATACTTGTATCGGATACCTGATATTCCTTATATAGTCGTGAATATGTATTTGATACTTCTTAAATGTGTCCGATACTTTATGTTAATTTTGAAAAGTATCAGATATTTTTGGACAGTCTAGGTCACATATCAAAACGATTATGAAGTTGTAACTCTAATAATTTTTGCATATTATCATAGTATAGTTATTAGAATAAATACAAGAATGGTTTTTTAATATTTTCTTATTTCTTTCTGAAGAAGAAAATAGTAAGATTGAAGTAGTATTATACTTATCAGATTTCATCAAATTAGCATATCCACTAAAAAAAGAAAAAGAAATAAAATAAATTGACTATTGTCTCTTAAACTAACATTTTACTTCTCTCGTGGCAGCTAGCATTCGTAATGTAGACATGCCAACAAACGATACCACTGGTCAAAAGCAGGTAGAATCTCCCACTGAAGAAAAGAAACAGGATTTGGCAACAGCACTTGAAAAACAGAAAGAATCTCCGACTGAAGGGGAGAAGCAAGATTCAACTATGGCTGCTGCATTTTCTGAGCGTCGAAAGGCTCTATTTGAACCTTTGGAACCCGTAATCAATGTAAATGGTAAACGACCATCGGCTGAGAGCTTACTCCCACCACCAGACTTCGACACTGCAAGCTATCCACGAGGCTGGCTAATTGGGAAGAAGCGAAAGCTTGTGAATGTGGATGTTGTTGAGAGTATGCGGAGGATTGCCATACAGGAAATGAACAGAAAGGTGCTTTGCCAATCCCCTCGATTCTCTAATGTGTTTTTGCATGCCATACATTTTTTGATCTGCGAAACATAGTTGTTAGATTAGCACCTGTAGGAGTTAGCTTTCCCCACTTTTGCAAAGCCCCAAGTATTTGCCTCCTAATTCGACTCCTTAGAAAAAGTTGAACTCATAACCTCTCCCTTGGGACTAATAAGCCCTTAGAAAAGTCACGGTGGCTAATTAGGCTGGGCCTAGTTGGTTTTTTTGCATGCCATACGTGTATGTGTACGTGTGCTTGTGCGCGTGTGTGTGACAGAGAGAGAGAGAGACAGAGAATTGTTAAAGAAATTATTTTTGTGAATGAAAGAGTTTAGTGACTTTTAGCTATTGACAAACAGACTATTGTCTTTTGGCGTGTTAATAAATAAGCTAAAAAACTGAAGCGGGGAGAGTTTGATTATGCTTGCAGGACAGGGAGATTGATGGCCTAAATGAGCAGTTAGAAGAGGATGCACGATGCCTAGAACACCTGCAACTCCAGCTCCTGGAAGAACGAAGCAAGCGCTCCAATGTAGAGAGAGACAATGCAATGCTGCAAAACCAAATAAACATGCTGATGAACATGTTACAGGAGAACGAGACAATGGATGAAGAAGGCGCAGAAGAACCATGATTGTTACTCGTGTGTCGTTTGTTTATTCTTTTGTATATGTGTTTGGGGAGTAGGAAAGTGTAGAATTATGCACATAGGCCAGTGAGATGCCTACATCAGTATATTTTGTTGTTGCTGCAAGCGTACCTTTCAATGTGTTGGTTGCTTGTACTCAAGTTATTCTCATATTAATATACATGGATTCAAAATAATAATAATAATAATAATAGTTGTATTAAATTAATCTCTCTTTTTCTTTTATGCAAAAAAAAAAAAATGCTTGACCCCTCTGGAAATCTATGTTTACTACAATTTCTTATGCTGATTGAGCTTCTTGTTCACTTCCTTTCATCTATAAACCAAGTACATGATCTTTAATCTAGATAATGTGCACTTAAATTCCATTTGTTTTAGCTAAAATTGTTTCCTATATTTCTCGAAAACCATTTTCATTTTTTTGATATAATGTTTTACACAATGACAGAATTTTGAGGAACATCGGAAAATGATTTGTTCTGGGTGGGAATTATTTTGTGGTCGTTATGAGACAACCAAAGCCGTCTTGATGTCACCACTATAATCACCACCACCATGCATAAAACAAAATGCTTTTCCCAAAAAAAATAAAAAATTTATTGAAAAATGTGTCTGCCAAAGCAAGTGTTAAATTGCTATTGGGTTGTTTTGAAAAGGATGATTTTATCTTGAAGAACATCAGTCGCTCCCAAAAATGACCAACTCCGAGTTATAATTTAACTATTTTGAATATATGGAGCTTGAAAGTAAAAATTCGGCGCAAAATAATTTATTCCCATATATGAAACATTGTGCAGCAAACCTGGTTTCTCATCACTTAACAAATTGCATGCAACTGTACCAAGCAACCAGCAGAAGCCGATCTTCATTTCAAACTAAACCACAACAGAATCCGGAAACACAACAGGGCCACAAAAAGTGACATATTTACACGTTTTAAAAGTAGTACATTTGAACAAAACCAGAAAGGCCAGCTTCCAAATGCAAACATTTCAGGATTCTTCATCAATATGAATCTCTGAATCCTCAAACTTCACAAAATTCAGTGAATAACTGCCAAACACAATCTATATTTACACCAGAAGTGCGCTTTTCACATACTTTTTTGAAGGGAAAGTAAGGTCACTCATTATCTAGCTTGATTGTCAAAATCTTCAGAGATGTTGAACAAGAACTGTGGTAGAGATGCTATCCTTGGAAGATTAAGCAGCAGCTCTCCAACTGAGTCCTTCCTGGCCATCGCTGGAGCCTGATTGCAACCAGATACATCATTGGATTCACTTGCTGATGCAGAAACTGAGTTTGGTTCACCTGTTTTCTTGTCCACCATTACATCAAAACCATTATTATCACCTTTAACCTGTGAGTTTTGGGCCGTCATAGGATCCTTCTGAAGAAGGCAGCAAAGGGAATTGACTCGTGACATGATGCATTTCTCATCAGAGGTTGATGTATACTGAGAATCACTGAATAAGCACCGGCTAATTTCCTCCAGGATCTCCAAGCTTTGTCGCTCTTCCTCAGAAAGGGTGAAATTGTTGGATGTTCTCTGTTCCAAGATCCGATGTTCAATGTGGCTTACTAGATCACTCATTGACATAGAAGAGTGGAGTCCAGGTACTTTGATTTGATCTTGATTGATTAGTCCCTTGAGTTCTTCAACTCTGCGGATCCTGATTTCTTCAATTGCATGGGTGTCCATCACTGAATTCAAAGACTGATGAGATAGAGCAAGTACAGTTGAAACATAGGTTCTTATTATATTGAAGGAAGTTGATAAAACAGTTAACAGACTTGCGTCTTCAGGAGGCAAGAAAAAGAAAAAAAAGGAACTAAATGAACTTGCTTTTGATAAATATTATAAACAAGAACTAATTTGATAATCAAATAGCAACCCAAATCAAAGTTCTTTAAATAAATAACCCACAAGAATAGAAAACAGGACACAAGAATATCGTGGGTGCATATGGAAACAATGCACCACATGGTTAAAGTCCGCAATGCACCAGATCAGTATTCACAACCACATGGTTAGTGTCAGCAATGTGGGTGATCAGTATTAACAAGGAACCATCGTCCATAAATCTCTCCCAACCATCCACCCTCAACATCCAGAGAGGAAAATTTGTGCAGCTAACTAATTAGGTAATAGGAATACTAGAAGATGTTCTAAAGAAACCAACATATCACTGCAATATTCCACTGATCACATTACATTGTCAAGAAAAGTAAATGCAACCTATTTGGCATACTTTAATTTAACAATTGGTAGTTTTCTTATCCTTGATTGAATACTTCCAGATGACTATTCAGCCTTTAGGTATTACAAATGGCCCTCTTGATATAACATTTGGAGCTTGTCTACATTTTCAAGATTTTAAGGCATCAAAAATTATTTTATGTCACTGCATGTTTTTTTCCTGTTTTGGTAGCGCACAATTGAAAACGTTACAGAGAGATTTCTCCAGGGGAAGGAGTTTAGGTATCATTTAGTCAATTGGGGGCGGATTTGTCAACCTAAGGAGGTGGGTGAGATAGGGGTGCGGAGTTTGGTGACTTTTAATATAGCGTTGTTAGGTAAGTGGTTTTGGCGGTTTGCTTCGGAACGGGATTGGTCATGACGTAGGGTGGTGACCATCAAGTATGGGGTGGGCAGGGGGAAGTGGCGGTCTGGGGGATGTGATTGGGTCTCATAGTCGAGGTTTGTGGAAAGGGATTTGGTTGGGTAGGGGGGGAGTTTTGGGATAGAATGGGTTATCGGGTGGGGTTAGGGGAGAATGCAATTTTGGAGGGATTGTTGGTGTGGTGAGATTCTGTTCGAGGTGCATTTCCCTTCAATTTTTAGTATTGTTGTGGGTTGAGAGGCTACGGTTACTTCTTGTTTGGGGGGTGGGTGCGTGGTGGTATAGGATATTTAGCAGCGTCGGCAAGTTCAAGATTAGGAGATTGGCCAATTGGTGGAGTTGTTCAGTTTGTTGTATGGGTTGGGGATTACGGGATTGGGAAGGATGTCTTGATTTGGAATGTATTGGGCGCTAAGGGGTAGTCTTCTGTTTCATCGTTTTATCGGAGTTTGGTGGATGAGGTGGTAGGGGATTTTCCATGGCAAAGGATTTTGGTGCCGTGAGCTCCTACTAATGTGATTTTCTTCTTATGGATAACCACCTTAGCATGGAACCTTACGACTGATAATTTAGTTCGTTGTGGTCATACTTTAGTGAATCAATGTTGTATGTGTTGTTCTGATGCGGAGTAGGTGGCTCATTTGTTTCTTCATTGTTTAGTGGCTTCGCGACTGTGGGGACTTATTTGTTCTATCTTCCAGATTGTTTGGGTGCAGCCAAAGGGATTTTGGAGATGCTTTGGAGTTAGAAAGGGGCTCGGGGTTGGTAGACATTGATGGTAGATATGGTTGTTGGCACCGTTATGCTTGATGTGGTTGTTTTGATTAGAGCAGAATTGGTGAATGTTTTAAGAGGTTCATCATTGTTTGTCTTAGCTAGAGAGTCCATTATTAACAGTATTGTATAGTTGGTTGGAAAAGAGGGTGGATCTTCATTTTTTTGTTTTCTTAGATTTGTTAGATGATGTAATTGGTTAGGTGCAATTAACGTCTTCCCCGTATTGGGGTTTCTTTTTGTATTCTTTTGCATTGGCATGATATTTTCTCAATAAAGTTGGTTATTTATCAATATATATATATATTTAATAAGAACAATGTTTCAGAGCTCTAGAGCTTGCTTTAATGATGTGGCAGCTGTGTGGGGCCCACCTTGATGTGATGTTTTGGCTTGATTTTTTTTTTTGGAAGCTGCCAGCATACCTAGAGCTCTTAGAGCTCTAGATCATCACTGATTTAATAATTTGGTTCGATCTCACAGATATAATTAGTTGATAACATTTTAAGTTCCATGTTCTTTCTACCTTTACAAATTAAGATGCATGGCACCAGTGATGATTTTTGGCCACCAAGGAAGCTCTTTTTTTTCCTTTTTTTTTTTCACCCCCCAATTAACCAAAGCTTAAATGGAGTTTTATTTAATGTCTATTGAGACAGTAATGATGTATCCACTATTTAGATGTTGTCAGTAGATATCATTTACCAGTTAATATATCAAATGTCAATCCTCATCTCTGATCATGAGTGAAGAACAAAAGCAGTGATAGAGAATACCCAAAAGGCCTAAAAGTAGAAAAGATATCAGAAGATATGCACTAAAGAATGACCACTAGATTATAGGTTATCAGCATAATCAGTAGATTACATCACATTGATAATTTTCATTTATGAGTTCATGATTATACCTGAGCTAGGTGAAGGTGTTTCACGGGGAAATTGTTCTGGAGGTCTGCCAACTAGATCTTGTTCATTTGTTCGGGGGGAAGATTGACCTCCAGATGGTGATGCAGAGTCCTGCAAATCGAAAAATGCCTGCCCTTCCTCACCATTCAAATCAAACCCATGGTTTGATTCATTTGAGTCTTCAAACACAGAAATTCTGGGTTCAAAATAAGGAGATTCTAAAACTATCTCTTCTTGCTGACTCAGAAAGTTAAGGCGAGGATCACATTGAATAAGCTTTTCAAAATGCTTTCCTAACAATCCTGGAGGGCACTGCAGAAAATGTCGCCTGCAGCAAAATTAAGAATAACAAATTGCCATCTTAAATAACTCTTCCAACAATGATGATGTACGAAATTTAAAGCTCAGCAGAAAAGCTGAAATCATTTACTAAAAAATTCTTAAATCTTGAAAGGAGGCCAAACCACTTCTAAACATATCCCATAGAGAGAGTGGGTATGAGAGAGAGAAATAAAGAGCTGTCATAACTTGACTTTAAAAAAACTGCATATATGCTTCAACATCAATTAACAAAGCATTAAGCCAAACTATTTAAGTCAGCCACATTTATCTGCCATGCCCATCAACTCTTTTGAGATCCGCATCTCTTTGTAAACCCTTAGCAATCAAGTATTTACTCACTTTCAACCTGTACTCTTAAAAATTTTATGTAGACATATGACTATGCAAAAGCAGTTTCAGTCAATCATTCGACTAGTTCTTCCAATCTTCAACCTAGAGAAGCATCACTTTTTTTTTTTTTTGAAACAGCAAACCTGTAAGACATTATTTCATATCTAGCAATTGGACAGAATTCTCTCTCTCTCTCTCTCTCTCTCTCTCTCTCTCTCTCTCTCTCAATATCCCCCAGCCCCTCTCTCTCTTTTGTTTTAAGTTCTAGCCATTAGAATTATGCTCCAGTAATAGAACACTATATTTGATTTAGTGTAACAAGAAAACAAGAAGAGGAAATAACAGAAGGTTGAAAAGATTGCAGAGGCATACAAGAAATTAGCTAGATAAAAAATTGGACAGTACATCACCACCTATTCCTAAACATGACCCAACAACAGCTTCTAACTACAGCCAGTAATCACTATCCATAAGTGGCAAGCACCACAACATTATTTTTACATGCAGTAACTGCATGCCCCATAGGCCAAGAGGACTTAGGTGGGTCACACAAAATGTGTATTAAGGTATAACATTAGAAAACTTCCACGATTTCCTTTCAATCTCATCCAATTCACACAAATGAATTTTTTTTTTCCCTTTAAGGTAAGTAATTCACCGGCATAATTTCTCTAGACTGCAGTAGTGGTAATTCAAGTTATATATATATATATATATATGATTTTTTGTAAGAGTTGCTTAGTACATTATCCACCATCTTCAATTTTCAATTACTAAGAAATATAAACATAAATGACATAAAATGATTAATTTTTCCTACACCATTAATATGCTAATATTTGCAGTATCAAAAGTCATATTTTCTATTATTTATAGATTGCATGACAGGTAAACTTTGGGGTGAAATACAGTAGATCGCCATAGGTAATAGAAGAAACGCATATGTAGTACCTGTGATTGCTTGCCTGTCCACCAGTAAAATCTGGCGTTGCCTGCCATAAGGTATGCTTCCTGGGTTGTGGATTGGTCTCCCTGAAGAAAAGAGGTTGTCTAGCAAGCTGGACCAAGAAAAGAACACCCCTTTGTCACAATAATTTAAGTCATAGTGGCAGCAGCAGTAGTAGAAGCAGAAATACTAACATTAACAATAAGGATCGGTTTAGATGGATGCGGATTTCAAATCAAGGGATTTGAGGTTAAATGAATAGAAAAACAATGGAAGAAGATAAGTTGAGATAGAAGATATATATTTTAGTAGGATCCTGTAGCTAGAAAGAGAACCCTTATTATGATTTCAAATAACTATTTTTATTTAGTTATTTCAAATCCATCATGATTAAGCTATTTAACTCAATCTTGAAATCCATAGATTTACTATCATATCTAAATTTGAATTTTGTCTTTGAATGATTAAGGTCAAATTCTTTGAATTTGAAATCCACATCCACCCAAATGGACCCTGCACTAGTAGTAATATAACAATGACTACTACATCGGAAATAAGGCACATACCACTACATCCAAAGTCCCAGGTCTGTCATCTGGGTAATTTGCCTTCAAAGCCATGATGTCAGACCACTGAATTTCTATCTTGTTCTTTAGACCACCGTCAAGGACTTCCCACACAAGCTTATGCTTTGCATAGTAACACTTCGCAACTAAATCCCCTTCATATCTTGATTTATACTACAATTCATTAAAATTTCATTGATACAGGATCGTCAGCAAGGCTGAGAAGTTCAATGCAATAAAATTACAAATTATTCTAAGTTAATTGCAATTATACCTCCCAAGTCCCAATCCTGAGAAATGAGGCAGGAAAGTTCGAAGCCTTGAGCTTATCGGTAGCACTAGAAGCAGAGGTGGCCTTGTGCTCTTTCTTGACCTGTGGTCCAACCTTAGAAGCATTTCCTTGAGAAAGTGTCATTTGAATCAAATCCAAAAGCGATGGACTCTTCTTGAGCCGCAGGCCCAATGGACTTGGCTCATCGAGTGGATTGTATTGTGATGGTATTGGAAAACTACCAGATCCCGAATTACCCTGCTGCAGCAATATTAAACGATCATTTCACATTAAAACAAAATAATCACATATTATGTAATAAAGTAAACACAATGAGGTCACAACCAAAGACTAAATAAATAAATAAATAAAGTAATGACAGCCAATTTAAGAAAAAGAAACGGAAAGAATCACCTTGTTTGGTTCCAATTTTCTGAAAATGGAGCTTCTTTTTTTTTTTTTTTTTACTGAATATTTTTAATATTTTAAATAATTTTTTAGTTTTTAGATACACTTAATATAAATACAATTAAAAAATATAATATTTGTAAAAAAAATATTTTAAAAATTCACTAAATACCAAAAATATAAAAATATATATATGTATAAAAAATTCAATACATTTTTGTATTCTTATGTATTTATTAATTTTTTTTACATATATTTTACTTTTTAGGTCCATTTAGATTAGGTGCATCTAAGAAGTAAAAAAATTACTTAAAATATTAAAAAAAAAAAACTCAATTTTTAGAAAATTGAATTCAAAAAATTGGAACCAATTGAGACCCTAAGATGCCTCCACTAATTTCATCCACAAAGACATGGCAGGTTAACTTTTTTTGATTTATCACAAACTTAAATCATGTGAACTCACTTCATTCTTTATTTTCTAAATTGTGGGTCTCTAGCATTTCCTCATAAAAAAATTGGGCACACTTACAGGTCAACTTTTACTGTGAACTCACTTCACTTCATGATCCAGATAGAACAAAAGTATAGCACTTTTCCCTACCCAAATAACGACTAAAAAGGGTCTCAAAACATTAATAGCACTTTCAGCTACAAAGATCCAAAACTATAGATCTCTTCAAACAAGTAATCACAAATCCGCACGGCTCTGTTTATTTAGTGTTAAAAAAATGTATATACAAAGCCTAATTTCAAATGGATCAGTTTTCCATCAAAATCAGAGATTGAAGTAATAAAACTTCCTGGAGAAAGACATTTTCCACCGAAACAAACAAGTCCAATCCCAATTTCACAAAACAAGCTCAAATTAGCAATCAACCATGTATGTATATATATAGAGAGAGAAAGAGAGAGAGAGAGCAAACCGGGGGATGAGAGGAGAGCTTAGATCGTTTGTTGAGGGGGCCATGTTTGTCCTCCAAAGGGTCCTCCACCTCCAGCTTCACCGGCACCATTTTCATGCTCTGAGATTCCGATTCCGGCAGAGTTTTCCCGGAATTCATCAACTGAACCATCAATATCTCTCGATCAGCTGCGAATTTGACCCCAAAGACCTCCAAAAGCCGATTAGGAGAATCTAAGAGAAAGAAACCCTAGAAAAAGCTGTGTTAAGACAATGAGTGCTTTCATCGAAGCCCAACAAGTCTTTATGGAACTGACAGAGAGAGAGAGAGAGAGAGAGAGAGAGAGGGCTCACTCAACTATATAAATCCATCTCACGCGCTTCGGGAAGCAGCTCTTTATTTTAACATATTATTTTATTTAAATTATAATTATTTTAATTTATATTTAATATATTTTTTATAAAAAATTAAAAAATACCCTAATTTAACATATGCCAAAGCACTCTACTACTTTGGCAAAGAATAGTTTCATCATTTTATACACTCGAATCAAAATTTGAAAAGTTTTTGTGCACCCCACTTCATCATTTTCTTATTATGGTCATATTTTGTAGGATTTATTTCTAATTTATTCTAACTTTTAGCTTAATTAAAGCTATTTTGATATGTTTGGTTCAGCTTAACAATACAGCTTATAATTTTTTATAAGTCAAAAATCAACTTATTCTTTGAGTAAGGGAGGAGAAGATTAATTTATAAGTTAAAAATCAACTTATATTCACAATTATAAGCTATAAGCTGTTAAGTTATAAGCTATAATCACTTTTTCACAGCTCTACCAAACGGGGCCTATATTACACATATCAACTTATTAACAATAAGAATTTAGTGTTGGGATATCAAATTTTGAATAAAATTAAATTGTTTTAAAAAAATTTTTTATTAAGAAATTAATATGAACAATTAATTAGTTTGAAAATTGATATTTGAATAGTAAAATAATTGGAAGTGAAACATTTGTTTGTAGTGACATTTATGACAGTGAGAAAAAAATAATTATAAAAAAATAAAATAAAAAAAAATTATAAATATTAGTAATTAAAATACTAAAATTTTTCATTAATTTATATACTTTTCGTCCCAAAATATTAGTACTTTTTAGAAATTTTATTTTTTTTATAGTATAATTATTACACTTTAAAAATATTAAAATTTTTTAAAATTATTTTTTGATAATATAATTATTATATTTCAAAAATATAAATATTAATAAATTTTAAAAAGGACAAAATAAAAAATTTATATTATTTTAGTAATTAATTTTTTTTTAAAATTAATATTTTAAGATAATAAAAATAAAATAAAAAATTAATATTCTGAAACAGAGAGTAATTGTTATCTACTGCTGCACTGCAGTGTAATAGGGAATTGGAGATGCTGTTGTGCAGCCTGCGCAGCAACAACTGTTGTGCAGTGAAATGAGCTCATTTCGGGATCTATTTTGATAATTTGAACTGTTCACATTTTAAAATATATCAAGTGGAACATACCTACAAAAAATCAAGTTAATTGTATATCATTTACCCATTCATCACTCACTTTGAATTTATTTTAATATTTTAAATCACAATTATTATTTATTTTTTAACTACAAATGTGAGTAGAGAAATGAATAAATAATATCTGATTAATTTAACTTTTTATAAACATATCTTACTTGATTATATTTTAAAATATGAACAATTCGAATTACCAAAATAAACTTTTATTTTACCGCACAACCATTATTGTTGGGCAGATTGGGCAGCAGCAACCCAATTCCAGATAATAGTTAAGACTTGGGAAAAGGGTAGTTTCGTCCTTTGGAAGTGTGAATGCGACGTCAGCAAATTTGGCATGTTAGGCGGAGATGAAGGATCACGTGAAGCACGTGAGCGTTGCGGATAAATTCGTGGGACCCGTGTCTCGGGAAGTTTCGGGGATGGTAGTGGGCTGCGATTGGCTGGATATGACACGTGTTGAGATCCAATGCTGTGGGCGTGACACGTAAGATGCCGAATGGGAAATTATAGGACGGCGCTATGATAATTTGGTCGCTAATAATTTAAAATTGTCGTTTTGTGGCCTAAATTTAGAAACACGCGAGGCTGCTAAGGATTGTGGAGGCTTCAATGCCACGCGCATTCTTTTCAGTCCAATTAGTGGTACGCATAATACCGTTGAAATCGTCAAAATCAATCCGAGCCGCACCGTTAAAGTAAATTCGCTATTATTTGTCAATCGAATCGTCGATTTTTAGTAAAAAAATGACAAATTCTAATAACACTTTTATCAATCCGTCGATTTCTATTTTTCTTCCAAACCGTATCGATCCGCACTGTTATTAAATCATGTTTTACAAGATTCTAAAAATTCTTTTTTACTTAAGTTTGCTTGTTGTTCTATACCTTAAAATATAGTATTACATTACTGCTCGAGGGGAATTCAAGATGTCAGTAATCCAAAATAAAGTTGGATTCAAATTCACTTTTCAATCTTTTTTTTTTCTGGCCATATTGCAAACTTGCATCAGCTCACTTTTCAATCTAAATACTTTTCAACAATAAACATTTTCAATATATTGTAAACCCTGAATGATGTTAATTTTATGTATTGTATTTAATCATTGTAGCTTCCACAGATACTTGTAATAAACTGATGGCATAGTCGTTGATATTATCATGTTGTTGATATACTTGCTCATCAGAAGAAAGTTTCGCAAGATGTTTAATATCACGGTATCTTTCGTCTTTTTTTAACTCTTTGATTTAAGTTTTGTAATTTGAATTATATTTTTTATAAATCGCCAATTCGCCCGAACCGCTTAGGCAAATCCGCCATTATTTGCCAACAAAATCGCCGATTTTTTATAAGAAAAATAGCAAATTCTAGTGACACTTTTATCAATCCGCCATCTGCCATATGGTTTCTATTTTTCTCTCAAATCGCGCCGATCCGCACCGCACACATTCCTAACTCCAATTACGACTCATCTGTCTAATATTAATATTTGGATAAATTACTGACACTTTCTGGTAAAATTTTTCAAGTCTTTAATATAAGTACCCTTTCACATTTTGAAAATTATAATTTCCTTCTTAAAATTAAAATTTTTATTATAATTTAGTCCTTTTATTAGTCAATTGTTAAATCAATTAATGAAAAAAGTTAATATAAAAAATTAATTTTTTAAAATACATATTTTACTTTTATTTACATATATAAAATTGACAAAAAATTTATCGTCTAGAAAAATTTTATATGTCTCAGTCATAATCTTTTATTATGATCTATTATGGTATGAGTTATAATTATTGATTATAAGAGTATCATTATCAAGCTCATGAGAACTTTCTCTTGACTATTTCATAGCACAAAACTATAGAAACACACTATCAAACTCAATTATTAGCTAACTATTTTAGTTGAATATCAAATCATTAGTTACATGTAGTTAGGGATAAATGACTCAACAAATGAAATAAAAAATAGAGAATTTGTTAGAAAATGTATTTGAAAATATGATTAACTAAAATAGAAAAATAGACTTTTAATTAAAATTTAAATAAAAATTTGACTATTTTGATTGAGATGCACTAATATTATTTTGGTTATGATTCAAAAGCTATTTGGTTGTACTTTATACGGTGTTTAGTTATAACTATTTTTTTTTTAATTATGATTGAAAATGATCTAATTATAATATTTGTGATAATTAACACTATAAAAGCTTGTGTATCATATCATTACCTAAATATTTAATAGTTTAATAATATATGTATTAAATGAATTTTTATCATGGGAGCTTTTTTGATAAATCCACTTTCTAAGAGTTTTATTTCATCCAATTCATATGCTTTTTGACTATTCTATTAGGTCCTATTTGAGATAAGAAGACCAAAATGCCCTTTTCATCTACTTATGTTCCATTTAGTTCACATTATTTTCTTATGTTTCAATAAGTACTATGGGTGACATAATTACCAAAATACCCCTAATGTGAATGTTCACACCGTCAATGTGAATGTTCATATCGTCAATGTGTAGGGGCCCGACCCATGTTGATCCTCGTGGGTGCCTGAAAAAATTCGAGTCGGGTCGGGCGGGCTTGGCCCATTGACAATGTGAATATTTACATTGACATGTTAACATTCACATTAATAGAAGTGTAAAATTGGCCTGCGTCCCGTGGCGGGGCGAAACCCGCCCGCGGTCCATGGGGGGCCCGGTCCGGCCCGTTGACAATGTGAATATTCACATTGATATGTTAACATTCACATTAATAAGAGTATAAAATTTGCCCGCGGCCTATGGGCGCCCAAAAGCCTGCCTGAGGCCCGGAGTGGGCCCGACCCGACCCGTTGACAATGTGAATATTCATATTGACATGTTTACATTCACATTGATAGGAGTGTAAAATTAGCCTGCGCCTCGTGG
Source organism: Camellia lanceoleosa (assembly GCA_025200525.1). Lineage (NCBI taxonomy): Eukaryota > Viridiplantae > Streptophyta > Magnoliopsida > Ericales > Theaceae > Camellia > Camellia lanceoleosa. Next base: position 92,518,770 of record CM045772.1, on the reverse strand, counting down.
CTGCCCGAAACTCTCCCACGGCCATGCACGACTTTTGACAATGTGAATATTCACATTGACATGTTAACATTCACATTGATAAGAGTATAAAATTGGCGGTAGCTTGACAAGACCAATGTGAATATTCACATTGACATATTAAAATTCACATTGATAGGAGTGTAAAATTAGCCCGTGCCTCGTGGCTGCCCGAAACCCGCCCACGGCCCATGGGCGGCCCGGGGCGAGCTTGGCCATTTTTTTTTTTAATTCTTTTAAATTTTTTCTACCAAAATTTTATTATTTTCCACAAAAAAAAGACACTAGGCCTCGCGCGCGGGCCAGGCCTCAGATCGAGCCTTGAATAGGCCTTAACCGGTCGATAAGCTGGCCAAGTAATGGCTCAGCCTAATGGTCTCGGACTAGGCTCGAGCCTGGGCCCAAACGAGCCTTTCTAGGGCCAGGCCGGGTTGGCCCCACGGGCCAAAAAATTAAGCCCATGCCCTAGCCCTAGCACAAGGGTATTCGGGCTTTGGATGGGTAGATGGATCGAGTCTCGGGTGGGGCCGGTGGGCCTGGGTCTAGTCTCGAGCTTAGGTCAGGCTTGAGCGGGCCTGTCCATTTTTTTAAAATTATTTTTAATTTTTTCTATCAAAATTTTATTATTTTCCACAAAAAAATACATTGCGCCTCGGCACGGGTTGGGCCTTGAATCAAGCCTTGAATGGGCCTTAAGCGGGCCAATGGGCTGGGCCGGGCTTCAAAGTGATGACTTAGGCCCTAACCTAGGGTCTCGGACATGCTCGGGCCCGGACCAAGCAGGCTGCCGAGTAGTGGGGCTTCGCCAGGCCACAGCAGCCAATTCTGCATTCCTATCAATGTGCATTTTAACATATTAATGTGAATATTCACATTGTTAACAGCCCAGGCAAGGCCTACCCCGGGCCGCGGGCAAGCTTTGAGCAGCGGGCAAATTTTACACTTCTATCAATGTTAATGTTAACATGTCAATGTGAATATTCATATTGTCACGGGTCGGGCCAAGCCCGTCTCGGGCTTCGGACCGCTCACGGGTTGCGGGACAATTTTACACTCTTATCAATGTGAATGTTAACATGTCAATGTGAATATTCACATTGTCAACGGGCTGGGTCGGGCTTGCCCTGGGCCGCTGGCCAATTTTATATTCTTATCAATGTGAATATTCACATTGTCAACAAAGGCGAACTCGCCGCACCGCCATGGGCGGGTTTGAGGCGACCACGTGGGCTAATTTTGCACTCCTATCAATGTGAATGTTAACATGTTAATGTGAATATTCACATTGTTAACAAGTCGGGCCGAGCCCGCTAAATCGCCCACGGCCGTAGGCGGGTTTGAGCGACACGCAGCACGGGCTAATTTTACACTCCTATCAATGTGAATGTTAATATGTCAATGTGAATATTCACATTGTCAACGGACCGGGCCGGGCCGCGGGCGAGCTTTTGGCCGCCCATGGGCTGCGGGTCAATTTTATACTCTTACCAATGTGAATGTTAACATGTCAATGTGAATATTCACATTGTCAACAGCCAATGACTGCCGCCATGCACTCGTATTAATGTGAATGTTAACATGTCAATGTGAATGTTAACATGTCAATGTGAATATTCACATTGTCAACGGGTCGGGCCCGTGCCGGCTCGCGGGTGGGTTTCGGGCTGTCCACGGGCCAATTTTACATTCCTACCAATATGAATTTTAAAATATGAATGTTCACATCATAAAATTGCTAATCGTTCAAAAAATATTTATAAGGGTATCAAAATTAAATATAAGGGCATAAGTGTTCAAGAAAATAGTGTAAATCAAGAAAAGGACTTTATGGAATAAAACTATACATACATGGGACTAAATGGGTTAAAAAATTCCTTCATGGACTTCTTGAGTTAAAACACTTCTAAATGAGATTTATCAATAATTTTCCCTTTTATCATTCCCTGCAGATTTTCTTTACTCATTTACCATTAATTTTTTTGAATTTTTTTTTTAATAAGAGTAAAATAGGCATTTTAAAAAATTAATTTATTATATTAATTTTTTCCATTATTGACTTAATGGTTGATTAATACAATGATTAAATTATAATGAAAGTTTAAATCTTAAAGAGAGAAATATAATTTCTAGAATGTAAGAAAATACTTATATTAAAGACAATTAAGGGTACTATGCTGAATTCATGTGTGATCACATTTTTTATCACTCCCTCTCAATTTATTTTTTCGGGTACTATGCTGAATTCATGTGTGATCACATTTTTTTATCACTCCTTCTCAATTTATTTTTTCATTAGAAAGTTCATCTTATAAAAAAGGCACAAAATCATTATATTTTAATTTAAATTTTAAAATATTTTTCTTATTATTGTCTTTTTATTTAAAATTTAAAATTTATTTATACCTTCTCCATTCTAAAATAATAATTCTTTATTTCATGTTTCATTATTCCAAAATATTAGTTTATTTTCAAAAATTAAGAATTAAAATAACATGAATTTTTTATTTTATCCTTCTTTTAAATTTATTAACATTAATATTTTTGAAGTGTAATAATTGTACTATCAAAGGATAGTTTTGGAAAGTTAAAAATTTTGAAATGTAATAATTGTATTACCAAAAAAAGTTAAATTCTCTAAAAGAAACTAAAATTTTAAGACAGATGGAATAATAATTTATAGTGGGCAATTTTGAAAATCTAACAAAATTTAGTATCCCAAAATAGAAAGTGGACAAATATTTTGGAACAAATTAAAATGGAAAGGTAGACTTAACAAAATGGGATGGAGGAATACTATTTTGGGTAAATTACAAATATATTCTTTGAGATTTGTTTAAAATACAATTTGTTTCCTGCGATTATGAAAATTACATATTGCCCTTTGAAATTTCTAATTTCATAACAAATAATATTTTATTAATAAATCATCAAGTCAATTAAAGTTTTTAATGATATCAGAAATTTATTTTAATTAATAATTCAGGTAATTTTATCATTATATAGTAGAGTAGTTAGGAATTTTATTTTTTAGTTAATTTTGTTAAATAAAAAATTCCAATAAAAGAATATTTGTAATTTTCTAAAGTCGGGGAATAATCCGTGTTTTAAACAAATATGAAGGAGTGTTTAATTTACCCTATTATTTTTTCTGTTAAGTGATCTTATGCATTTGTTTATTATTAAAATTTAAAATAAATTATAAATACATCTCTGAAGTTTGCTTAAAATATAGATTGATACTTATAATTTTACAAATTACATCTCATCTCTTTAAGTTTTTAATCGCATAATAAATAATCTATTTTATTAATAAATCATTAAATCAATTAACAATTTTTAATGTTATCAGAAATATATTTAATTAACAATTCAAGTAATTTTATTATTGTATAGGAGAGGAGTTTGGAATTTCATTTTTTCTGTTAATTCTGTTAAATAAAAAATTTTCAGAATAGGGTATTTTTAATTTCTAGAATTATAAGAACAATTCATATTATAAGCAAATCTTAAAGAGTCTATTTGTAATTACATCAAAATTTACGTTAAAAATACTTTTTAAATGATAAGAAAGATAAAGGATAAATTACAAATATACCTACTAAGATTTGTTTAAAATATGATTTGCCCTATGTCGTTCTAAAAATTATATCCCGGCCCCTAAAATTTTTAATTTCATAATAAATGACCTATTTTATTAATAAATCATCAAGTAAATTAACAATTTTTAATGATGCTAGAAATTTATTTCAATTAATAATTCAAATAATTTTATCATTGTATAGGAGAGTAGTTATGAATTGCATTTTTTAGTTTTTTCTGTTAAATAAAATTTTTTGACAAGGGGATATTTGTAAATTTTCAAACTATAGAGACAATCTGTATTTTAAGCAAATCTGAAGAGATGTATTTGTAATTTATCCAAAAAATATTAAATTCACTCTTCTTTCATTCATTATTAAAACTGAATCGTTAGATTTTTCTCAAATTCAAATATAAATTTAAATGAAAATTTGACAGGCTGATAGGGCCCATCGTGGGTCTCATTTTGATTATTTAAATTATTTATTTTGTAAAGCCCTCTATGTGTATCATTATTCCAAAAAACGAAATCAATATAATAATCGTAACATTTTCATTTTATTACGTTGTCTCTGGAAAAAAAAGTATGACAAGTATACTTTTAAAATTAGACCATTTATGTTTTGGAGGGCAACCATAATAAATTGAAAAAGTTACGATTATCGAATCAATCTAATTTTTTTTAGAGATGATATACACGAAAGATTTACAAAATGAATTATTCGAATCATTAAAACATTACTCGTGGTAAACTCTATGAGTCTCTCAAATTTTTTCAAATACATATTTTAATTTGAGAAAAGTCTAAGACAAATGAAGATAGATCAATCTCAATAAATTATTCAAAAATAAAATAAAATAAATAATTTCAACAATTATAAATCAATTTCAACTAAATTTCGCAACATTATAGTTAAATTTCAACTCAATTATTTCAACTCAATTGCATCAAATACTTCCAAAAATTAAAATAATTAAAAATAAATATAAACCAAAAAAATAAATTAAAATGATCAAGAGTGCGGAGGCTAAAAGAAAAAGATGAAAGAAGTGTAATCTTTAACAAATAGTCCTACATGTGTCCAGTTTGTGATAAGGAAAAAGGGGATCAATGGTGGAGGTCACCCCTCCCCCCCTAACCTGGGTAACTCATTGCTAGCATTAATTAACCCCCCCCACCGGACCCACCACCCACCAAATGTAGGAGGAGGCGCACACACGCACTACAATGAGGCTGGGGGTAAGGGAGTAAGCGCTCATGAGATCGAGATAACAAATACAAATCCTCCCTGAATCCAGACTCTGTCACAAATCTGACCACCACCCACACCCACCCACCCCCATGTGCCCTGGTGGTTACATGTGTCCAGTTTAGTAAAGGAATATTGAATAGTTGGTTTTTACCCAACAAATAATTCATATGATTAGATGCTTTAAGCCCAAAACAAATTCATCCTGGCAATAATCTTGATTTTTATAAAAAAATAAAGGATTGCAGAGAATCCTATGTCCAAATACAATATCTATTAATATTGTCACAACAAGTGGTGCTTGCACAAAGAAAAAGTAAATTTTTTTAATGAAATATGCAAGCAATAAGTAATTATTCAAAAGTTGAAAGGGTCATGACAGCCCCTCATATTTACAAAAAGTTATTACTTATTCTTGGAGTAATGCTCCTTACCAATTAGGAGGACACCACCATGCATGTTGGCCAAAATATTTACACAAAGTGAAGCTTGCCACTTAAATCCATTGTCTATTGAGAAAGAATAATAGGTTAGTTCTTTTTTCAAGGGTATTTTGGTGAAGACAAACTATTAAAAAATAAATAAAACCAACAAAATTTAGGAGTTTACTGTTTAAAACAATAGCCACTAGCATTTTTAGTTTCTTTTTTTTCCCTTTCTTTTTGGGTAATATAGTTTGTTTTTCAAAATTCAAATAGAATGACAAGAGTCACAAACATAGGAATTTTGAGTTTGTGAGTTTTTTAATTATTATTTGAAAAGAGAAAATTTATTTAATTATGAATTTTGAAAAGAGTTTTGAATTTTTGAAATGAATTTTTAAATTAGAAAAGTTGTTTGATTAAAAAACTTATAACTCATAACTAAACATACGATTCAAAATTCTATTCAAAACTCATAATCAAACTCTTTTTAAAATTTAATTCAAAAAAATAATTATTGATAAAAACAATTTTTTTATTTTAAAAATTTAAAAAATATTTTTAATGTAAAAAAAAATAATGTTCTGGTCAACCGGCCGGACGTCCGAGAAAATGACTGAGTAGGCCCAATTCGCTCTTTTCAAAATTTAAAGAACTCTCTGCTCTCCAAACATGATCTGGAATGAGTTTTGAAATGTGACATTAAAATTAATTTTTAAAAATTTAAACCAAACAAAGCGTTAAAAAATATAATGGAATCATGTTTTCAGAGCTGCTCCAAACACACATATACATAGAAAGAATCCAATTAAACAATCCAATGCTCCAAACACACATATACATAGAAAGAATCCAATTAAACAATCCAACGAAAAATAGAAAGAATCAACTAATAATACATCAAAGACAAAAAATAAGAAGCAAATTACACTAATGGTCTCTGTAGTTTAGAACTTGTGTCACTTTGGTCCATAATTTTTTAATTGTGACATATTTGATTATGAATTTTGAATCTTATTCCAAATAAGGACAATTGAAGATATTATTTTCAAGGGCAAAATCGTTAATTTGATATAATATAAACTAATTTGACAAAAATAAATATCAAAAAAATATTTTTTAATTGTTAAAAATTATTTCTACCTACTAAAAATAAAATTATGTAAAATTAATAAATCTCTTAGACATTAATTAATTAATTTATTTTTTTACCAAATTAATTTTTATTATGTATTTGGATGATGATCATGTAATGAGTGATTGTTTTTATTTTCATAAAATTAGTTTCTATTTTTCAAAAGTCAAATATGACGACAATTTTGATATTATTATTAAACCAATTCTTTAAATCAAAAAATCCAAAACTAAAAATAATTCATATATTAAATATATCGATTACACATTAAAATCTTAACAACCATCCATTACATGATGATCATCTAAACACATAATAAAAATTAATTTGGTAAAAATAAAAAATAAATATCTAAAAGATTTATCGATTTTATATAATTTTATCTTTGGTTGGAAGAACTAATTTTAAAAATTTTAAAAATATTTTTTTGATATTTATTTTTGTCAAATTAGTTCATATTTTATCAAATTGACAATGTTACCCTTGACTTTAAGCAATGATATCTTTAATTGTCCTTATTTGGAATAAGATTCAAAATTTAGGATCAAATGTGTCACAATTGAAAAGTCAGGGATCAAAATAATACGAACCCCAAACTATAGAGATTATTTAGTGTAATTCGTCCTAAAAAAAATAAAAATAAATAAACAAACAAACAATCAAATAAACTTTGAAGCAATTTTAAAAGATTTTCTTCTCTCTTGATGAATTATTAATTGGTACCTACGAGAATATGGGTTCGACTCACGAGTGACATTTGTGGGTGAGACTCATATCAATTAATTCTGAAACTCTGTCACTATTACCTCCGTAAGACTAGTGAGTGTTTGGAAAGGGGATTTTTTGTATAGGTTTTTTTAGTTGTAGAATATTATTGGAGAAAAAAAAATTTATGTTTAGAAAGATAATTGGGTTTTTTTGTGGTTGGATGTGATATTTGTGAGTGAAAAAGTGAAATGATTATAGGATTTGATGTGATATTTTGTTTAGATTTATTTTTTTTAGTTTTATAACCAATTTATCTTTTAGTTAAAAAATCTAAAAAAACCTAAAAAATTTGTTCCCAAACACCGCCTAAGATTAGGCAATGATTCAACTCCAATTTGAAGGAGTGCTTGCTTATCCCCCAACTCCTAGCTCTTGTATTAAGAGCTCCTATGATCACACTCATAAAGGGTTACTATAGCTCCATCCTACCATTTTGAGCAAACAAAATTTCATTATTATAATATGAATCTTTTTTCTTCAATATTTTAGTTTTAATATTATATATTAAAGTTGCTATAGAATGTTCAAGGCTAGCACGACATAGTCATGAACGATGTTCCTAATTATCTATAATAAAATTAGATTGGATAAGATTTACTTTAATAATGGATTGGAACACTAATATCATATTCTGAAGCATATGCATTTCTTATTTTATTGATATGATGGAGACAATATGTAACAATTGGTCCAAATTATATGTTAGCTAGCCAACAATTGGCAAGGCCACAAAATTAAGCATGGTATAGGCCCTTCAACCTAGTAATTGGGCCCATGTTTGAACTGGATCATCTGCGTGGGCCATCTAATTGGGGCCTCCTACCTCTCAAAGGATGCATTTACTACTATTATTTTTTCAATCTGAAGAAAATAATTTCTAAGTATTATGGAAAAATTATTAATACTTCTAAGGTACACACACTAAATCGATAATTATTTGTCCCTTAATTATTTAACAAAAGTGAGTTAGCATGTGTTATCAGTAAAGTTTTTTGCTACATGATTGGTTTGAAACACCACGTAAGTAATGTCACAAGGTACTGTAAGACTATTAAATAATTACCTAATTTTATGAGACTTACATTAGACATATAATTATATAAGAAAATCGGTTTGACAATCTCCAATAAGTTTTACTTTTTGGCTAAAAAAGTGTTGGCATCGTATTTTTTTTTTCTTCTGTTGATTGTGACTTATTAATTATGGTCAAATTTGATTATAATTTGTCGATTAAAATCATAGACTATTTTTAAAGAAGCACCTTGGCCATATTTGTTATTATTATTTTTGTCAACGGGTATGTTGACGTAGCATCACAGATGTGTTAAGGACGTGACATGACGTAACATGATAACATGTTAAATGGAGTGCCAAAAAGTTAGTCATATGAACATGAGATATGGATTATGTTTAGGAAATCATAGTTTGTTGATGAAATCATGGGATTTAATTATCTCTCTTTTTCTAATGTGACTGAGCCTATAAATAGATCAAGATATTAAAAATAAAAATCAATCAAACCACTCACAAATCGTGATATTAGTTTCTAATTAGGAGTAGTCAAATTAATAACTTTAAGAGTAGTGATAGCTTTTTCCAACCCCCATTATTTTTTATTTTATTTTATTTTTGTCTGTCGATTGCTGTATTTTTTAGTTCTTTGTTCTTATTTAAGTTCATACAACTTGTAACAAGTGGCAATTTATTTAAATAATACATATTCTGTTTGTTATGTTTTTCTTTATTTAATTACTTCAAAAGAAAATTTTAATTTGTTTAAGACATAAAACTCAATCACAAATCTAATCTTTTGTGTTTGTGCAAAAATTAATTTAACGATTAATTACAGTCGATTAAACTTAAACAAAATCTTTGCTAATAAAAAGCAAAAGTAAAAGTTTTTGCTGGGTTAAGTAAAATTTTTGTTGTTTCCAAAAGTACTTTATGTTGTTTGGGATTAACATAACCAACACTATAAGGATAATACATAATTTCTCATAAAAAAAAGCAAAATGTTTGAAAGACGCACAAAACTAAAGCAAAAGTTTAGAAAAGGCTCACACAACTTCTCCATACTAAAAAAGTAACTATTTTAATAGTTATTAAACACATCCCATATTTTAGATTTTAAAAAGTAAAAAAAAAAAAAAAAAAATTAAAGTAATTGTCAAAAAAAAAATATTAAAGTAATTGTCAAACTCTACCTAAATTACAATAAATGCAACAATTACACACACACACACAAAAATAAAAATAAAAATAAAAATAAAAATAAAAATAAAAAAGGAGAGAGAAAAAAAAGAAAAGAAAAACCTCCGAATAAGTGAAAAAAGATTTACTTAAGTAGAGAATTTCAACTCTTAACAGTGTTGGTTGCTTTCCCTCTGCATGGGGCAATCAGTTTGTGAAATTACTATCGAAATTGAAGAAATCCGAGGGAAAATTTAAAATGCCTGATACATTCTAACATTTGGTTTACAGATTGTGGAAAGAGATAAAAATTTGTTTGGTGTAATTTCTTATGAGCAGCTCTACAATTTCATAAAATAAAAGGAATTAAAAAAATTACAATTTTGTTGAAAATTTATAATCAATGATCAAGATTCATTCCTGGTGTGGTCGCGCAATAGAAAGTTTAAATATAAATTGTAGATTTAAAATTCAAAGTAATTTTTTTGGTCACTTTTTTTAGATACCTAGACTTCCTTTTTTTTTTTGTTTTAAAGTTGAAAATTGATAGTAATTTGAAAACAAAAATTTAAAGGTATCTCTTTTTGAATTTCCAATAATAAATTTATTTAAATCATTTTTTCCTCATAAATATTAAACAAAAAAATAATGTTAGAGACCTCAAAAGAATTATCAAAATTTATATCAAATGTCTCACATGGGTGTGAAACTCGCATAATATGGGTCCCACTTTTATGTGAGATATTTAGTAGAAATTTTGATAAATCTTGTGGGGTCTCTAGCATTTTGGTAAACAAAATTATATAAAATTTTTACAAAACACGCTTACACATACACTCAGGGGTGTTTTGACAATTGACTATTTTAATTAAAATGTCAAAATGTCACTATCAAAACGTTAACAATTTTCTTTATTTTTATTTTTTTTTTTCCATATCTTTTCATAAAAATTAAAAACTATATATGTTCTGAAATCCAGATCATTGCAGTGTATCTCTTCTAATCAGATCCGTAGAAAAGCAAACTGGGCTTCAATTCTGGGTTGCTAAAGACCCACTCAGAGTTCATGTGCTATGTCCGCTCTAGGCCCATCTGGCCCATTTAAGATTTTTTTTTGAACAGAAGCCCATATTATTATTATTATTTATTATTTATTTATTTTTGTTGTTGTTGTTGAACGAACACCCCATTTAAGTTTGACATGCTTTTTTTTTTATTTTTTATTTTTAAGATTACAAACACTGAAGTTTAGGAGATTTAGACTGCGTGTGGTTTAATGATTTGTGGCGAAATTTAAAAAGAAAAAAATAAAAAAAGGTGTAAAATTAGATAAAATGTAAATATATTTTATTCACATTTCATCGTCATTTTCTATTTTTCTTTTCAAATTCCTTCTCAAATTCTCGAACCAAACACAGTCTTATAGATGGTCATATGGACTGGAGCTAATAACCAACAAGTCCTACTCTAAATTAATTGATACATGTTTTTAGTTTTACCCTTACAGCCTAATTCACTAACTTATAATTGTCAACTCAGATCGATTTTCATGACAAATTTGTTACTTTTTAAACAATTTTCAAAGTTATGTTCATAATAACTTCACTCAGTATTTATGGAGTAATAATTCCAATCAATAGGAACAACAGATAATTTTACCCGAAATTTTACATTGTATAACATCAAATGTTTTTATTAAAAATCTTATTAACACATGCACAAATATTGGTAAGGGTCCATCATTACTTGGTATGAACCCATACAAAGTTTGTGACTGTATTAGTAAGAGGCATGAGATTCTTGATCATTACTTGCTTGTTCGCTCTAGGCCCATCTGGCCCCATTTAAGTTTTTTTTTTTGAACGACCCGCCATTTGATCAAAGATTGACATTTTTTTTTTTTTTTTTTAAAGATCACAAACACTGAAATTTTAGGAGATTTAGACTGTGTGTGGTTCAAGGATTTGAAAAGGAATTTTAAAAGAAAAAATAAAAAAGTATGTAAAATTAGATAAAATATAATATTTAATTCACATTTCACCGTTATTTTTTTTTCTCTTTTCAAATTTCTTTCTAAATGCTCGAACCAAACAGTCTTACAGGCGGTCATATGGACCGGACTTAATATCCAACAAATTATGTTCTAAATTGTGCCTGTTTGGCACGAATTATATAATTTATTCCAACTTTTTCAATTTAAATTTTTTTTTTTTTTGTGTTTTTTTTTTTATATACTATATATAACTTTTTTTTTTTTTTTTTTTTTTGATTTTATCTTTGGAGTGGAGATGCTTTAAGAATAAGAATAAAAAAAAAAAAAGAAAAAAAGAATTAATAGTTATTAAAATATAATATAAAGTTATGTTAGCCGGTCTATAAATAGCACTATAATAAATATTAATTGATACAAGTTTTCAATTTTACAATTACAACCCAACTCACTAATTTATAATCCTCAACTCAGACCCATTTTCATGACAAGTTCACTACTTTTTTCAGCAATTCTCAATAGCAAAAAAGCATGATTTTCAAGGTTAATATGTTCATAAAAACTTCACTCAATATTTATCGAGTAATATCTCCAATCAATAGGAACAACTAATAATTTTGCCTGAAGTTTTACAATTGTATATTATTAAAAATTTTACTAATAATCTTATTAACACGTGCACAAGTATTAGTCGGGTCCATCATTGCTTGGTATGAACCCATGCAAAATTTGCGACTGTATTAGTAAGAGGCATGAGATCCATGATCCTCAATTTCTAAATTCTTTTGTCCTAAGTCATTCTTTAATCATTAAGATTTATGTACCTTGTTAATTTTACATGATTCGATTTATGTACCTTGTTAATTTTACATGATTCAATAGTGAAAAATATATTAAGACAAGGAATAAAAAAAATTTAGAGACCAAATATTTTTGACCTAATAAAAGTGGTAGTAAATATCCCTAAAATATTTTTTGAAAATTTAACTTATTTTACAAAAAAAAAAAAAAAAAAATACATGCACACTACATTTAACAAAAAATTTAACTAGTCTATGGGATATTTAAAATCAATAATCACACACACAACTACTAAACTATTTGTGTTAAAAAAAAGGGGTAATTACACTTTGCTATTTTTATGTTTGATTACTTTCTTACTTTACTTCCTAAAATTTTTTTTTTTCATTTTGCCCCTTCATGTTCGAGTTTTTTTTTTAACTCCTAAAACTAACATTATAAATAAATTATTATATTGAGATTTGAATTTGGGTCAGAAGTGTATATTATATATAATATAAATATATTTTATCATTATTTTTTTTTTCTTTTCAAATCTTTTCTTAAATTCTCAAACCAAACATAGTCTTACAAGTGGTCATATATATGGACTGGACTTAATATTCAACAAATCTTGTTCTAAATTAATTGACACGTTTTCAATCTTACACTTACAACCCAACTCGCTAACCTATAATTCTCAACTCAAACCCATTTTCATGACACGCTCACTACTTTTAACAAATCTCAATAGCAAAAAACACGATTTTCAAAGTTAGGTTGCATTTTGTAGAGTTTTGTAAATATGATTTGAGAGTATGAGTTGTATTTTGAGTTTGTGAGTTGTGGAATTATGATTTGAGTGTAGAAAATTTATTTAGTTATAGTTTTTGAATAGAGTGTGGAATTGAGTTTTTGAATTGAGTGTAGAATTGAGTTTTGAAAGTTTGATTTGACATGTGAAGTAAAAAAATTTGTTTGGTTATGAGTTTTAGAAAGAGTTTTCAAAATTTAATTTAAATTGTTATAACTCATAACAAAACACACTATTTTCAAACTATTGAAATTTCTGATCAACACTCATAACCAAATTCTTTTTAAAATTCAATTAAAAAAATTTATTATTAACAGAAAATAACAATAATCCATTTTTTAATTGAAAATACTACAAAGGAAATACTTTTTTTTCAAAATAAATATTCAAAAAATTTAAATCATAAATATTTAAATAATTTAAATAATCTAGAAAATTTAATAAGTAAAAAATTAAAATAAATATTCAAAAAATTTAAATCGTAAAAATTTAAATAATTTACATATTCAAAAATTTTAAATAATTTAAAATGTTAATATTTTAAATTTAAAAATAACTCTACACTCAAATCGTAACTAAACACATAAACAAAACTCAATTAAGAAATTATTTTTAAAACTCATAACCAAACACATGACTCGAAACTCCATATTACTTTCACAACTCTACACTCAAATCGTAACCAAATTCATAACAAAAAAATTAAAATATTTAAAAATATTTTTTATAAAATAGAGTTTGAATTTATTTTTATAAAATATTTTAAAATTTAAAAATTTAAAATCGTAATAATTTGAAATTAAAATATTTAAAAATATTCAAAAAATTAAAAAATCATAACATATTTAAATATTAAAATATTTAAAATCTTAACAAAATTAAAATATTTTAAAAATATTTTTATAAAATAGAGTTTGAATTTATTTTTATAAAATATTTTAAAATTTAAAAAATTAAAATCGTAATATTTTGAAATTAAAATATTTAAAAATATTCAAAAAATTAAAAAATTAAAAAAATCGTAACATATTTAAATATTAAAATATTTAAAATCTTAACAAAATTAAAATATTTTAAAAATATTTAAATATTTAAAATATTTAAAAAATTGAAATATTGATTTGAATTGAGTTTTGAAAAAAGTTTTGAATTATGTGTTTGGTTATGAGTTTTGAAAAGTAATGATTATGTTTTAAATTGAGTTTTGAGAAATTGGTATAGAATTATGATTTGAAAGCTCAAAACAAACAACACACTCAAATCAATGGGTGAAACTATAATTTAAAAAACTTACCAAACGGAGCCTTAATATGTTCATAAAAACTTCACTCAATACTTATTGAGTAATAACTCCAATCAATAGGAAAATCTGGTAAATAGTTTTACAATATTAATAGTCGTATTAACACATGCACGAGTATTAGTCCATCATTACTTGGTATGAACCCATGCAAAGTTTGCGATTGTATTAGTAAGAGGCATGAGATCCTTGATCCTCAATTTCTAAATTCTTTTGTCCTAATTCATTCTTTAATCATTAAGATTCACGTACCTTGTTAATTTTACACGATTCAATAGTGAAAAGTATATTAAGACAAGGAATAAAGAAATTTAGAGACCAAAGATTTTTGACTTAATAAAAGTGTTAGTGAATATCCCTAAAATATTTTTCAAAAATTTAACTTATTTTATAAAAAAAAAAAGAAAAAAAAAATTACATCCCCACTACATTTTACAAAAAATTTAACTAGTCCATGGGATATTTAAAATCAATAATCACACATACAACTACTAAACTATTTGTGTTAAAAAAAGGGGGTAAATTACACTTTGCTATTTTTATGTTTGGTTACTTTTTTACTTTAATTCTTAATTTTTTTTTTTCACTTTGTCCCTTCATGTTCGAGTTTTTATTTTTTTTATTCCTAAAACTAATTTTTATTCCAAATTAAATAGAAAATGTCACGATAACTATCACATAATATAAGAACTAAATTATTCTATTGGGATTTAAATTTGTGTCAGAAGTGTATATTATATATAATAAAATATTTTTATATCACGTGACTGTCAATGTGTCATTTTCTATCTAATTTTTAACAGAAGTTAGTTTTAAGAGTAAATTAGAAAAAAATTGAAACATGAAGGGTCAAAATAAGAAAAAAAAAAACTTTAAGGGTGAAAGTGAGAAAGTGATCAAATATTAAATGGACACACTATAATCTACCCTTAAAAAAAAAAAAGAAAATAATTTATTCACACAAGTTTCTCCCACCAAATAATGTGACAAGCAAAATTTGAAAAGTTGATCCGCATTATAATATTTCTTCAAAATTTTCCTTATGTGTATTCTGTCTTATCACCTTATTTGAGAGATTGTAAAGTGGAGAAAAGAAATTATATAGATATAACACTGCTAAAAAAACCAAAAAAAATTTGCAACATCAAATTCTTCATCCTCTTTTCTAAATAGACAGCATGTCTGGAGCATGGGATGGGAAAGAGAGTTAGGACATAAAATCTTAACGCTGAAATTTATTTATTTAGGCCTATTTTGAGAAGATGGTAAAAAATAATTTTTTATTTTTAACTAAGTTTTTGACTTTTTTAAACAAATGATTTAGAAAGTTAGTAAAAAGTTACTTTTGGATTTTTTAATTAATATTTGTTTATGATGTTAAATCATAGCAAAATGACCAAACTATCTCTATTTAGTTTAAAATATTTACAACTTCACCCATGTAATACATTTTGACCCATAAGGGGTAGAATTGTAATCTCACTATTGGCTAAAAACTAACTTTTCAAATGAAAAAAATTCAAAAAAATCAACTTTTGACTTTTGCTACAAACTAAAAAAAATGACTAAGGCCTCATTTGGGAACAGACTAATTTAGTAATTTTTTGGCTATTTGGCTAAAATATGAGCTAAAAAAAATAGTGGGCTTGTTTGGTTTGTTTTTGGGAGAGTTGTTTTTGAAAAAAAAAAGGAGAGTTGTTTTTTTAAATTTTTTTTTTTTGGTTGTGTATATTGAGAGAGAAATTTTTTTTTTTTTTTTTTTTTTTTGATTTTTTTGAGAGTTTTTAGAGAGAATGTGAGAAAAAGGAGAAGAGAGAGAAGAGAGAGAAAAAAAAGAATTGAGAGAGAAAAAATGATTGAGAAAAAGATTTTGAAAATTTTTTTTGAAAAAAAAAAAAAAAAAAATTTTTTTTTTTTTTTTCTAAAACTCATTTCCCAAACTCAAACCAAACATGCCCAGTATATTTGGGATAACTTTTTAACTTTTTACGAGAAGATGTGCAAAAAGTAGAGAGAAAAGAGAATCTTTGCCTTTTTAGTATGAGTTTTTAACTTTTAAACTTTTTTAGTAACTTTTTGACTAAATCGATCAGTTGCTAAACAAGGCTTAAAAGTCAACTTTCCAAAACAAGCCATTGAGGAAGGTGGTTAAATTTTCTGTAAGATGGGAGGTGTCTCGTCACAAAGAAGCTTTTACATAATTGAAAATTCATGAACGAACAACTGTAACCTGCAACAAGGTCAGCATAAGTTTGACATCTTTAAAAAAAAATTAAAAAGTCAAAAAGTCAAAAAGTCATTATCTTATTTAAGTCATATCATCTTATTTAAGTCACATCACCTCTCTAACACATCACTTCAAATCCAACTCAAATTTAATCCATATTTCATAAAAAGTCAAAAAATGCACTTATTTAGTGTTGGTATTAGTCTTCCCAAACTTAACCTTAATATAGGTGGGGGCTACTAGTGGCCAGCACAAACCTGAACCATTGGCCAAAAAGGATAGTAAAATTAGTACAGTTATACGAACTGCACCAACAACTTAAGTAATACAATGCAATTGACACAGTTGATACATCAATAATATATATATATATATATATATTTTTATCGATAAAAAAAAAACTATTACAATTACATCAATCATGAAGTTTGTGTTGTGGGTTTTTTTAATAATTAGATATTTGGATCAATTTTTATGCACTTTGACTAATATCAGGACTCCAGAAAAAAAAAAAAGGGAAAAGGTATTTGAGTCACTCTAATGCATTTTAACTACATTTTACTTATCTTTTTTTTTTTTTTTTTTGGCAAGTTACCCTAATGCATTTCACTTACATTTTGCCAAATTTTTTCTTTTTTCTTACCCTTTCTATTTTTAAATTTCTATATAAATTTATAATTCAAACACAACTTTAAAACCATTCAAATTTCAAACCTTAAATTTTACACACAAGATTTTACTGCTTAACCAATCATTTAGAGGTGAAATTCTCCAAATTTAAAACCTTAATTTTATACAGAAGATTTTACTGCTTGACCAATCATTTGGAGCTGAAATTTCCGTCCTGTTATATTGCACGGTACGGTAGTAGGTAAATTTTGAAAGCTTCTAATGAGCAAGTGGAGGCAAGAGGACACCTACCACTTCCCACTTGTGTTTAAAGTATGCTTATGAGTCATATCATCTAATAATAATAATAATAAAAATAAAAAATAAATTATAAATACACCTACCCACTAAAGTTTGCTCAAAATATAAATTATTTATTGTGCTTTTTAAAAATTACGCCTCAAACTTTGAAATTTTTAATTTCATAACAAATGATTATTTTTATTAATAAATTATCAAGTCAATTAATAGTATTTATGATAAATTATCAATAAGTCTTAATAGTTAGACTTCCCATCAAGTCCGATTAAAAATAAGTCCTAATAAAATAGTTGCTAAAAAAAAATTTTGTGACAATTTTTTTGCACATGTCGTTAAAAATTGGTAATTTGTGACTTTTTTTGGTCATTATTTTTATAAATTGTTGTAAAACTTACAATTAATGACGTTTTTCTGTGACGATTTTTTTGAACTGTCGCTGAAAGTTGAAAATTAGTAACTTGTTTTTGACGATTTTTTTAAACTGTTACCAAAATTTATAATTAGTGATATTTTTTGTGACAATTTTCAAACTGTCACTGAAAATTAACAATTAGTGACGTTTTTTTTATAGTGTTTGATGAAAATGACATTAATTATCATATGACCTATTGAATAATAAGTTTACCTATTAGGGCTTACACGTAAGTCCTCCCAGTATTTAATGATATCAAAATATATTTTAATTAATAATTCAAGTAATTTTATTACTGTATAGGATAACAATTAAGAATTTTGCTTTTTAGTTAATTATGTTAAATAAAAAATTATGAAAATGGGTGTTTATAATTTTTCAAATCATAAGAGACAATATGTATTGTAAACAAACCTCAATGGTGTATTTAGTGGCGATTCTAGAAATTTTTTTTGAGGCATTCATAGTGGGTGACTAGGAAGACATTAAAAAATTTAATTCTTTTTAGAGTTTTCAAATCACACACAAATAAATAAATAAAAAATAAAATTCTAATATAGTGATATTATAGTTTCAAAAAATTAAATGTAGATAAAAAATTTACATAAATGTATTTGGTTTTTATCACTAGCATGATAAAAGATTTTTATGTTTTAATATTCTAAAAAAAAAAAAAAAAATTTAGAGAATTGACCCATTTTCAAAATATTTGGGAAACTAACCTGCTTTTTGAAATTGCGTTTTGAAAATGCGATTTTAAATTGAAATCGCACTTTTAACATGTAATTTCAATTGAAATTGCATATTGCAAATTCAATTTTATGATGACATGAAACCATTGTGGCATATTAAAATTGAATTTTCAATATGCGTTTTAAATGAAATTACATCTTCAATATGTGATTTTAATGCATGCAATTTCAATTGTTTGCTACCCGTGTCTTGTGTTTGCAATTGTTAGTTACAACATAGCTACTTTAAGTTGCTATAAATATATACTAGTATGTGAAAACGAACTCGGTTGTATCCACATATTGTTATAAGATTATGTATAATAATTCACTATGAGATACATTGTCAGTGACTTATATACCGTAATGGGTTGCCATTGGGTTTCAAATGATGATTTTGAACATCCATTGAATCATAATCTTCGTTATACAATGGCCACCATGAATTTCGTGAGAGCATAGTGGCAATATTGATCTATCCAGGTGAATATTCTTCAAGAGCTATGTGACGAAAAGAATATTTGAATTCCTCAAAGGAGGTCGAAGAATATGTCCATTGATACCTTGCAATGTCTGCAAAGGGAGTTACAATGCATTTGTGAAGAAGTTAACCGAATGAAGATGTGTTTAAATTGATATCACTTCGTCAACTCGTAACTGAGCGTGTCGATGATGGGTTAATGCATGAAACATAATTTTACTTCAATGGAAGTAGGGATGAACAAGTATTATTTGATGTTGAGATGTTCGATGAGGAATAAAAATAATGAAAGTCCTTCATAATAATCCTTTAGTCGGGATATAATATTTAGAATATAATCGTAACTATTTTATCTGTATGTTATGAAATCTTTTCATATTATTTTATGAGTTTCAACATATGTCTACATAATGTTCATATAACTTAAAATCATAGTATTTGATTAATATTGACTCTATATATTTAATAAAACTTTTCATTACATAAACAACTTAAAGCCATGGGTAATTAATTTTCATGAGACAAAATTTGATAAAATTAAATTATGATTTTTAGAATTTAGTGTGAATTAAATCCACATCATTTTATTAATTTTATATTTTCTTTGATAAAATTAAATTATGATTTTTATTTCCTTTCAAAATTGCTTGGGTTTAAAAAAGTTGTCATGAAACCACGTGGGTTTGGACAAAAACTATATTTTTGTAATTTTTTTTCTTCTATCCCATTGTATTGTAATTTTTTCTTTTTATTATTTTTATATTATAATGGTAATAATGTTGAGTGATACACTTGAAATCGCATGCTCAAAATGTAATTTTATTTGAAATTGCATTTGTGTGAAACTGAATCTTTATTAATAGCATTTGCATTTCAAATTACACTATTTATCAATAGCTTTGCGTGAAATTGAATCTTTGTGGTGCTCACTCTGACCTAGTTCTGATTCAAACTTCAAATTAGATTTTCAACATGTGAACAAATAGTACACACTATTTGTATTATGTGAAATGAAATTTTCGTGATAGCCATTCTATCTTGTTCTAACCTGAACACTGAAATCAAATTCTCAACACGTAATTTCATTGGTAATATGTAAGATTCTTATCAACATCAAATCGTGAGGGTTTTTATTTTATTATTTAATTTCTCTATAAAAGAAATATAAAAATGTAAAAAAAAAAATTATGTATGTATAATTTTTATTTATATGGAATTTTTTATGCTAGTTTAAATCTCATTTTGAACAAGTAAGATTACTATGAAATTGAATTTTGAACTTGCAATTTCAATTCTCACCTATGACTTACTACAACAATTTCAAATTATACTATTTATCAATAGCTTTGTGTGAAACTGGATCTTTTATAGTAGCCACTTTGACCTAGTTTTGACTTAAACCTTCAAATTAAATTCTCAACATGTGAACAAATAGTACAAACTATTTGTATCACATAAAATGAAATTTTCGTGATAACCATTCTACCCTAAACACTGAAATCAGATTCTCAACATGTGATTTCATTGGTAACATGCACGATTCTTGTTAATGTCAAATCGTAAGGATTTTTCTTTTATTATTTAGGCTTGGTTTGGGAATAGGCTATTTTAGTAACTTTTTTTTTTTTTTAAAAATGTGTGCGAAAAAAGAGAGAGAGATGGTGATGTGTTTTTTTTTTAGCTTTTTTGGCTATTTTAGCCACTTCCCAAACATAGTCTGTAAAAGAAATATAAAAATGTAAAAAAAGAAAATTATGTATGTGAAATTTTTATTTATATGTGTAATTATGTATGTGTAAAAAAAGAAAAAAATTATGTGTAATTATGTATGTGTAAAAAAAAAAAGTAATGATTTGATATGAATAAAAATTTATATGTACTAAAATAATATGAATAGTTTGACATGTATGTTAAAAAATGTTGAAACAAAAGGGCTTTTAGTCTGTCAAGTAATTGTTGAACTTTAATTTCAAATGTCATTTTCAGAATGGGTTTTGTAATTGCGCAATTTAAAATTGCATTTTCAAGTTTATATTCTTTCTTCTGTAGTTTGTATTTGAAAATCTCTGTATGTATAGATGTTTGTATCTCCATATAAAAGACAAATTGCATGTGAGAGAGGGTGTTGTTGGCCCATTTGTTAACAACTAAAGCTTTTGGAACTAGTGGTGATAGAACACATTTTTGAATTCTTGCATCCAGACCTTAATCCCTATTTTTGGTTAGATATGTTATTTTTTAAGCCAAACTGCTATTTAACAGTTCTAGTCTAGTCCCAAAGATAACAAACTGGCTTATTATCATCCATTGGTTTCATTTACAGTCCTGGAACAACGTTGAAATTGTCCTTTCAATGTTTAATATTGTTTTCTAGTGTTTGATTGCTAGTTGGTGAAGAGATCTATATTTCTCCCTACAGGGCTTACGTTTGTTGATGAGTAGGAAGCAACTAATAAATCTCTGAATTTCAATTTTAAATGTCATTTTGAGAATGTGTTTTGTAATTGCGCAACTTCGAATTGCATTTTGAAAATGCGAGTTTATGTTGAAATTATATGTTGAAAATACAATTTAACTTGTCACGTCAGCGCAACAGAAGCATTGTTCGCTTGAAATTACATTTTTAACATGCGATTTTAACTTACCACATTAGCGCGTTGTTGGCCATGTCGACTTGAAATCGTATTTTGAACATGCAATGCAATTGCATTTCAAAAGTGGGTTAGTTTTTCAAATAGTTTGAAAAGTGGGTCAATTCTCTAATTTTTTGTTTAGAATATTCAAAAAAAGAAAAAAATCCATGATAAAATGATTTTTTTTTTCTTTCTTATAGAGTCTAAGTTCTCTATGGTTGATTTGTACAATAAGTTAAAAAATAAGTTTTTAATTGGTCAATAAATTGTGAACAAAATTAAACATAAGATTTAAGATAAACAAATACATGGATAATTTTGTCAAAGAGGTGCTTTGCATAGACTGAGAAAGAAAAACTCTAAAGCATACTCTGTGTTCACTTCACAAAACATATATATTTATGGGCGGAGTTGGGTTGGGTGTTGAAGAAAGTGGGCTAGATGGATGTTCAACTGGGTTGGGTGCTCAGAAAAGTATATTAGAGTGATCAACATAGAACTTTGTGCTAAATTACACACATATATATATATATATATAATATTAAAAAAAATAAAAATCAGGGTGTTCAAATGAACACCCACCCTAGACTATATAATCCCCTCTGGGTGTATTTGTAATTTAACCAATAATAAAACATTCATACTTGTGTCATTCCAATGCCTAACAACGTACGTAGATATTTATGGTGTGAAAGAAAAATGTTAAGGCCAACTCTTCAACAACTTATTTATAGGAGTTTTCTGTGAGCTTAGCACAAGAGTCATTTTGGTCGAGTAAATATTAAATATTAATAGCTTTTTAGAATATATTTGTATGTTTAGAAAAAAAAATGATAGATGTGATTCTGAATGTTAATTTGAATATAAATATAATTTAATTAAAATACTATCAATATTGATCAACTTAATAAATTTAAAAAATAAGCAATTTAAATTATCGAGATAAAATCCAAATTGAGTCCCAACAAATGCACAACCGTGATTGTTGTGCCCAGAGGCAGATTTAGGGACAGGAGGTAGCCATGGCCCCCCAAGTTTATCAAAATTATACTATCACCTATATTTCATTATTATTTGTAAAATTTGTAAAAGATAGCTTCTAATTTCATGAAAATTACTTTAGTAACTCTCTATTTTTGTTAATATTTCACAAATATATAATGAGATGATTTCTAATTGTTTCACATGTAAGTTAATAATATCAATTTTATTTATACAAGAGGTACATATTATATTTTTTATTTAAAAAATCAAAGAGGTATTTATTTGTTTATTTACTAGATAATGTTAATAAACAAAATGACTTAAAACGGTGATCTAATTGTTCATTTACTGAGATCTAATTACTAATTCAAAATTTTAGAAAAGAAATAAAAAATGATAGATCAAATTTATTTATTTTATTAAATATTTCTTTCAGAAAACCCTTAGACAAAAAATGATCTTTAGTTAATAATGTATTAAAAATAAACTCAATTTTCATTTTTTAAAATTTTTTTTATGCGCATCTTGGCCCCCTCGATAAAATTTATAGTTCAGGTTGTGCCAAGTTTATAGGAGCCACCCCATTTCCTCATTTATATGGTTACTTATTAGGCATTTTAGCTTGTTAAAGTATAAATTTATAAATTTTATAAATTTTGTGCTTCAACAAATTTAAGAAGTTTGGAATTGACTCTTCTTCTTCTTCTTCTTCTTCTTCTTTTTTTTTTTTTTTTTTTTTTTTTTTTTTTTTTCTGTATTTTAAATTTTTGACGTTTTAGAAGTTAAAAAAATTATTATGTTTGACAAAGTATTAAAAAAATTGCTTTTGTGAGTGAAAAAGTTGAGTTGTTTTTTTAACATTTTTAACTAGTTTTTTTTTTAAAAAAAAAAAACTTTTAAACTTATTTAACTGATTTTATTTATTTATTTATTTTTTTTAAAAAAAGAAAAATATGCATCCCAAACATCTCCTAAGTGACATGTCATTCATTATATCTCATCCATAAGGAGTTAGCTATAATTAGAGAGCTCATAGAAACTAGACAAAGACATTATCTTTTACCTAGTAAGATAAATTTAACCATTTACCATTGCACATGACTGCGTGGCATGACGTAAAAAATATTACATGATTTATTTTTTCCATATAACATTTTTCTTTTGAAAATTGATTTAACTATAAATGACCTTGTTAGAGTACACACTAGTAAAAGCATATCCAATGAGTTGACCAAGAATCAGTGTTAAAATATGCTACATGACCGAAAAGTGACAAAATTTTGTATGTTAAACGTTTGTTAATTTAGAGAGTGAGTGTGTATTCTGATCTTATCATTAAAATATTATATAAGAGTGAGATCCATTTAAATGTATATTTATATTAACTAAAATAATTAAAAAATAAAAAGAATTATTAAACTTGCTTTACATTGTCTCTTTAGCTACTCAAAACTTGATTAATATACTTGAAAGGCTCCTCCGCTCGTAATATGCCCGCTCTATTATCCCTTCCACATACTATTTTGGCTGAATTCTAGTACTTTCACTAAAAAGTACATTGGAAATGCTCTAAAATGATTAGATAAAATAAAAAAATATATTTTTGTGTGTGTGTGTCTGTGATTTTACTAAAAAAATATCTCACATTGTTGGGAATTGCTATTCATCTCATCAATGGATATGGACCTAAATAGGTATTTTGTCATACTATAATGGTGTGAGATAATGTTATTCTTTGGCTCTTTGCCCTCCGTGGGCCAAACATCAATATCAAAAGTCCCTCCTAACATTATTGCAAGAGATTCAACTCCTAAACTTTAGTCTTTTTGGAGGATGTATTTGGGTAGAAATTTAAAAAATAAAAGAGTGAAAGTGCATAAAATGTTATTATATTTAATTCATATTTTACTTATCTTTCTGTATCTAAACTCATATTCCAAATACAACCTTGATAAATCAATCTTTAAATATAAATTTCTCAAACCCAAATCAAATGGTTGAAGAGTAACAATCTATTCACCGCATGTCAAACAATATTGTCAAATGTACATTCAAACCAAACATGACTCAAGTGAATTAACCAAACAAACAGTATACTCCAAACTGAATGCATGCGACATTAAAAATAAAAAATAAAAAATAAAAAATAAAACTTTTTACAACTCCAATTTATATGGAATCTAGTATTACCATCAACTGTCACGATGAATCGTGACCAGCCAATTCAATTAAAGTGAGACCTATCACCTTTCCCTTTCACAAGAAGGTGTGTGCCATCTAAGTAAGACGTGGAGAGCATTTCTATTGAGTTAGTCGAACAACAATGTTAGGTATTATGAAAAATCTTTCATGAAAATAATCATAAAAGTTTTATGATCCTTGGATTACACTTAGAATAAAACACTATAGACTAATCAAGGTAATTCAAGAATCATAAATCTTTTATGATTATTTTCATGAAATTTTTTTCATGATTCTTAACTTTTCTCTTAGTCGAAAGTGATTAATTAAAATTATGGATACATGGTAGTGACTGTGGGACACAAAAAAATATAAACACTAATTTGAAGACTCAAAATTTAAAATTTTTTTTTTTCCTTTTTCAAATTGTGACAATTGATTCCGTGTACAAGGTGAGTTGTTAATAAACGAACTTGTATATAAGATAAAAACAAATTGCTCATTACTGAAAGATTATTGTTCCCAAAATTTTCTATTTCTTTTTTTATTTTTTATAATCTTAATCACTGAATTATATGAAAATTTCAAAAACACTCATCTCTCTCTCTAGTGTGGTATAATAAGTTATTATGAGGGTTGATTCCGTGAACAGGTGTGAGTCCTTATCTTTGAAAGCTCAACCAGCCAATAAAATCTCTGTATTATCACAAGTTCATGAAAGCCCACCCAACCAACCAACCATCAAAACGTAGAAAAAATTTTATTTATTTATTTTTTATTTCAAGTATAATCTGCACGTGAAACCCCAATAATTTCTCATGCAACAGTGGGTCCTCTATAGCCAGCCCCCTCTCTTTTGTTCTCATGCCAAACTCCCACTCCCACGAATCCTCCCCCCGCTCTCTCTCTCTCTCTCTCTCTGCTACTCCTTTTCTCTCTTTCTCTGTAACCCATTTCTTATCTTTCTTCAGTATCCTCTACAATGGTAGAATCAACCTCTCTCTTGCCATTGATGCTCTCACTTCTTCTCCTAATTGAGCTCAGTGTTGGTAATTTTGTAGAGAAGAAGAATGTGCTCTCACTACACACATTACAGTGGAATCAGCACAGTGACAATGGCATTCCAAGTTGCTCTTCTCAGAAATCAAGTGAGTCTTTGCCAAAAAGAAAAGATAGTTCAAAAGCTTGTCTTACTATAGCCCCATTAGGCTTGGCTTTAGCTTTATTTATTGATTAATTATAGCTCTCTTTACTTTGGGATCTGTTATCTATAACTGCCTTTTGTGCTTTATGCTAATTAATTCTCTTTCTCTCACACACACATAGATTTACAGTCAATTAGAGTGGGGACTTTCTTTAGTAGCATAAACCTTATCTTGTCTTCACTTTGTTCCACATTGTGGTTTGTGTTATCTAATGTTGGCATATGTGATTTAATTGGCTCCAATTCTAAATAAGTTGTGTTGTTTTAATTCCTTTTAAGTCAAGGATACCCAGAAGATATAGAACAATACTACGGACACATAATTCGTGCATAAAATGATATCCAAAAACAGTAAGTGTGAAATTCAATTTAGTCCACACATTGTTTTCTTGGATAAATTTTGATGTATGAGTTCTGGTCCGTACTTTTATTGTTGATTTTTCTTTTTTATTTTCATGAACACGATTTTCTCCTGTTAGTTAATGGTCCAGTTGAGTAAAGCTGTCACTGGACTGAATCGACTATCCAAATTGGAGAGAAGTTAAATCATTTTTCTTTATATCTTGTTTTTTTTCCCCCCTTGAAGTTAATGATAAATCGCTGCAAAAATATCAATTATTGTTATTAGATATACTGCTCACAAACTTAAACTGAGTTTCACATTTTGTGCGAAATTTTAGGGAGAGAGAATGGTGCCACTATATTGGAAATGAAGCACAGGGACTACTGTTCTGGACCCATAAAAAACTGGAACGAAAAGCTTCAGAAACGTTTAATTTCTGATGATCTTCGTGTCCGATCACTACAATCCCAGATCAAAAACACATTCTCTACCCAAATCCAAGACCTCCCACAAACTCAAATCCCTCTAACTTCAGGAATCAAACTCCAGACTCTAAACTACATTGTCACAGTTGAATTAGGCGGTCGAAACATGACAGTGATTGTGGACACAGGAAGTGACTTGACATGGGTTCAATGCCAACCTTGCAAATCATGTTACAATCAACAAGACCCTCTCTTCAACCCTTCCACATCTCCTTCATACCAATCTGTCCAATGCAACTCCTCAAGTTGCCAGTCTCTCCAATTCACCACGGGTAATCCAGGACTCTGTGGAACCAACCCACCAACCTGTGACTATGTAGTTAGTTACGGTGATGGCTCGTACACACGAGGTGATCTAGCTCGTGACCGGCTCAATCTTGGAACCACCCCGATGGACAATTTTGTGTTTGGGTGTGGAAGAAACAATAGGGGTCTATTTGGGGGAGCTTCAGGGCTAATGGGTCTTGGAAGGAGTGATCTCTCACTGGTTTCTCAAACTTCTGGCCTTTTTGGGGGTGTTTTTTCATACTGTTTGCCTTCTACTGATGATCAGGCCTCAGGTTCTCTTATTTTAGGTGGCAATTCGTCGGTTTACAAGAATTCAACACCAATTTCTTCCACTAGAATGGTCCCAAACCCACAGCTCTCCAATTTCTACTTTCTCAACCTCACTGGAATTAGTATTGGTGGCGTGGCGTTAAAAGCTCCAAGTTTTGGCAATGGTGGAATACTGATTGATTCGGGCACGGTCATCACGAGGCTTCCACCATCGATTTACAGTGCTTTGAAAGCCGAGTTTGTGAAACAGTTTTCTGGGTTTCCTACAGCCCCGGGGTTTTCAATCTTGGACACTTGTTTTAACCTTTCTGGATTTCAAGAAGTGAACATTCCTACAATAGTGATGCAATTTGAAGGGAATGCTGAGCTGAGTGTGGATGTTATGGGGATTTTTTATATTGTCAAGACCGATGCTTCGCAGGTCTGTTTGGCACTCGCGAGCTTGGTATACGAAGATGACACTGCAATTATTGGGAATTTTCAGCAAAGAAACACAAGGGTTGTGTATGATACTAAGGAATCTAAGTTAGGATTCGCGAAAGAGACTTGCAGTTTCATATGAAAAAGATCAGAAGCATCATTGAGTGTTTTGTTGTGAATATAATATATTTGATTGAATCCAAGCCAAGTGGCCCGTTGGCAAGCATAATAGATATAGGTCTTGCAAGATGTAATTTAATTTGTCTTATAAAATCATATATAGATTTCTATATTATCTGTTGGGGGATGGTATAGAACATATCAATGCAATTTGTGATTTTCTTGAGTGTTTATTTGTAACAAATGGAATTGTATTATGCAGAGAGAGAGAGAGAGAGAGAGAGAGAGTGATAAACAATCAAGTTATGTATTTGTTTGCCTTCAATTTGTATCCTAAATGCATATATTTAATAAGAGCACGTTAGGTAGCTATATTGGCAATGCTGAGTAAAATGGTGGGGCAACCATTTAAGTAGCTTGTTGTGAGGTACCTGGCATTCATTTCATTTCCTTTTCTTTTCTTGAAAATCAAACGGGACATTTGCCGTTTGTTTTGGTGGATACATTTTCCAAAAAAAAAAATATTTCATGAATTTTTTTTCTTCATAATATATATATATATATATTTTTATAATTAGTTACGTTCTTGAAACTAATACACTAGTGATGGTGCTGGTGGTGGCAGGGTGGAGGAAATTTGTCAGGGATAATTGAATAAAATAAAAATAAAAACCAAACTGCTAAAGTCTCTTTGTGGCTATGAACCAGCAATGCTAGGAACACATAGGACTAAATGCAAAATAGACATTTGTGCACTTAGGCTTATTGGCTACGAATTGGCTCTAGTTGCTTGTGCAGAATTTGCACAGGGCTAAAAATGGTTTCCTCCATAGTTGAATCATTCTTGTTTGAACTTGCATCTAAATACTGATCAATATCTGGTCAAGTGCTGAAGAATTGAGGCATGCAATTTCAATTACATCAGATTCAAGTACATATCATCAGAACCTTATTTCATCTTCAACATCTCAGGCTGGAGGGATAGGTGTGTAGGGATCACCTCTAGGCACTAAAAATGGCAGCCCAAACTGATTGTGGCCTTTTCCAAATAACTTGTATTATTAGCTCATGTTTGGGTGTAGAATAATTTTTTAAACTGGACCTTCTGGAAAAAAAATAAAAATAAAAAAAATAAAAATTGAGAAGTGGTACAGATCCACAATCTAGACCCACAAATTTATACATAGTGAGTGTTTGAAAGTTACTATTTTAGTAGGCTATTTTAGTTTTTGGCTATTTTAGTAGGTTAAAATTTTTATATTTGGGAAGATAGTTGGATTTTTTTGTAGTTGAATGTGATATCTGTGAGAGAAAGAGGAAAATGATTATGGATTTGATGTAACATTTTGCCTTATTATCTATTTTAGTTTATTTTGTCATTTTATAGATTTTAACCCAAAAAGCCAAAAAATAGCCTTTACCAAACACCCCCTAATGATGTGGCAAGGGAGTTGGGTCTGGTCCTATATGATTGAGTGCGTGACAAATCCAATGTTGACACATCACATCATTGTGGATCTAATTGGGGAAGCTATTTTAAGGACCAGTTTACGCGCACCTCGATTAATCCTGAGACCAATCCCACCACCCACTTGCGGAAATCCATTTCAAATTAGTGCAAACGCCCTGTATGAATTGGCCTCAAGGAGATTATTGGGGTTGTTGAGTATTGAATTTAAGACTTGCAGGGAGCACACCCCAAACCCTAAGTTGTTATTTGGCAATAGGTTTTTGAAAAATGCTCGAGAGCTCTAGGATGAGAGCTCTAAACCATGCACTAATGACATGGAAGTGTGTGGGGTTCAGCCTGATGTGATGTTTTAGCTTGAAATTTTTTTATTTTTGGACATGCCAACTCATTAGAGCTCTTTTAGAGCTCTATAGCATTGTTGTAGGTTTTTATAGTCAGCTTTTTGGCTATTCTAACTTAGGACTAAAAATTAATTTGGTTGGCTTTTTTAGCTTTTTTGAGTTTTGTGAGAAAAATAATAAAATGATTGTGATTTCGATGTAACATTTTATCTTATTAACTTTTTAATTTATTTTATTTTTTTATAACTAATTTAATCAAAAAAATTCATTACCAAACGAAACTTAAATTATGCCCATTAAACCAACCCTTGAAGTTAAGCGAAGTTTAAGATAGATAAGATACCTACAGTCTTATCCCATTTTTAGTGAGATGTTTCTGTAACTTAAATCCGTGACACTGCCACCAAGATGCTACGGGCAGGCTTGCACCAGCATCATGAAATATCATTTGGAACCTTTTTCAGATATTCAGAGTTCAGACAATATTTAATTAAGAACAAAAAATACTTAAGAGAGAGGTGGACTTTTGTTTTGGATCTGTATAACCACCAATCAAACATAATTTCGCTGGAATGTCCAAGCACGATGCAAGTGACAGGCACATACACAAAAACACAAACACCCTACAAGTGCATGAGAA
Source organism: Camellia lanceoleosa (assembly GCA_025200525.1). NCBI lineage: Eukaryota > Viridiplantae > Streptophyta > Magnoliopsida > Ericales > Theaceae > Camellia > Camellia lanceoleosa. The sequence continues at coordinate 92,488,363 of CM045772.1, read as the reverse complement.
GAATAACACTTGCTGCTAAAATTAGTAAATAAACATTGAAAAATTACAATTGAGTGATATTTTCTCAAAAATAATTAGAGATTTGAATTCATAAAAAAAGTTTAAGACTTTAATTACTATTAAAGTTTGTAAAGTATCATTGATTTTTTTTTGTTCTTTTCTTTACAAACTTGCAATGAATTGTTATTTCCCCCAAAACATTCTGGGCTTGAAACAATTTTGAATTAAGTTTGCAACCAGCAGTACTACATACCAGAAAGAAATTCCCCCACCCCCCAATCAAATTTGAAAAAGAGATCATATATTGGCCTCTACATAGGTCACGCGTGAAAAAAATAATATAAAATTGATCTGAACCACTACTTGGACCGGTTGGATGGTTAGAACATCCCAACCTGCTTTTTACTAGAAACAATATGGCATGCTATGAGAGTAGAAAGAGAAGAGAAAAGAGAACTCTTGTATTCAATATATTAATAAATAGGTACACACTTCTTTATATAGGAGAGAAGATAAGTATATACAGAGAATATACTATATAACAGATATATACAAGGAATATACTAATATATTATATTAACACCCCCCTCAAGGTCAATGTGGTAATGCAGATATCAAGTTGAGTTGGGAAAGTAAATAAGAAAATCGTCCTGGAAGATGAGCCTTATGCTGTGTTTGGTTGAGGGATTTAGGGAGGGATTTGGAAAGGGAAAGGGAAAAGGTGTGTGAAACTAGGTGAAATGTAGGTATATTTTATTTATATTTCACTGAACTTTTCCCTTTCCCTTTCCAAATCCCTCCTCAAATCCCCCAACCAAACACAGCGTTAGTGAAAATGTCAGCTATCACCGGCAAAGGTAATAAAGATAAGACAAACAATGCCACTAATAACGTGTTGTTAGATGAAGTGACAATCAATCTCAATATACTTGGTGCGATCATGGAAGACATCATTATGTGCACTCTGAATAGCACTCTGATTGTTACAATAGAGGGTAGTGGTAGTAAGATGGGGAATGTCCATATCAGTAAGAATCCAACGAAGCCACACAAGCTCTTGAGTAGTATTCACAAGAGCACAATACTCAACCTCAGTATTAGAACGAGCAATAAGAGTTTGCTTCTTGCTACGCCAGACAATGAGAGAATCATCCAAGAAGAAGCAGAACCTTGTAGTAGAGAGGTGGTCAGTAGGATCCCCGGCCCAATCTGTATCAGAAAAAGCATGTAACTGTAGGGAAAAGTGTGCTAAGTAGTGAAGACTATGGAACATAATGCCTTTTAGATAGTGCAAAATACGAACTAGAGCATCATAGTGCGGAGAGCGAGGAGCAGCCATGAACTGACTGACAATGTGAACATCAAAGGCAATGTCTGGATGAGTAACCATGAGATAGACAAGACTGCCAACTAGTTGACGATATAAAGTATCATCAGATAAGAGGTGACCATTAAGAGGTGTGAGACGAGTCTGAGGATCAACTAGAGTAGTAGCAGTCTTGCAATCAGTAAAACCAGTACATGTCAAGAGATCAGAGATATACTTGGCTTTTGTTAGAAAGTAACCAGAAGGATCATGAGAAATTTCCAAGACGAGGAAACAAAAAAGCAAACCAAAATCTTTCATCTCATACTGGTGATTGAGGAACTATTTGAGACTAGAGATACCCATATTATCCACACAGAGAAGAAGAAGAACAATACCACGCTTTGTCTGACGTATAAACAAGGCAGAATCATAGGCACTGGAGGAGAAGCCAAAGTCATGAATGGTAGAACTGAACTTGGCAAACCAAGCACGAGGAGCATGTTTCAAACTATACAAAGCACGGCGAAGTTTGCAAACTTTGATGGATGGAACAGAGGAACCAGGTGGAGGTTGCAGATAAACTTCCTTAGTGAGATCATCATTGAGAAAGGCATTTGTGACATCCATCTGATAAAGACTCTAGTAACGAGCAGCAACAATTGCTAATAAGCTGCGAACTGAAGTAAGACGAGCAATAGGAGCAAATGTTTCCTCATAGTCAATCCCATACTTTTGAGTGAATCCCCGGGTAACAAGACGGGCTTTGTAACGTTCAATGGAACAATCAGAATGAGTTTTGATCTTATAAACCCATTTACAACTAATAGCAATCTTGCTAGGAGGAAGATCAACCACATCCTAAGTACAAGTTTTATCTAAAGCCTGCAGTTCATTAGTCATACCTTGCTGCCAAAGATGGTTAGAACAAGCCTCACGATAGGAAGTAGGTTCATGAGAGAAAAAAGCAGTGGAACCAACAATATAATCACGGAGAAGAACATAAGGTTGTTTTACGTAAGTCAAATGACGATCTGTTGGAGGAGATAGTGGTGGGGATGGAGAAAGCTCCACAGGAGATGATGGAGGAGGCTCTATAAGAGGTAATAGAGGAGGCATAGGACCATCGTCAATATAAAAACTTCATGATTGATGGTAGGCATAGGTAGCTGTAAAGGCGTTGAATCGGAATCTGTATCAAATTCAAGAGACAACAAGTCTATAGAGAGATAAGTAAAAAACAGGGAATGGGTGGACTGTAGTAGGTGAAACTTAGACAAAGTAGAGAACATTTTGTGTTCCCAGAAAATCACATGACGAGAAATACGAAGACGCTTGGAGACAGGATCCCAACAACGATACCTTTTATGTTCTATATCATACTCCAGAAAACAGCAAAAACAAGAACGAGGTTCTAGTTTAGTGTGTTCATAAGGTTGAAGGAGAACAAAATAACCAGAGCCAAAAAATTTAAGAATGGTGTATGTAGGAGGAGAACCATACAAACGTTCATAAGGAGAGAGATTGGCTATGAGAGGAGTAGGCATACGATTTATGGTGTAGTCAACAGTGAGAGTCATTTCCCCCCAAAATTTTTCAGGACATGAAGAAAAGATGAGAAGAGCTCCAGTAGTGTTTAAAATATGATGATACTTTCTTTCAACGAGACCATTTTGTTGGAACGTGCCTGCACAAGAATGATGAAATTGGGTACTATTTGCTCGAAGAAAGAAAGGAAAATCAGAATCCAAGTATTCCATAGCGTTATTGTAACAAAAGATTTTAATAGTTTGAGAAAACTGAGTATAGACCATGTCAGAGAAATCATAATAAACCTGTTTAAGTTCAGACCGATTTTTGAGAAGAAATATCCAAGTATAACGAGAAAAATCATCAACAAAAATCACAAAATATCTAGACCCCTACATGGTTAGGGTGGGGGAGGGTCCCCATATATCTGAATGCATAAGAGCAAATGAGGGAGTAGAAATAGAATTACTTTTATTAAACGGTAATGCAGGCAGTTTAGCAATTTGATAAGATAAACAGTCAATATTAGTACATTCCTTGTATATATCTGTTATATAGTATATTCTCTGTATATACTTATATTCTCTCCTATATAAAAGAGTGTGTACCTATTCATTAACATATTGAATACAAGAGTTCTCTTTTCACTTCTCTTTCTACTCTCATAACATGGTATCAGAGCCTAGGGTCTTTTTCCTAGCCTCCTCTTTTTCTATATCACATTTTTTTCTTCTTCTTATATTTGGTAGATTGCTTTCTTCTCACGTTGGTTTCTGCGTATCTAGTCTTTTTCTGGTTTACCGATTGGATTATACTAGCTTCTTCGTCTCTTCAAGATGAAGCCAATGCCATCAGACTCATCTTCATCCGACGCTCCATGCGCCACCTGACGTTTTGCCTCACGCTGTACCGTTTTCCTATGCGCCCTATGTGTCTCCTGCACTTGTCTCGCGCTATTGTGCGCTGCGGCCTCATCTGCTAATGTGAGCTGCGTGTTTCTGACGCCATTTTATGTCAACCTTGGTTACTTCCGTGCGCCGCTACTGTTTCACTTACTATCGTGCACTGCGCGCCTCTCTACTAACGTGCAGTGCACGTGCTAACATCATTCCTCCTACTGTGACATCAGCCTTAGTTGACCAGATTGGTTAACTCACTTTGACCAGCCGATTCACTACCTTTTTAGTTGTGTTTTTGGTTCGTTCAGCCATATCTCAACTATTTTCGGCCTCCTGAATCTGCTGGTGCATTCTGTTTTGGCAACATTAGCTTTACAAAGCACATTTTTTTTTTTGGCCTTATTTGAGTATCATGGATCATTCTGACAACATCCATTCCGTCTCCATTACACTTGATGGGTCTAACTATGTTCTCTGGGCCCAACCTCTCTCTGGCTTCATCAAAGGGAAACGACTTTGGCGTATTATCACTGGTGCTCTTTCTAAACCCGTCTAGGAAGAAAAAGAGATTGCATCTGCTTTCGATGAGTGTCTTGATGAATGCGAAGAGAATAACTACCAGATTATCACATGGTTTCGGGCTACTTCTGTTCCTTCCATTAACCTTCAGTTTGGACGTTTTCAAGATGATGATTCCATTGTCTCTCCTGCTAAGGCAATTTGGGATTTCTTGAAGGAACGCTATCAGACTACTGGCCATGCTCACCAATATCAACTCCTACAAACTCTTCATCACATGTACCAAGAGCCTGATCAGTCCATCAATGATTTTTTTATCCCAGATGTCATATGTCTAGGACCAGTAAGCTCTTTCTGAACCTCCTTGGGCACATTCGGAGGATACATGGTTATTTATTGTTCATAGGAATCATCAGCGGTTATTGCAGTTTCTTATGGCTCTTCATAGCACCTTTGAACCTGTACGTGCTTTCTTATTCCATTGTCTGCCCTTACCGACTTTGGAGCAAGCCATTACCGAACTCTTGTCAGAAGAAACTCGTTTTGGGATACTCAAAACTCCAACCTTGGATTTGGCTCTTGCTACATCATCATCACGAGGTTCTTCATCTTCACAGCCTCCTAGCTCATGCATTTATTATCGCAATCGTGGCCTATGTACCAATCATTCTTTACTTCAGTGCCAAGTTCGTGACTGCTTGACTTGCCACAAGATTGTTCTTGGTCATCTCCAAAGAAATTGTCCTCGAGCTCCCCCTACTTCTTTATCTAGGAAACGGTCTTTACATTTTGGGCATTGTAGACACCCCATTTTTGACCGTCCTCAAGATTTGGACGTCATTGTTTGAACACTCGATGATTATCTATGCTCGTGTTCGTTTTGAGTGCCTGAAGTTCTTGGCGGAGTGCCTTGCCTTCGGACCTTTCAACTTGTCTGTTTTCTGCTTGGTTGTGAACCAAGAGCTTGTAGATTCGCTTTTGGGGAAGAGGGTGACCTATCGGCCAGCCCTAAGACCCATCGGCCATGGCTTGTGTCCATCGATCATTAGTGGTGGCCGGTCGACTACACTGATGGCCGGTCGGCCTCATTGATGGCCAGTCGGCCACCAATAATGGTCGGCGGCCATTTTTCTGCTTTTTCAAATATTTTATATGCTAGCTGTGCCAGTTGTTAGTCACTGAAGCCATCCTCCATACACGTGTATGGAGGGATGAAACAAGCTTTTAGCTTGTTTTCCTAAATAAGGGGAGGTCCCTCCCTCTTTTTGAGGTTTTGAAATTTTGGAAGCAAAATTTTACTCTCTCTCTAGAATTCCCCCCCTCTCTCTCTCTCTCTCTATTGTGCTTGAAAGTGAGCTTTCTTTGCATTTTTACACACAACCTCGTAGCCAACTTAGACTACCTTATTGCTGAGGTGCTTGAAGGTCTTATTTGGGTTGTTGAAGGTTGGTTTTGGCTCAGAAGTTGCCTCTTTGCTGTTGTGCTTCAAGGGTAAGGTACTTACCCCTTTTAAGCTTGTTTTTGTACACTAGTTTAGGCCACCTTTGCATGCTGTTTTGGCCTAGTTGTCAACTACAAAAACCTCTATTTTTAAGTGTTAAAAATGGTTATTTGAGGCCTTTTTGGAGTTAGGGGTGGTTCACCCTCTTTTGTAGCCTTATTTGCTAAGCTTTGTGCCATCCTTTAAAGCTTTTAAAACACTCTTTGTTTGGCCTTTCTACCACTAAAACTCAGAGGTTTTTCAGTGATAGAAAGTTGGTTTTGAGTACCAAAATAGGAGGGGGTGGTCCCCTCTCCTCATGTCATGTTTGCATGTGTTGATGGCCTACTAGTTGAGAATGTTTTTCTACCGTCTCATGGCCTGATCTAAGCACGTTTTTGGCCTTGTTTCAATGTGTTATAACTTTGTTTTGGGCTGGTTGGAGCACCTCTTGTTTGCTTCTTACACTTGTAGTGTAATCGTGCTTACAAGCTTAACTTGCTTAATGAGTGAGCCTATCATTTTAGCTTATGTTAGCTCCATCTCAGTATGTTTTTGCTCATGTTTTGTCATGCTTTAATTCTGTTTTGAGTGGTCTTGGTCATATGGTTCATGTTTTGCATAGCTATAGTACAAGGCCCTTGACTAGCTTTGTGTTTCAAGGCCTTTAGCATGCTTTGCTTGTGATGTTTGCATGGTATGGCATCATTTAGCATGTAATTTCAGAGCATATACCTCTGTCATACTCTCACATACTTCACTTTGTAGACACCCCATTTTTGACCGTCCTCAAGACTTGGACGTCACTGTTCGAACACTCGGTGATCATCGATGTTTGTGTTCGTCTTGAGTTCCCAGAGGTCTCGGTCACGCGCGCCTTGCCTCAGGATCTCTCGACTCGATTGTTTTGTGTTTGGTTTTGCACCAAACACTTGTGTTTTGCCTTGGAGGGGCAGGGAATGGCTTGTGGGCCATCCCCACACTCCACCGGCTATGGCTTGAGGCCACCGGCTGTGTTTTGTTGCCACTGGCCAAATGTTTGGCCGGCCGACACTATAGATGGCCAGCCGGCTATCTTTTTTTGGTCAATTGCATTTTTGGCCGGCCGACTACTGTGCATCTGCTTTTGCAGATATTTTCATGTAGCTGGCATGCACTTGGCTCTCCTCCATACACGTGTATGGAGGGATCTCCCTCTTGGCTAGCTTGTCTTGTAAGCTTGCAAGATTGAGCTCTATAAGAGGGAGCCTCTTCTCCCTCCGTTAGGGTTGAGAAAAAAAAGAGTCCAGAAGAGCTCTGAGTTAGGGTTAGGTCTTGTGTATCTATTTCTATCTCTATCTTCCTCTCTTTTTGCCTTCAGGTGTTTTGTGCATAGTTTTGCACACAAATACCTAGAGTTACACCTTTCTTGAGCTACTGAGGTACTAAGGAGCTATTTTCAGAGGTTTTGAGCTGGTTTTGAGCTAAGGAAAGCAGCTGGAACTCCATCCTTAAAGGGGTCTACAAGGGTAAGATTTTTGTCCCTTTTTTTGCACACTCTTTTTGCCTATCTTGCAACTGTTTTTAGGTTTTGCATATAGCACATAAAAGTTATGTTTTTGAGTCCTTTAAATAGTTGTTTAAGGGTGTTTTAAGCTTTAGGGTTGTTTGACCCCTCTTAGGCTTGTTTGGCCCTTGTTTTGTGCCATTTTGGTTGAGCTCCTGGACCATTGTGTTTGGGCCTCCTCACCACTGAAATCTTGAGGGATTTTAGAGGTGAGGATGGTGCCTTGAGGTCCTAAGAAGGAGTGCCACCCCCTCTCCTTGTTGTCCTTGAAAAGGGCCATTTTTGCCCCTTGAGGGAGCATCTAATTTAAGTGTATGTTGACCATGCCTTAACTGATTTTTGTGCTTATTATGTCATGATTTATCACTGTTTTGAATTGGTTTTGGTACACCATGCTTGCTTAGCATACGTGCCTTGTAATGCCATGTTTAGGTCTTAACATGCTTTAGGTTTTGATCCTTGTTCTAGCGTGATTTTGGCCAAGCTTTATGAAGCTTTTGTGTTTGTTTTAGCATGCTTAAGCTCTGTTTTTGGTTGTTTTGATCGACCATCACATGCTTAGTATAGCCACCTTGCATTTTGGCTTGTTAGCCTTAGGTGTGTGAGTGTGTAGCATGCATTACTTGTATTGTTTCAGTGGTTTGGAACCACTTACCATGTTATTTCAGTCCTTATAACATGCTTGCATGTTTGTATTTAATGCTCCTTTGATGCTTTAAGAGGTTGTGTTGTATGCTCCATGTTTAAGCATTTGTGCATGCCTCCATGTGTAGATCATTTAGATGCCATCTAGGTGGTTTTTGGGGCTTGCCTTAACATGATTTGGGACTGTTTTGATCCATTTTGGTCATTCGCTTCATATGTCTTATGATCATGTACTTGGACCAATTGCATGCCATGTTTGTCTTGTTTAAATTGGTTTGGCACCATCATTAACATGATTTTCAGAGTTTACATTGCATGCTAATTGTCCATGTTTAGGCTCTTTTAAGTGTGCTTAAAGGTTGCTTGTTTGATGTTTAAGTGTTGGCCCATCAACATGTACATGTATGTGTGTGTGTGTAGGCCCTCATTTCCATAGCATTGGCCACTGTTTTAGGCTTGTTGAAGAGCTGCCTAATTTAGTTCAAGTCCATCCCTTTGCTTGTTTGCATGCTCACCTTGTATGTTTGCTTGCATACTAGCATGCTTGTTTGCATTGCCATGTTGCACACTTAGCCTCCATGCCTAGGTTGCATCCCATTGGCATGCATGCTTCACCTCTTGAGTTGAGCATGATAGAGGCTGAGCCCCTTTGTTTGATTACGTGCATTGCATTCCATATCAAAATGCACACTTGGTTACTCGGGCCATCATGCATGGAAATGCGCGATTGGTGGTCCGAGGATCGAGGCCCATCCTCCTTTGAGTCATACATATGATAAGGAGTGTGGTTGGTGCATACATTGCTTGAAATGCAATTCCATGCCTTGTTTTGCCCTCTGTTGCTGTCAACACAGATTCTGCAAGAAAATTTGGTCGGCCAGCCATCTTCAGTGCCGACTGGCCATCCATAAGTGGCCGATGGATTCATTTGTGGCTGGTGACCATTCTTCATGGCCGGTGGCCATTCCTCCTAGCCGGTGGTGTTCCACAGTGTGCAGAGAGCATATCCTGGGACTTGTGCAGTCTTCAGAGGGGTAGGACAGTCAAAGCAGAGGCATCTTGTGCATGGCAGTGACTTCCGAGCAGAACCGAGCACGCATGTATTGGACCCTCTTCCCGAGGCTGCTGTTTATTGCTTAATTAGATTAGTTAATTTGCTTAGCTAATTTAATTGGTCTGTAATATTTAATTAGCTTGTAGGTTAATTAAATTGTATTATTCTTTCAGTCCCTCTGAGCAAGGGCAAATTTGTAATAAGTGTGGGTGCGTGTGTGCATGTCTTCCAATCTCCACTTCTTTCTCCCTTTTACTTACCTGCTTTGATGGTTAGTATTAGGGCATATTTAATTTAGCATACCTTATGCTATGCATGCGTGCATCATTCATCAGTATTTTATGCACCGGGCTAGGCGCATCATACTAACTGCATAAGTATTTCAAATCTAACTTGAATACATGCTATCTGTGCATTTTCACATGTCATTCTTAGATTAGCCGAGCCTATTCTAGTGACATTTTGTATGCGATGCATTAGGCATTAAACATGGACTTGGATCATGCATTGATTGCTAACATGTTCTTTGTTTTGGCTCGGAGTACGATGTAAGTATTTTATGCTTTAGCATTTCGCATAAGTGTGAATGTTAACATGACAGCATGCTCACCATGTGGCTAGATGTTTATGTGATATAAACTGCCTGAATGCCTGTGGGTGAAGGTTAGATCGTTTGAGTTGGAACAACTCATTGAAATCCGTATTTTAGCCTACTTGCGAGTAGCAAATTCCAAAACGTTTTCCAGACAAACAGATATGCAATGCTTCGTTCCAATTTAGGCGATTTGGTCTATATTTGTTTGCTGCGCGCATAACATAGTAATTCTAGGCTAATAACCGGAATAAGAACGCATAATGTTCTCAAAAAAAGATATCACGGTTAGTAGAGGCCGATCTTCGGATAGGGCGAGAGGGGGTGCTCATAGCTGACCTTCCCCAATCGTACCCAAGTTCTCGAGCCGAGGCAACTTTGGTGATAACGGACACGTGGCCTTTGGCACCGAGTCAGGGTTTCCTAAATTCCCCCATTAAAAAATATTTAGGTGGCGACTCTGTGTCTGGCAAAGCAGTCCATGTTTGGCACTTCTTTCAAAAATCTATTTCTCAAAACGATTTGCCGGATTTGGACTCTTTGGTTCAGATTAAGAACCGTGACAAAACGAGTCCAAACTTTGGTAGCATAAGTCCCTCGGGGCGTGTCCACAGTTTCTGGCGACTCTGCTGGGGACTTTAGAGAGCTTAACTCGAACTCGTGATATCCTATTTTGACTACACTTACGTGTTTCTTTGCATTGCATGTGCATTGGTGTGCCTAGGACACCGTGTTGGCCATCTGCTATTCCTGAGCGGTTTGCCGGAGGCTTGACTTTGTCAAAGCATGCCATAAGGTCATGCCATTTGTTCGCGGTCTGCCAAGATGGGAACACAAACCCCGGTTTTACCGGGGCACCCTTTTCGACCATTCGACCTAGTGCATGTCGGAATCCATAGTGACCATTCCAAACTAGGACAGGTTGCTTACCCGATATAGGTTGTTTGAAACCGCTGCGTGTGTAGTAAAACCCTAGCTCTTGACAAAAGTAGGACAGGGAAACCCTACCCCAACATAGGGGTGTTTTGGCTCTTTTTTTACTTGCTATGTGCTTTTAGAGTGTATCTCTACAAGAACGCGTATATCAGTTTGCAAGTTTGAGTATCAGGCCTGAGGGCATTAGTATCAGTATTTGTGAGAATTAGTTATACCTATGGGTATCCGATTCAGTGTTTTGGGGCAGTGATTTTGGGGAACAGTGGTTAGCAGTAGAGTACAGTTGTTCGGCTACACTTGTGATTGATCTATTTGGGGTGAAATGCTGCTTATTTTTCCTTTCAGTTCAGAGAGTTGATACAGAATAGTCAGTGTTCCCCCTTGCTGAGGCAAGACAGATATCTGATCCGTTAGTCACCGTTCAGTATAGCAGACTTATGATGACGCAGAATTCGGAAGAAATCGTGGTTATGACAGCCGCATTAGATCAAGGGATCACCCTGCAAAGTGAAACCAATGTTGATGTACCGCATCCACCCAAGTTGCCTGCTGTGCATCTGGTCTGGACCCCGTAGTTGTATCAGGCTCGTGAGCCCACCACATTCGAATTGATGGGGATGATAGGTGACCTCCAGAGGTCCGTGGCGGATCTTGCTTACGGGATGTCAGCTTCGCCACCAGTTGCACCATATGCTGGGAATTTTGTACCCCAGGAGCCCCCACTGTTGGGACGGATTGTGATTGAACTTAGCCAACCTGAGGTTGCCTCCAGCTACGGCAATGATGTGTCAACATCAACCCAAACCCTTGATCAGGCTGAGGCCAGGGGCAAGGACAAAATGAAGGCAGATGTCGATCCCATTGAACAACTGCTGTGGGCAGTCGAGGCTTTGAAAGCCGGGGGTATGAGTAAACAACAAGTATCCTCAGTTATGAAAAAGGTTGTGCATGATGTTTTCCCCACTCCAACCGAAAGCAGTTCGAGCCAGGTAGAAAACCGGGATAGGCCCCGTCATGCTAGAGCAATTCTTTCCACTCCAAACCCTACACCTGGGAAAGATCAGAAGGTCAAGGCAGTGCCTGCCGACCCTTTTGCTAGTGCGCCTAGCAAGAATACTCAAACTTCAAAGTACCTGCCCCGAGGGCGCAGGGTCTTTCACGCTCTTTACATGCTGTTGTCTAAGGCACTCCAGATCCTGGCCAAAAGAGGGCATCTTAAACCCTTGGAGCCTCGGCCTCTCCTGAAGAATCTCCCTCTCACACATGATGCCACTTTGTACTGCGCGTACCACCAGCAAACCGGTCATACTACCGATAATTGTTTTTGCCTTCGTCATGAGGAGTAGGATTTGATCGACAACGAGGTTATCCTCTCGCCCACTTCAGCCAAGTCCGTTACTACCCAGCTATTGGATTTTGAGGATACTGATACTGCGAGTATGTAGTCGGGGAGTGAACCACCTGCGGGCGGCACCCGGTGTATTTTGGATGTGGTGTCTGGCACGCATTTTTTGAGCATCTGAGAATGCTAGTTTTGTGAAATCTGGCTTGGGTGTCGAGTCAGCCTTTTGTTTTGTTTTGAGTCTGTCTCATTATCTTGAGTCAGTCCTTTTTGCTTAAGGGTCTGTCTTGTTGTAGCGAGTCGGCCCCTTTGTATAGAATACTAGGTGATTCTGGGGTTGTTGCTCGAACACCGTTTTGTTTTGCAATTACTCCTTTTGCATTCTTTTTGAGTCTGTCTCTGCTATGGAGCCAGTGGTAACCAGGAAATTTGAATGAAACAGCTGCGGCTATCGTGTTCCCATGCTTATTGCTTATTTTGAGCTAGTTGTGCCAGAGGATTTGAATGGAACGACCGTGCATTCCACCTGCTCTTTTGTGCCCTGAAAATCATTGTAATGACCTAAGTTTTTCGAAAACCTTTTTGAACACTGCGGTAAAAACGAAGAGGAAGGAATTCCTTGGGTTTTGCAAAACTTTGATCATTTGAGAGAAAGAGAGGCGTGCTAAGTCTTTAATGACTGAAATCATGCTTGTTAGCGTGAGTACTGAGAAGGATCTTGGCTTGATCCAGACTGGTTTCACACTATCTTCAGCGTGAGCGATTTGTCATTTTCTTAAAAACTTTCAAAAATAAAATGTTTTGCGTAGTCCCGTGAAGACTTGTGTGGAATCGCTCTTGAGATTGTGCAGCTTAGGATTGCTCTCAGCCTCAAGATTCAATCCGTTTGTTTTCAAGCCTTGACCACAACTCAAACTGTTCAACGGTCAACCGCCATGTAAGGCCTGTGTGGCTAGATTTGAAGTAGCCCTCGAACAAGAGGCACCAAAATCAGATCAAGAAGGTTAGATCTCACCGTAAGAAGTTCGTGAAGCAACCGTGATGGATCTTTCTGCAAATCAATACAACAGCCATTCTCCTGGATACAGAGAGACTTCAATCTCAAAACCATTTGGCATGGACTTGTTATACTTTTACCCTTTGAGAGGCTCGCTGGACCGAAAACCTGGAAGGGCGACCCAGGCAAAAGTTAGAGCAAGGAAAAATATAAACAAAATGCAAAAAAGAAAGCAAAGAAAAAGAAAAAGAAAAAGAAAAAGAAAAAAGAAAAAAAGAAAAAAGAAAAGAAAAACAGAAGCTCGTAAGGTCGAAAACCCGCAACGGGTGCCTTGACAAAAGTTAGAGCCTAAAAAGTAAAGGTTAAAATACCAGAGTGTACCTTAACCGGAACTACGTAAGGCTTGATTCCCATGTTTGGGATACATAGGCAACTTCATCCTGAAGTCCAGCCCCCAACGCTTTCAAAAGCGATTTAGTCCATTGTAATGGTTTTGATCATCCTTGTCTTCTCTGAATCCGATAGTCAGGTTGTGACAACCGGAACTACGTAGGCAACTTCATGCTGAAATCCAGCCCCCAACACTTTCGAAGTGACTATGTCTATATATTGGTTTTGACCATCTCCGTCTTCTTTGCATCCGAGAGTTCGTTTGCAATCATCACCGATGAGGATTGGTTTTCAGCATGCTGCGGCATCATCCAAACAAGGGGCAACTTTCCGTTGCCATGAGTTGCCGCGAGTCACCGTTCAAACCAGGGGCAACTTTTCGTTGCCATGTAGTCCTTTCAAGCAAGGGGCAATTTTCCATTGCCTCCGATCCGAGGTTGCGCATCTCGAGAGTAGGTTCCATGCTCGTTGAGCATTGCCCGTTTGCAAAAATAATTTTTGAAAATTTTTACCGAGGTTGACTATTTTCTCGAAAACTATTTCATTTTCCCAAACTGGACCCTTTTTATGGACCCAAGAAGGGAAAATTTTCAGTGCTCGTAGCCTGACTTGCGTGATTCAAATAAAAAATCGAACAAGCATGCTAATCTAACTCTCACCTTGGTCAAAACTGTTTTAGTAGAAAACCAAAACAAAAAATGGTCAAGGTGATGAACTAGGGGCACATTCAAGTCAGATGCTCTGTCTTTTCCCCGTCATCAACATACTTACCAGAAGGGCACTCTATTCACCGGAAAGGGCACAACTGAAGCTGTCAGTAAAGGGCTGTGAGCTCTCAACAGTCTCCAAGTAACGAGGTATCAAACCAAATGCGAAGCACAAATCAGAGTAAATCAAGACACTCCATACTCCATCTGGAACATTGACTAGACGTCCCGGGAGGAAATAGCCGCGAGCTAATAGTGTTGGGCGTGAACCCACAACTTCCTATTCATCTACTAACCACCCTGGGGAGGGATGGAAAATGAGAGAATAAAGAATAGAGAGGTGTAAGTCGAGAGAAAAGTGAGGAAAAGGGTTTTGAGAGAAAAACCGAGCTTGAGGGCCGAGTGATATGAGAATCACAAATAAGAAAGGGTGGGAAACATACCCGGAGGAACTGGCTCCTCGAGATTTGAGGTCTTTCATTTTTTTTTTTTGTAAATACGTCCGTATGTCGTGTCTTTTGTCTTGTTTAGCCCAACTTTTGTTTTGGGTCTTTTCCGAGCGTGCCTCGTTGTGTTTAGGTCGTGTATCTTTTGTTTGAGTCTTTTTCCGCTGTGTTCAGTCATAGGCTCAATACCCAGGTTGAAACCTTCTTTCAATTTCAAAAATCGTTTATGCTCAGAGTGCTGTGCCATTCTCTACATTTATGCGAAGCAAAAGGAGAAAGGGAAAATTTGGGGCATTTGAGTGTGCTTCAACTTTAGCCGGTTTCACCTTTGTAGTCTGTCTTGTCAGATTGGGCTGTTTGTTCAGGATTTACAGTGTGTAGAATGAACCGAGTACTGAGTTACGGGCTGTATGCAGATTAATCCTCAGCGGAGTATTATGGGCTGTGTGTTCAGGTTAAGCAGTGGTTTGTATGGGTTGTTTTGCTGTTAACTGGTTCATTAACTGATTATTACCATGCAAGTGTTTAATTTTCAGACAATAAATCAATCTCATTTACATTGAGGTGCAACATGATGCAATGCGATGCAATGTATAGATGTATAAATATAACATTTTTGCAAACAAAAAAGGGTTTGTTTCATTTCATCATCTTTTTCAAGTACAAAGTTTTGGAAACAAAAATCTGCCCGCGGCAGTACAAGGTACTTCTAACTACCAGCAAAAAAGAAGAAAAACAATAAAAGTCTGTATCAATGTCAAAAAGTCTTAGGCCTAGGGGTCCGTCCTCGTCCTCTTCCTGGACGAAGGTCCAGGAGCAGCGTCATCAGCATTACCATCTGAGTCTGAGCCTGAGCCGTCTCCGGTCTCCTCTTCGGACGACTCTACCTTTGTCTCAGCCTCAGCCTCGGACTCCTCATCATCGTCGTCAGGAACTGGAGCCCGCAAGCTACTCCCAACATGAGTGCGCCCCACCTTGGTGCGGGGGTATACTCTGCCATCTCGAGTGGAAACGGAAGGTCCGGCCGGAGCACCTCCCACAGGAGGAATCTGAAAGGGGTGCTGAAAAGTACAAAGGGCAAACGTATTAGAATACTGTGAATAGTTTATCGCTGCGAATGCGAGGTATGAGTATGTGCGAATCATCGTGAATAGCTTTATCGTCGAATGCAAAGGTATGAGTAATGCAGTGTGAATACTATGAGCAGTTTATCAATGAAGAATGCAGTGTATGAGTACAGTGTGTGAATACTATGAGCATTTTATCAATGAAGAATGCAGTGTATGAGTACAGTGTGTGAATACGGTGAATTAGTGCAGAATGCCGTGTATAAATGCAGTATATCAGATGCCGTGAGGGCCGGGTGTTGTGTTAACAATATGATGCATCAGATTGTGTAGGTTTTGAGACTGTGGTTGATGAATATACCGGAATGCCATAGATGGCTAGAAGATCAAGACTCTGCTGGAACATCCTTATCATAGAGGCGGTCAGCTCCAGAGACTGGCAGGTATACTCGGAGGAAGCCTGCAAAAGTATTAGATGCATCAGTATTCTGCGGAATATCAAATAAGCTGAAATGAAATGACAATGCAAGATGCAGGATAAAGTAGTACATACCGGAGGTAAGTCGTAGAACCCGACTAACTCGTGATCAGCCGGAGGGGGAGCAATGGGAATCTGGTAAGTCGCCCCACCCTGTCCCCGGCATGTCATCGAAGTAGGGAGCGCTGGCCAACTAGCCCCCCGGCCCCTCCGAGCTTCACCCCTGCCACGGACTCGAGCTGTCCTTGATGTCCCAGCTCCTGCTCCCGCTCCGGCCGCTAGTGCCGCTGGCCTCTCTCTCTCAGCTCGATGGCCACCGCCCAGAGGCCGCATGATGAAGGTCCGGACGTACTCCGAGTAGTCGCCCTCGCCCCTGAAACCATCTGCCTCCCAGTCGATCGTATAGTCAGTCATCTGCTCGAGAAGGAATATCTCTGTCTCCCTCATGTGCTCGGGAGGGTGAATCGGGACTATCTACTTTGGTAAACCTAGGGTCTGGTGTAGGAAACGCTCACCCAGGTACCAAGCTTGACAGACCGGGCCCTCTAGCAAAATTCGAAAACGCGAGGTCTCCTCAGCACCGGCAAATCGATCCCCAATCACGGCTGGCAATGGAGCCCAAGGCTGCCAGGTGATCTGAAAATGAAATGTAGATTGTTATCTACTCTTATTGAAAATACGGTGTAAAGCGAAGCTTAAATAAACTGCAAAGTTGAACATACCTTTGCGGGGGTGATGGTGTCGAAGTAGCAGCGGAAAAAGATAAACGCCTCCCGCGGTCTTCGTACACACCTCCCGTCAAAGCGACGCGAGAACGGGACGACGAGAGGGGTCTCCACATTTGGCACAGGCGCAAGTCTCGGAAAGTAGGCGTAGACCCACAACTGCAGAGCAAATACCAGTATGCTTATCAGATAAAGCAGAATATAGAATAAAGCAGAAATAGAAGGACCGTGTATTGTGCAGTATACAGTCAGCGTGTATTGTGTAGAGTGTACAGTGTGAGCAGTGTACAGTCAATGTAAAACAGAGCATATGTGTGCCGTGAGTGTAGTATACAATTGGCGTAAGCGAGGCATCATGTGTGCGATGTATAAATCTGAGATAATGGAAAGCGAAATGTAAAGTAGAAGAAGACATACCTCCCAAGCCGCCAAGAGTAGCCTCAGAACAGCGCTCACGCGAACTGGAGGCTGAGCTCATGTACCTGTACAGAGTGGCCAAGACAGCGCCACCCCAGTCGTAGCGCAAGATCCGGGTGACATCCACGAGAGCGCTGAGCAGGCAGAGAGGCACGGTATTCGCCTGGTCGGCGAAAATGGTCGTCCCCAGTAGAAACATGAGGAAGCCGCGCGCATATCGCTTCACCACCTCCTGAGTTATCAGAGCCTCTTCGACTAAGGCTGGCTGGACTCTGAACTGGACCTCAAACCATGAATATCGAACGAAGCCGGGACGTGCAAGAGGCGGCACCTCGCCGAGCAGGTAGATCTGAGCAGCTTCCCACTCGTCCATGTCAGTGTCGAAGGGGATCGGATCACCCCCTATCCCGATGCCGGTGAGCATCGAGAAGTCGTAGGGAGTCATCGTCATGTCTCCCGTAGCAGAGAAGTGGAAGGAATCGGTGGTGTCCCACTACCTCTCCGCTAGAGCGGCAATGAGAGGCCTACTCGTGGTGAGTCTGGAAAGTCCTCTGCAAAATGCGCCGAAGCCGGCCTGGTAAACGATGTGGCGAACTACATCGGGTAGCTCCACGTACCAATCTCGGGCGACAATGTCCCCATACCCCCGAACGGCATCGGAATCTCCCTGTTTTCAAGCAAACAATTGCAAAGCAATGCTAAATGTACAGTTTTGAAAAGCATTCAGAATTGGTAAAGATACAGCATGTGTGCACATTTTCAGATTCAAACAGATACTGGGTGCCGGTGTGCTTACAGTGAACTGCAACGTGTGATGTGTCAACGTGTTTGGGTGGTTTAGTATAGATACAGCAAGTGTGCACGTTTTTCAAATTCAAACAGATATCGGGTGCTGTTGCGCTCATAGTAAACTACAGTGTGTGCTGTGTCAGTGTGTTTGAGTGGTTCAGGGCCAGTGTAGTGTGTGTGCACATGTCAGATTCAAACAGATATCAGTTGCAAGTGTGTTCACAGCCAACTACAGTATACGATGTATAGATGTATCTGGGCTAAGCAGTTAAAGAATGTAATCAGCTATGGCAGTTAAGTGTTCTACATTGTGGAAAATAAAACAGAGGAAATAATATACCTCAGAAGCGCCGAAGGACAGATGTGATGTCAGCTCGCACAAGAGAAGCTCTGGAGGCGCCGCCCTATCGAAGCTCCTGAACTGACGGAGTCCGTCGGGAGGCAGGACGTGAATCGCTGGCCGATAAGTCGTTGGGTCGAACGGGCGGACGCTCAGGGGAAGGAGCTCGGCCCCGGGATCCATCTCATGATCCGGGGGAGTCCCACCCCGTGGAATATCATCCGCCATGCCAAAATGATGAGAAAATGGCCAGGAAAGTGGAAACCCGATGAGAATGTGAAAGGTCAACTGAAAAGTCAACCCCGAGAGGGTGAAAAATGGCCGGAAAAGTCGGGAAATGGAAGAGGCACGGAAATCGAGAGAAACTCGGGGAAAACAAACCCCAAGAGGTGGAAATATCAAAGGAAACACCGAAACGAAGAAATGTTCAGTTCAAAATGTTCGAAACGCGAAGATATTTGCGAATCAAACGATGAAACGGGGCTAAAATGCAAGAAAATCAAGGAACGAAGGAAGAAAAATGCTCTAGAGAGAGAGAGGGGAATTTTCGGCC
Source organism: Camellia lanceoleosa (assembly GCA_025200525.1). NCBI lineage: Eukaryota > Viridiplantae > Streptophyta > Magnoliopsida > Ericales > Theaceae > Camellia > Camellia lanceoleosa. The sequence continues at coordinate 92,469,605 of CM045772.1, read as the reverse complement.
AAGGAAGATGAAAAGAATAGGGTTTGAAACCCTATTTTAAAAGACCCAAGCCAAAAAGACAAAACTGCCCCGATTTAGGCATTTTTGGTCGGTCGGCTACATTTTTGGCCAGCCGGCCAAATATTTGGCCGGTGATGTGTTTTGGTGGCCGGTGGATGGCCGGTGACTTCCCCTTCTGGCCGGTGAGCCTTCTACAACCTTGTTTGGGTCAGATGTATAGTTTGGGACCTTCATTGCTCAAGGCAGTGCAAGAAATGGCATTTCCGAAGCTGAACTGGTCTCCATTTTGACCTCGGACCGTGTCTTCTGTGCGTAGCACTCAAATACAGGTGTCGTGTATCCTTTCTGTATCCTTTTTGTCTCTTGCAAGAGTCGAAAGTTGCCCCCATATGCATTGTCTTACATTTACATACCTTACTTGCGTCGTTTCGCACTTCAATCTCGATCTGGCGAGACCTTAAACACGCACGGTCTGGCAAGACCTTAAACACGCTCGGTTGGTGCTTACATGTCAGCATGCATTGTAGCACACGTCATCCCTTGCATTATCATGCATTGCATTACAACGCTTTGTCGTCGACGCACACTGATTATGCGTTATTTCATTCGCATTGTTGTGCACACATCTTGTAAGTGTCATATACATGCCATCCATGCATTGGCATGCATTTCAATCCCGGTCTGGCGAGACCTCAAACACGCACGGTCTAGCAAGACCTTAAATACCCACGGTCTAGGAGACCTTAAATCCTCGGAAGGTGCAAGACCTTTGGTGCATTGATGTGCACATTTCATTTGCATTTTCATGCATCTCAAGCCGCGCGTTGTCGCGCACTTCATGCAACATGCATTTAAAAAACACAAAAAACAAAAAAAATGTTGCATATGTCATGCATTTCATTGTAAATATTGCATATGTCATGCATTACCATTGTAGATAGTGCACACGTCATGCATTTTACTATCCATTCCATTGCATATTGTATATATTGCGTTGTAGTTTGCATTCATTTCTGCATCACCTCCATCTAGGGCTCGCACATTTCCTTGTTGAGTTTGGTCTGGTATGTGCTCTTACTTTTCACGTCTATACACTCATAGTTCTGCATGTGTACGCGCTTTGAGGGTTGCGGCACCTTTTCTATGTTAGACGCGGTTTGTGTGTGTCCATGCCTTTCTTAGGCAAGATTTGGTTTAGCCCGCGTGCCTTATCCATTGTATCCTATTCCACCCATTGCATATTGTATATATTGCATTGTAGATTGCATGCATTTCTACATCACCTCCATCTACGGCTTGCGCCTTTCCATGTTGAGCTTGGTCTGGTATGTGCCCACACTTTTCACGTCGAAGCATAGTTCTGCATGTGTACGCGCCTATTCCACGCTGGTATGTTGGTTTGAGGGTTGCGGCACCTTTTCTGTGTTAGACATGGCTTGTATGTGTCCATGCCTTTCCTAGGCAAGATTTGGTTTGGCTGCATGCCATATCCACCATATATATTACATTGTAGTGTAATTTTTGCATCCAGCATTAGGATCATTGTTCTTTCGTTAACGGGTTGTTTCCCCACTTTTGTCATTCTACCCAATACTTGTTCTTGTGTCTGTCTACATTACTCATAGTTCTGCATGTGTATGCACTTTGAGGGTTGCGGCACCTTTTCTATGGTAGATAGACTTGTTACTTCCATCAATCTATTTGACATTTGTGTGGTTTTGAACCGCTCATGATTGGATCATGATTCAATTGCATTGCATGTCGTTTGCATTGTTTCAATTACATTGCATTTTCATTTGCATTGTTTATACATAGTTTTGTATATATTACATATCATTTTGCATTCATTTTGCATGTTATGCATGTTGCTAACAATATTGTACCTGTTAAGTTGCTTTCTTTTTCAGGCACGATATTGTATGTACTGATTCATTTGAAATTTGGTGCAACCGAGCCGAACGAACAGTATTGTATCCTCCGAGTGAGACGTATCGAGAATTGCATAATTCTCTTACATCCTTTCTGCATTGTAGTGTAGTTTGGTGTATGCTAGCTTAAAACTGTCGCATGTTATGCTTCGTTACAACTTTCTTTGCATGATCATAAGTTATGTTCGGCTTTGTGCATTGTCCTGCATTTTGCCCCCGCCTTTGGGCGCATATCTTGTCTGTCTTGCATGTTTGTCTAAGTCTTCGGCCTTGTCAAAAAAGGGTCGTCTCTGGGCTTTGACATTCACTCCCATCATTGTTATGACTTCCAAGTTCTGTCAAAGAGAGGCAACTGTAGACACCCCATTTTTGACCGTCCTCAAGACTTGGACGTCACCGTTCGAACACTCGGTGATCATTCGTGTTTGTGTTCGTCTTGAGTTCCTGGAGGTCTCGGTCACGCGCGCCTTGCCTCAAGATCTCTCGACTCGATTGTTTTGTGTCTGGTTTTGCACCAAACATTTGTGTTTTGCCTTGGAGGGGCAGGAAATGGCTTGTGGGCCATCTCCACACTCCACCGGCCATGGCTTGAGGCCACCGGCTGTGTTTTGTTGCCACCAGCCAAATGTTTGGCCGGCTGGCTATCTGTTTTTGGTCAATTGCATTTTTGAACGGCCGATTACTGTGCATCTGCTTTTGCAGATATTTTCATGCAGCTGGCATGCACTTGGCTCCCCTCCATACACGTGTATGGAGGGATCTCCCTCTTGGCTAGCTTGTCTTGTAAGCTTGCAAGATTGAGCTCTATAAGAGGGAGCCTCTTCTCCCTCCACTAGGGTTGAGAAAAAAAAGAGTCCAGAAAAGCTCTGAGTTAGGGTTAGGTCTTGTGTATCTATTTCTATCTCTATCTTCCTCTTTTTTTGTCTTAAGGTGTTTTGTGCTTAGTTTTGCACACAAACTGTCATGACCCAAACCCGCCCCTATGGGTTAAGGCCATAACTGGCCAGTAATCGTGTGATTACCTACGACCTCAAACCAAATAAATCGAAACTCATCAGAGATAAAGGGGCCAAACGGAAACAATTCAAAAATTTTGTCCATAGAGCCGTGCTTAAATGCACACCATAACATTCCAACATATATATGTTAATAACTCACATCAAAATATGTACTAACTCAAAAGACCGTACATACAGGATCATACAGATTTAAGTCAGTCAAACCCAAGACTTATATACAAAAGTAGTCCAACGCATTCGCCAACATAACAAAACTATAAACAAAGGTCAAAGGCGAAGATAGTCTCGTGTGGGAGACTTTTGGGCTGACTCCTCAAAACTTAAGCTGTTTCTCACAAGTTCACTGGGGCTGGTTCTGGACGTCCCCTGGCTCACCTACATGTACATGAATGAGCGTGAACGAATGCCCAGTGAATAATATCAAATAAGGAAGATATATATATGTATATATATATATATATATAAGTAATCATTGAAACAGTATGGCAAATGGCCTTCGGCCCAATCATTCATATATTCGTATCAATCGGCCTTTGGCCCAATTATTCGTATCGATCGGCCTTGGGCCCAATCATTCGTATCAATCGGCCTTGGGCCCAATTATTCATATCAATCGGCCTTTGGCCCAATTATTCGTATCAATCGGCCTTTGGCCCAATTATTTGTATCAATCGGCCTTTGGCCTAATTATTCGTATCAATCGGTGTCCATCATTCAAATTAATGAACCTATAAAACTTAAATATGAGCAGACAATTAGACAACAGTATATTTCAAATATCTTGTTAAGATATTACTCACAGTGATCGGCTTGCGTAGTTGTCCTAGAGCTTGACCCTACATATCATGTAACACATATGGGTCATAATTAGTTCAATCCATTCATTAATTCACACATTCCTCTTTAGGCTTCATTCTTAACTCTTTAACTCAATCACAATGCTTAACACATGCCCAAGAGTGCTTAGAAGTGAAAGGGAACGGAAAAACAGAACATAGAATGCATTTTTAGATTTTCAGAAAATAGGGTCCCCGCTCGAGCGTGGACTTCCTCGCTCGAGCGGACCCTTAAGGTCTGCAAAAGTACTGGTTGCATGAAAAATATGCTCGAGCGTGTAATAGGAAGCTCAAGCGGAAGGCCTGTCTAGATATCTCCCCCGCTCGAGCGTGACCTTCCCCCGCTCGAGCAGAAACCAATTTTGCAAAAGTACTGGGAGTTCAAAATTCACGCTCGAGCGGCGGTTTCCCTCGGCCGGTACATCAAACTTTCGAAATTCGAATCGTTCTGAGTTCAATTCAACATTAAAAAGGCTCATAAGCTCGACTAAGGCACCAAAAACATGCAATTATACCATTTAACACATGGATGTAAGCAATATGAAGCCAATTCTCTAAAATCATGGTTCAATACTTCAAATTCACCCATGGTTCATATCTTCAACCTCATTTAAGCTCCATATTTTTAACAATCAAACATGCATGCTAAATTTGATCTCATTTTCATCACAATTGATGCAATTGGTATCCATTCACATGAAATTCAACAAAAACATGCTTGCATGTATGATCCAACCCTCAATCTTTCTTATTTGACATGCCACATGCTAGATTATACCAAACTATGGCAACTTATAACAATTCTATGCATGCATGTGCATTTCAACTTCAATTTCGTCAGTTAGAGTGTAGCTCTTGTTCTTGATTACCAATTAACCTTTAATTCACCAAATCACAAGTTCAAATTCACAAATTCATAAACAATCACTTACCTAGAAATTCAATTTATGATCAACTCTTGAGTTGGACTTCAAATTCACAAGCTTAAGCCAAAATTACACAACTTTCTCCCCCCTCTCTCTCTAACAGCCGGCCTCCTCTCTTCCTCAGAGTTTGATCAGCCAAAATGAAGGTATATGAGGGAAAATAAGTGTATAAAGCCTCACCCATAAAGTCCCACTAACTTCAATATAATATTACTAAAGTAATTGGGCACTAGTTTAACAATTTAATCAACTTAATCTGGCCCGAATCAATTTTTCAATTAAATTTCACCATAGGTTCTAAAAATTATGCCAATCACCATGGCGCAATCGATTTTGGGTTTCGTGGCCGATAAGGCCTCCAATTTAATTCCCAGAGCAAACTATTCAAACAGATATTCCTACGGTGAACAGATAGAACTTCAAATCCTCATGTATTCACAAAATGGCGCATAAAATCATGCTAAACACATAATCACACGCAAGTTAAGGACCAATTAACATACTACGGAACAGGGGTATCACACAAACACCTAGAGTTACACATTCCTTGAGCTACTGAGGTACTAAGGAGCTATTTTCAGAGGTTTTGAGCTGGTTTTGAGCTAAGGAAAGCAGCTGGAACTCCATCCTTAAAGGGGTCTACAAGGGTAACATTTTTGTCCATTTTTACCCCATTTTTGCACACTCTTTTTGCCTATCTTGCAACTATTTTTAGGCTTTGCATATAACACATAAAAGTTCTGTTTTTGAGTTCTTTAAATAGTTGTTTAAGGGTGTTTTAAGCTTTAGGGTTGTTTGGCCCCTCTTAGGCTTGTTTGGCCCTTGTTTTGTGCCATTTTGGTTGAGCTCTGGGACCATTATGTTTGGGCCTCCTCACCACTAAAATCTTGAGGGATTTCAGAGGTGAGGATGGTGCCTTGAGGTCCTAAGAAGGAGAGGGCCACCTCCTCTCCTTATTGTCCTTGAAAAGGGCCATTTTTGCCCCTTGAGGGAGCATCTAATTTAAGTGTATGTTGACCATGCCTTAACTGATTTTTGTGCTTATTATGTCATGGTTTAGCACTGTTTTGAATTGGTTTTGGTACACCATTCTTGCTTAGCATACATGCCTTGTAATGCCATGTTTAGGTCTTAACATGCTTTAGGTTTTGATCCTTCTTCTAGCATGATTTTGGCCAAGCTTTGTGAAGCTTTTGTGTTTGTTTTAGCATGCTTAAGCTCTATTTTTGGTTGTTTTGATCGACCATCACATGGTTAGTATAGCCACTTTGCATTTTGGCTTATTAGCCTTAGGTGTGTGAGTGTGTAGCATGCATTACTTGTATTGTTTCAGTGGTTTGGAACCACTTACCATGTTATTTCAGTCCTTATAACATGCTTGCATGTTTGCATTTAATGCTCCTTTGATGCTTTAAGAGGTAGTGTTGTATGCTCCATGTTTAAGCATTTGTGCATGCCTCCATGTGTAGATCATTTAGATGCCATCTAGATGGTTTTTGGGGCTTGCCTTAACATGATTTGGGATTGTTTTGATCCATTTTGGTCATTTGCTTCATATGTCTTATGATCATGCTTTAAGTACTTGGACCAATTGCATGCCATATTTGTCTTGTTTAAATTGGTTTCGCACCATCATTAACATGATTTTCAGAGTTTACATTGCATGCAAATTGTCCATGTTTAGGCTCTTTTAAGTGTGCTTAAAGGTTGCTTGTTTGATGCTTAAGTATTGGCCCATCAACATGTACATGTGTGTGTGTGTGTGTGTGTGTGTAGGCCCTCATTTCCATAGCATTGGCCACTGTTTTAGGCTTGTTTGAGAGCTGCCTAATTTAGTTCAAGTCCATTCCTTTGCTTGTTTGCATGCTCACCTTGTATGTTTGCTTGCATACTAGCATGCTTGTTTGCATTGCCATGTTGCACACTTAGCCTCCATGCCTAGGTTGCATTCCATTGGCATGCATGCTTCACCTCTTGAGTCAAGCATGACAGAGGTTGAGCCCCTTTGTTTGATTACGTGCATTGCATTCCATATCAAAATGCACACTTGGTTACTTGGGCCATCATGCATAGAAATGCACGATTGGTGGTTCGAGGATCGAGGCCCATCCTCTTTTGAGTCATATATATGATAAGGAGTATGGTTGGTGTATACATTGCTTGAAATGCATTTCCATGCCTTGTTTTGCCCTCTGTGTTGTCGCCAACAGATTACGCAAGAAGAAGATTTGGCCGGCCATCTTGATGCAACCGCCATCCATAAGTGGCCGATGGATTCATTTGTGGCCGATGACCATTCTTGATGGGCGGTGGCCATTCCTCCTAGCCGGTGGTGTTCCACAGTGTGCAGAGAGCATATCCTGGGACTTGTGTAGTCTTCAGAGGGGTAGGACAATCAAAGTAGAGGCATCTTGTGCATGGCAGTGACTTCCGACAAGAACCGAGCGCGCATGCATTGGACCCTCTTCCCGAGGCTGCTGTTTATTGCTTAATTAGATTAGTTAATTTGCTTAGCTAATTTAATTGGTCGGTAATATTTAATTAGCTTGTAGGTTAATTAAATTGTATTATTCTTTCAGTCCCTTTGAACAAGGGCAAATTTGTAATAAGTGTAGGTGCGTGTGTGCATGTCTTCCAATCTCCACTTCTTTCTCCCTTTTACTTACCTGCTTTGATGGTTAGTATGAGGGCATATATAATTTAGCATACCTTATACTATGCATGCGTGCATCATTCATCAGTATTGCATGCATCGGGCTCGACGCATCATGCTAACTGCATAAGTATTTCAAATCTAACTTGAATACATGCTATCTGTGCATTTTAACATGTCATTTTGGATTAGCCGAGCCTATTCTAGTGATATTTTGTATGCGATGTATTAGGCATTAAACTTGGACTTGGATCATGCATTGATTGCTAACATGTTCTTTGTTTTGGCTCGGAGTACGATGTAAGTATTTTATGCTTTAGCATTTCGCATAAGTGTGAATGTTAACATGACAACATGCTTACCATGTGGCTAGATGTTTATGTGATATAAACTGCCTGAATGTATGTGGGTAAAGGTTGGATTGTTTGAGTTGGAACAACTCATTGAAATCCGTATTTTAGCCTACTTGCGAGTAGCAAATTCCAAAGCGTTTTCCAAACAAACAGATATGCAATGCTTCGTTCCAATTTAGGCGATTTGGTCTATATTTGTTTGCTGCGTGCATAACATAGTAATTCTAGGCTAATAACCAGAATAAGAACGCATAATGTTCTCAAAACAAGATATCACGGTTAGTAGAGGCCGATCTTCGGATAGGGCGAGAGGGGGTGCTCATAGCTGACCTTTCCCAATCGTACCCAAGTTCCCGAGCCGAGCCAACTTTGGTGATGGCGGACACGTGGCCTTTGGCATCGAGTCAGGGTTTCCTAAATTCCCACTTTAAAAAATATTTAGGTGGCGACTCTGTATCTGGCAAAGCAATCCATGTTCGGCACTTCTTTCAAAAATCTATTTCTCGAAATGATTTGCCGGATTTGGACTCTTTGGTTCAGATTAAGAACCGTGACGAAACGAGTCCGAACTGTGGTAGCATAAGTCCCTCGGGGCGCATCCACACACTTCTTCATTGCTTTTGAGGGTTGTGTATTGTGCCTTGCTTGTGGGCTAACATGTGTGCCTGTTCCCCTAGTCTTTTGTGCCTTAATTTCAACATGTTTAGGCCACTGGTTTGGCATGTTTTAGGTCTGTCCATAGCTGGTTTGGTTGTTTGAGCTTGCATACTTCTAGTGTAATACACATCACTAGCTTTGATGCCTTTGACTATTAACATGTTGTGCATATGTTGATTGCATGATTTAGCATCTTTGGCATGCCATTTCAGCACTGAAAGTCTGCCACCTCCCTCCATTCTTCACTTTTAAATTGCTTTTGAAAGTGGTCTTGAGCCCCTTGTTGGCTTGAGCATGAAATTGAGGCATTCATGCTTAATGGTTTTAACCCTTTCTTGGGGGTTTCTACTAACCAACAACACGAGACCTTTTTCATGCTCAAAACACTTGTGGCTTAGACCATCTCTCCAATTAGAGGACTTTTCACATTGGACTTAACCGGCTAAAGGACTAATTGGTAAGCTAAAATGTGTAAACAAGAAATGGACCAAGTAAAACACGTGCAAGATAAGCATTTGTGTTGCATTGCATGTGTTTGGATCGGACGTTAATCCAAACACAAGAAATGTGGAATGTTTCATACTTGAAGTGATGAAACGTGTCACATTTCTTGGTCGCCAACACCCTTGATCATGCATGATGGGGTGGAGGCTCTTTGTGTATTGTTTGTGCATTCATTAAGCTTGTACAAGCTTGGTTCTGTGGCTACCATGTATTGAAAGTGCTTGGTTGGTGGCTTGAGAGCCAAGTGTTACACTTCTTTGAGCTTGAGACATGATAAGGAGTGCAGTAGTACACACATTTCCTTGCAAATACACTGCCATGCCTCTGTTACAGCAAAAAGAGGAATTTCAGGGAAGCAGTGGCCGACCGGCCACATGTCCTTGCCGACTGGCCACCAAAGCCATTCGACCGGCCATCAATAGTGGCTGATGGCCATCATTTCTAGCCAATCATCCCTTAGTGTGTTTTTGAGATCAAACAGAAGCAATCTGGAGGTTGGAACAATTTTCAGAGGTCCAAACATGTGTAAATAGAGGCATCTAGAGGCAAGGTGGTGGATTTTCGGGAGGACGCAATTGAGCATGCATATCTCCCTTGCTTCCCGGGGTCTTTCATTTGAATTGCTTAGCTAATTAGTTCATTAGCTTAGTCGTTTTGTAATTAATTAGTTAAGTGTTTCATTAATTAATTCGGTTTGTAATTAATTAGCTTAGCGTAGCTAGTTATTCAATTCGGTTTGTTATAATTAATTAGCTAGAATAGTTGATTAGTTGTTTTGTAATAAGTAGCTTAGCTTAGTGTAGCTTAGCTTAATTATTCGGACCCTCCTTCGAGAGGGTGCAACGTTGTAATAAGTGTGCGTATGTGTATGCATGTCTTCCAACCCCACTTCTTTCTCCCTTTTACTTAACCGCTTTCGATGGTTAGTTTAGGGCACGTTTCAATTAGCATACCTTATGCTTTGCATGTTTGTATCATTCATTTATCTTGCATGCACGGGGCTTGGCGCATCATTCAAACTGCATCGTATTTCAATACCTATTTGAAGACGTGTATCAAATTGTTGTATTCATATGCCATCTTAGATAGTCGAGCCTATTAATTGCATTATTGCATGTGTTGCATTAGGCATCTAGCATAGTTAGGATCATGCATTGTTTCTATGTAGCTTTTGTTTTGACTTGGAGTACACCATAAGTGTTTACGCTTTAGCATACTTGCTTGAGTGTGAGTGTTGCCATGATCGCATGCTTGCCATAAAGCTATTTGCTTAAGTGGTTAATTGCTTGAATGCCTATGGATGAAGGCTTTATTGCTTGAATTGGGACAATTTGATAAAATGTGAGTTTTAAAGCCCACTTTGTGAAGTGGCAAAATCATGTTTTAAGTCACTTGAGGGTGGCAAATCCGCGCTTTAGCCCACTTGCGAGTGGCACTTTCAAACCATTTTAAAAAACAAACACGCGTTGTTTTGTTTCAATTCTCGTGATTGAGTCTATACTTGTATGCTGTGCGCATCACATAATAAAGTTAGCTAATAATCAGAATAAGAACACATAAGGTTTATAAAACAACATATCATGCTTAGTAGAGGCCGATCCTTTGATCGGGCGAGTGGGGGTGCTCATTGCAGGACCTTCTCCTGTCGTACCCAAATTCCTGAGCCGAGGCAACTTTGGTGATGATAGACACGTGGCCTTTGGCACGAGTCAGGGTTTCCTAAATTTCTCAAGAACAAAATATTTGGGTGGCGACTCTGTAATCTGGCAAAATAGTCCATGTTTGGTGCTTTTTGATTCAAAATTGATTTTCCCAAAACCAATTACCAGATTTGGACTCTTTGGTGTTTATCAGTCTTGCATTGCACTTTGTGAGATTAGATTCAGAACCATGATAGGAGTTCAAACTGTAGTAAGACCAATTCGCGCCTTCTCCGAAAGAGTACTTGAAATCGGGTCTCTGAAGTTTAAGCGACTCATTGAGGATTTAGAGAAGCTGACTCTTAACTCATGATATGTTGTTTTATCTACATTTATGTGTTTCTTTGCATTACATTTGCATTGGTGCGCCTAAGTTATAGTGTTTGCCATCTGCTATTCCTGAATGGTTTACCGGAGGCTTACTTAGAAAAGCGTGCCATAAGGTTGACTGGTTGCGGGCTCTGCCATGATGGGAACACAAACCTTGGATCAGGATCACCGCCGAGGTACCCTTTTTGACCAATCGACCTAGTTGCATATTGGAAGGCTTAGAGACTATTCCAAACTAGGACAGGTTGCTCACCTGAATGCATGATTGTATGAAACCGCATGCGTGCATAGTGAAACCCTAGCTCCTAACAAAATAGGACAGGCAAACCCTACCCCACCATGGGGGTGTTTTGGCTCTCACTTGCTTGATATGTGCTGTTAGGGTGTGTCTTTACAGGAATGTATGTATCAATTGCAAGTCTGGGTATCAGTCTGAGGACATCAGTGTTTGAGGGTATCAGTTTTGAGATAGAACGTTGGGAGCAGAAATTAGTGTTTAAGTGCAGATTGTCCAGCTTATGATATCAGCTGTGTGTTGTCTTTATCTAAGCCGAGATGCTGTCCATTTTCTGATTGTTGTTTCTTTTTTTTGCTTTATTTTTCTTTTTGCAAGGTAGTGTTTTCATCATTGCTTCTGACGAGGCAGTTACCCCCAAGCAGTTTGGACTCGAGTAAGAAGGCTTTATCAATCTGGGGATCTTGTGAGTGGACAACCAGTGTTTGCTTCGCTTCCACCGGTTACAAGACGGAGGAGAGTTCGGCATAATTCACTAGTTCGTCAGTCACCTGTGCTTAGTGAAAATCATTTTTCTGCTTCTACTTCAGAGGGTACACAGAGTATGATAGATCAACATTTTACAGACAATATAGAGAAAATGATGCGTCAACTCCAGCAGACCATGGAGGCCAAGCAGCAGGATGCTGCTCGCCAAACGGAGGTTACCACCCGTCAGACAGAGGTTGTAGCCCAGCAGGCAGAACTAATTGCTAAGCTTCAGCAACAATAGTAACCACAACAAGCCAGAGCTTCTACTTCACACCCACCCCCACATAGGGTCCCAACACCCGGGGAGACAGCTAATGTCCAAGAGAATACGAATGTTCCTACAGGGCCAGTCCCACCACCAGTCCTACCACAGACTTTAAAAGCACCGGCCTACCTAGTGGACACACCATTCGAATTTGAGGTCGATCCAACTGCTCTGAAAGTGAGCAAGCTCGAAAAGCTATTCAAGCAGGCTTAGGGAGTTAACTCGATCCTGGACATAGAGGACAGCTACACGGATTCGGCGGTGACATTGCCGGATAGGTTCAAAATTCCTCACATAGATCGCTTCGACGGTTTAGGCAATCCTATGGTCCATCTGAGGTTGTTCTCGGATATTCTGCACCCGATGAGCTTGACTAGACTCCAGAAACTATCTCTCTTCGGTAGTACCCTGTCGGATATTGCAGCCATCTGGTATGCCAAGCTGGAGGATTCAGTGAAAAGGAGCTGGGAGGAGATGGCTGAGGCCTTCATCGCCCAATATGCTTACAACACCTAAATCGAGGTCACGACTCGTGATCTCGAAGCAACCAGGCAAGAGCCGAAGGAAGGCTTCTCTGACTTTGTCACTCGATGGAGGGCCAAGGCCTCTATGATGACAACTCCGCCACTTGAAAAGGATTAGATAAGGATGGTTGTGCTTAACCTGTAACCCAAGCTAATGCAGAAGATGATTGTCTTACCCCTCTTCACCTTTGCTGACTTGCATGAGATAGGAATACAGATAGAAGATGCTATGAAGCAAGGTCTGATTGATCAAGAAAAGGAGCAGCCCAGGAGGGCGTTTACATGCGGTTCGCATATAGTTACAACTAGTAATGCAGCCGCAAGAACTTCTGATGTCGGCATGGTCACCACCATGCCAAAACAAGCTACACCCTTCACTGGCACATCTGGAGCCACCATACAACCAACAAAGTACCCACCTAATGGCTAGAGGACCTTCACCCCACTTTACATGCCACTGTCCAAGCTTTGGAGGTTCTAATCAGAAAGGGGCATTTGAAACCCGTGGAACTGCGCCCACTACCAAATAGCCTCCCTTCCTCACATAACCCGGCCAAGTAATGTGCCTTTCACCAGCAGCACGGTCATGACACCGACCTCTACTTCAGACTACATCATGAGATTCAAGATCTCATTGACAACAAGGTGATTGCGCCTCTTGAGAAGCCAAATGTCACCACTAACCCTCTCCCACTACATAACAACCCCCCTCATCCACCTAGGCAAATAAACCTGATCCAAACAATGGCCATCCCGTACGACCCTAGCATATACATCACTCCCTCCCACCTGCCTAAGTCGGCGTTGTTCATTTCGGAATGCACAGACTTGTGCATGATGAGCACATCATTAACCCTACCTAAGCTAGTGGTGGTGACTGTCGAAGACAAAACTGGGGTGACCTTAGAGGAGAATGAGAATGTTGGTTCAGAACCTGAGGGATCTGAGAGCTTAACTAAGGAAGCATACAACCCATGCGGTTATATTGTATTAACAAATCAGGCCAAGCCAATGGTAGAGTTGCCAACTAGGGCAGAGGTACATGTTGTCCGGGAGGACGGGCCAAGTCAGGGACTGGATGACCTAGCCGACCTTGAGGAGGATATCAGCAATCTACAGTTCTTTAATGAGCAGGACCTGGGGGATGTGCAGGTTGGTTGGTTTGATGTGAACAGAGCAACAGATGCTACAGGGTGGCTCAGTGACGAGCCAAATATTGATAAGGAGTCTCAACTGAAACATGGGCAGTCAGAAACTGGAACATCTGCAGCGGCCAAAATGGTCGAGAACAAGGAAGAGTTACCGGAGAGCACTAATATGAAGAATTTTGCTCAGGACTTGGGCAGTTTGTATACAGCCGACACAGAACAAGAAGCCGCACTGAAGTGGTTTGAACAAGAGAGAATCGAGAATGATGACAGGGCTGGAAAAGCCAAGTGTGGACAGAATGTACTGTGAGCATGCAAATAACTACAGCAGAATCGGACAGTTGTTTCTTGATTGCTGAGGACATGTGGTGGGAAGACGATAATTTGCGTCTGGCCCACACCTGAGGAAGTCGACCATATGACCCGGAGTGGGCGGTATTTTAAACCCCCACACCTGGACTAGCCAGAGGTATCCAGGAAAGACAGGGAAGCTGAGAAACATAAGGACAAACTGTTAGAGGAAGAGGCTGTACTGAAACAGCTAAAAAAGATTCAAGCAGACATCTCTATCTGGGAACTGCTTATGGCCTCCAGGGAGCATAGACAAGCCGTCCTTTCAACCATGGACAAGGTTAAGCTTTCGATTGATACAACGCTCGAGCAGTTGGTGGGGTTGGTTTTCCCGGGTGGAGCTTCACCGACTTTAACCTTCACAAACAAAGAATTACCGCCTGAGGGCTTCGAGCACAACAAATTGTTATACATCTCTGTGGAGTGTAAGGAAAAGTGGATACCGATTGTCTTAGTTGATACGGGATCTGCCATAAATGCGTATCCGTTGTGAACGACATATGCTATCGGATTGAAGCCTGTAGATTTCGCGCCAACAACCTAGGTGATACGGGCTTATGACAACACCAGCCGGGAGGTGATGGAGATAGTCCGGATTAGAACTCAGGTTGGCTAGGGCCAACAGTACATCGAATTTCATGTCCTGGATGTTCCAGCCACCTTCAACTTACTCCTTGGACGGCCGTGGCTGCACTAAGTGAAGACTGTCTCTTCCATTTTACACCAGATGTTGAAATACCCCCACGGGAAGGGGGTGGCAATTGTTTTTGGGAACTCTTCCATATATCCACCGCCAGAGGTTACTACGCCACTCTTGGAAATTGCACATGGCGAGGAGGATGTTTTCCTGTCTGGGTTTACCTTGGTTGAGGCTCGGGTGGTGCAAGATCTTCTAGCTCTTGATGAGGGGCTGTATGTCAGTGCGCAATCTGTTTACCTCATGAACAACCTTCAACATGTGCCCGGGATGGGATTAGAAGGAGTGGCCGGAAGGGCATCGCTGAATTGGCCAAAATGCCACACAATGCCCATACCTTTGGTTTAGGTTATATACCTACCAAAGAGGATTGGGTAAGAAAAGGAAGGGAGATAGCTGGAAGAGCCAGAGCTAAACAAGCTGGGAAGCACTATGAGTTAGTGCATAGACCTATCCAAGGGACCTTGAATGGACGCTTTGTCCGGGAGGGGAAAGATTTCTCGTTTTACGGCTTTCCAGAGCCATGGCTGAATTCAGAGAGGCGGCACTTGCCGGGTTTTGAGATCTTTTTTGACTTACAATTGCCAAGGGATGAAGTCAGAAAGCGGTGACCCACCGTGTGGCTAAGCAAAAGGGTGATGAGTCCAAGAGTACAATTTTGAGCGGGAGCGGCGGCTGTCTCCTCTCGGATCCTCAGATCTTACCAGAGTGCTCGAGGATGATTTCTCAGTTTCCATGATTGGAGATAACTCGGCTATGGGCCCTTCTTCCGACATTCTGGATGCATCCATCGTACCCTCCATTGTCTGGCAATATGAGGAAGGCTTTTTATCTAGCAGTTCTGGGTCAGGTAGTGAACCAGAATCTGATTCCACAAAGTCTGTAGAGTCGGAATTAGATTCCAGTTCATCTGAGTCAGAGTCCGGTATTCTTGGGGGTGATAACCTGGATGCTGTTGTGTTGTCTAGGTCGTCTTTTTCATTTTCTTTTGAGTCAGTTGTAATCGAAGAATCAGACTATCTGGAAATTGCTAATGAGAATGGTACCGCTGTGGCTTTTGAGTACTTTTTTGTGCCTTTAGTATATTGCATTAATCAGGACTTTCAAAATTTTGATAAAAACAACGAGGAAGAAATTTCTTCGATTTTAAAGCATTTGATTAATCAAGAGGAGAAGAGGTTTGTAAAACCTTTGGTTGATGAAATCACCTTAATTAATGTTAGTACTGAGAAGGATCCACGTCTAGTCCAGATCGGGTCCACGTTGTCTTCAGAGGAGCACAAACGCTTAGTCGCTTTATTAAAAGATTTCAAAGATATTTTCGCATGGTTCAATGAAGACATGCCTAGAATCGATCCTAAGATTGTACAGCACCGGATCCCTCTTGACCCAGAGGCTCGACCTGTTAAGCAGAAGCTTCGAAGGATCCGCCCGGACTGGGCTTTGAAAATCAACGAAGAGGTCACCAAGCAGATTGATGCAGGGTTCCTGTTAATATCTGAGTATCCTACTTGGTTGGCCAACATAGTTCCAGTGCCGAAAAAAGATGGCAGAATTCAGGTATGTGTGGACTTTAGAGATCTGAACAAAGCCAGTTCGAAGGATGACTTTCCTCTGCCGCATATCGATGAATTGGTGGACTTCACTGCGGGGCATTCGCTACTCTTATTTATGGATGGATTTTCCGGGTACAACCAGATCTTGATGACACTCGAAGACAGGGAAAAGACTGCATTCACCACCCCGTGGGGGACCTATTGCTACAGGGTGATGCTGTTCGGCTTGAAAAATACTGGGACTACTTATCAACGGGCTGCAACCACGATCTTGCATAATATGATCCACAAAGAGGTTGAGGTGTATGTGGACGATATGATTGTCAAGGGGCCATTACACCGCCTTAAAGAAAATTTTCCAACGAATCATAGAGTATCGGTTGCGTATTGTGCCTTGCTTGTGGGCTAACATGTGTGCCTGTTCCCCTAGTCCTTTGTGCCTTAATTTCAACATGTTTAGGCCACTGGTTTGGCATGTTTTAGGTCTGTCCATAGCTAGTTTGGTTGTTTGAACTTGATATTGCATACTTCTAGTGTAATACACTTCACTAGCTTTGATGCCTTTGGCTATTAACATGTTGTGCATATGTTGATTGCATGATTTAGCATCTTTGGCATGCCATTTCAGCACTGAAAGTCTGCCACCTCCCTCCATTCTTCACTTTTAAATTGCTTTTGAAAGTGGTCTTGAGCCCCTTGTTGGCTTGAGCATGAAATTGAGGCATTCATGCTTAATGGTTTTAACCCTTTCTTGGGGGTTTCTACTAACCAACAACACGAGACCTTTTTCATGCTCAAAACACTTGTGGCTTAGACCATCTCTCCAATTAGAGGACTTTTCACATTGGACTTAACCGGTTAAAGGACTAATTGGTAAGCTAAAATGTGTGAACAAGAAATGGACCAAGTAAAACACGTGCAAGATAAGCATTTGTGTTGCATTGCATGTGTTTGGATTGGACGTTAATCCAAACACAAGAAATGTGGAACGTTTCATACTCGAAGTGATGAAACATGTCACATTTCTTGGTCGCCAACACCCTTGATCATGCATGATGGGGTGGAGGCTCTTTGTGTATTGTTTGTGCATTCATTAAGCTTGTACAAGCTTGGTTCTTTGGCCACCATGCATTGAAAGTGCTTGGTTGGTGGCTTGAGAGCCAAGTGCTACACTCCTTTGAGCTGGAGACATGATAAGGAGTGCAGTAGTACACACATTTCCTTGCAAATACACTGTCATGTCTTTGTTGCAGCAAAATGAGATATTTCAGGGAAGCAGTGGCCGACCGGCCACATGTCCTAGCCGATCGGCCACCAAAGCCAGCCGACCGGCCATCAGTAGTGGCCGATGGCCATCATTTCTAGCCGATCATCCCTCAGTGTGTTTTTGAGATCAAACAGAAGCAATCTGGAGGTTGGCACAATTTTCAGAGGTCCAAAGATGTGTAAATAGAGCCATCTAGAGGCAAGGTAGTGGATTTTCGAGAGGACACAATCGAGCATGCATATCTCCCTCGCTTCCCGAGGCCTTTCATTTGAATTGCTTAGTTAATTAGTTTATTAGCTTAGTCGTTTTGTAATTAATTAGTTAAGTGTTTAATTAATTAATTCGGTTTGTAATTAATTAGCTTAGCGTAGCTAGTTATTCAATTCGGTTTGTAATAATTAATTAGCTAGAATAGTTGATTAGTTGTTTTATAATAAGTAGCTTAGCTTAGTGTAGCTTAGCTTAATTATTCGGACCCTTCTTCGAGAGGGCGCAATGTTGTAATAAGTGTGCATGTGTGTGTGTGCATGTCTTCCAACCCCACTTCTTTCTCCCTTTTACTTAACTGCTTTCGATGGTTAGTTTAGGGCACGTTTCAATTAGCATACCTTATGCTTTGTATGTTTGCATCATTCATTTGTCTTGCATGCACGGGGCTCGGCACATCATTCAAACTACATCGTATTTCAATACCTATTTGAATATGTGTATCAAATTGTTGCATTCATATGCCATCTTAGATAGCCGAGCCTATTAATTGCATTATTGCATGTGTTACATTAGGCATCTAGCATAGTTAGAATCATGCATTGTTTCTAAGTAGCTTTTGTTTTGGCTTGGAGTACATCGTAAATGTTTACACTTTAGCATACTTGCATGAGTGTAAGTGTTGCCATGATCGCATACTTGTCATGAGGCTATTTGCTTAAGTGGTTAACTGCTTGAATGCCTATGGATGAAGGCTTTATTTCTGGAATTGGGACAATTTGATAAAATGTGAGTTTTAAAGCCCACTTTGCAAAGTGGCAAAATCATGTTTTAAGCCCACTTGAGGGTGGCAAATCCGCGCTTTAGCCCACTTGCGAGTGGCACTTTCAAACCATTTTCAAAAACAAACATGCGTTGTTTTGTTTCAATTCTCGTGATTGAGTCTATACTTGTATGCTATGCGCATCACATAGTAAAGTTAGCTAATAACTAGAATAAGAACACATGAGGTTTATAAAACAACATATCATGCTTAGTAGAGGCCGATCCTTTGATCGGGCGAGCGGACGTGCTCATTGCATGACCTTCCCCTCTTGTACCCAAGTTCCCGAGCCGAGGCAACTTTGGTGATGACGGACACGTGGCCTTTGGCACGAGTCAGGGTTTCCTAAATTTCTCAAGAACAAAATATTTAGGTGGCGACTCTGTAATCTAGAAAAGCAGTCCATGTTTGGCGCTTTTTGATTCAAAATTGATTTTCCCAAAACCAATTGCCAGATTTGGACTCTTTGGTGTTTATCAGTCTTGCATTGCACTTTGTGAAATTAGATTCAGAACCATGACAGGAGTCCGAACTGTAGTAAGACCAATTCGCGCCTTCTCCAAAAGGAGGGGGGGGGCGCGATGAAAGTCGGGTCTACAAGCGTCAGTCCAAATCTGCTCATGGTTCTCGTCCTACTGTTACATCAGAGAGTTCTTGCATTCTCTACTCTACTGATCCTATTGCTCTATCATTTTCTATGGATGATGTTGAGTTCATTATCCAGCAGGTGCTTGCCAAATCTGACACTCTTCCTTCTTCTGCTCTTTCAATCACATCACGTAATGCTTTATGGTATTTTGATTTTGCCTACTATAATCATATGAGCTCTGATACCATGTTATGAGAGAAGAAAGAGAAGAAAAAAAGAGAACTCTTGTATTCAATATGTTAATGAATAGGTACACATTCTTTTATATAAGAGAGAAGATAAGTATATACAGAGAATATACTATATAACAAATATATACAAGGAGTATACTAATATACTAAGGAATATACTAATATACTATATAAACATGGAAAATACAATTTTTGATTTTCTCATGAAGTAATCTCTTATTTAAACCTAGTTTGCATTCTAAATGGAACTAGAGATTACATATAATGTAATTTCAGTATGTCTATATGTTTAATAAATGGAGTAGGGGTGGCTATTGTGCCTCTTGTACAGCAATCACTGTTGTGAGTTGATGAGTCTTATTTCAAGGTTTATTTTGATAATCCGAATTATTCACTTTTTAAAATACATGGAGTAAAATGTATCTGCAAAAAATCAAGTTGATTGGATATCGACAGTCCTTTCTTCGAATCGCATTCGTATATAGTTGTATAATTCAAATTATATTTACCATTTATGTTTTTGGATACAAGTGCAACTCAATGAAAATGCTATCGATATCTGTTCAACTTAATTTTTTATAGGTATATTCTACTCGATATTACTTAAAAAATAAATGATTTGAATTATAGAATTAGACCCCAAAATGAGACCTATTAGTCGTATAAAAGTGATGGCTGTAATTTTTTAACTTTTAACTTATTTAGGGTTATATCATATCCTCTCTAAAAACGTCCGCTCTAGGCCTCATTTTTGGCCGGCCGGCCGCCGCCTTTGGCTATGGCGGTCGGTTAGCCCAACTTTTTCTTGTGTTTGTTTGTTAGTTATCCCTTTTAATAAACTTGGTTCCTCCATTATCTTCCCACCTAGGTGTGATTTGTGAGTTGCTGTTGATCTTTATTTTTTGGTGTTTCGGTGCCCGCTATAGATGATTCATTGGGGTTGTAGCAGTGGTGTGTTGTTTTCAACAAAGGATGCTTGGAACAAGGGTCAATATAGATGAGGAGGTTGGTGTTAGACCGGCATAGAGAACGTCCAGATTTGGTTAGGATCTTCATTCGAGCGCTCTCTTGTGAGTAAGAGTTTGAAGGGTGAACTCTGGTTCAGATTTATGGAGAAGTATCAATGCTTTGCTTGGGGGGAAACATGGGTGTCCAAGTCGATCCAGATCTGTTTGGTTTTCATTCGAGCACTCCTTTTCGAGTGGTAGTTTAAGGGGTGAACTTCATCCAGATGTATGGAGGTGTCTCAGCGGTTGTTCGGTGTTTGGATTGTCATCTTAGGAGTTTTTACAATGGGTGTTTGCAAAGAAGTTGACCCTTGGGTATTGTCCTTGGATGTGTTTCGGCCATAGTTTTTCGATCAAGGGAGTTTTTCTAGCCATGGAGCTTTTTGGCTATGGAGTTTTCTGGCCATGGAACGTTCTTGGTAGGATCAGCAGAGCGTGCGGAACACTTTTTGATGCTATGGTATAGTGTTGTCAGCCGTGGGTCTTGGCATTGGTTGTGTGGGCTGTTGAAAAGAAGAGTTTAGTTGCTTTTGGGAGCGCAACAACATAGGTGAATAAAATATTTGGGTTGAAAAGTAGAGTGTGGTTTGTTGAAAAGAGGAGTGCAGTAGCTTGGGTGTTGAAAGCGAAGATTTTGGTTTGTTGAAAAGAAAAGTGCATGAGTAGTTTGGGTGTTTTGGTTTTGGGTTGTCTGGGTTGATTTTGTGGGGATTTATGTATTTTATTTTTTAGTTAAGTCTTTCTTAACCTTTTTTATTTTTTTGGTCCGTCTTTTATTTTGTTTAAAAAAAAAAAAAAATTCGTGAGGCGAAGGGGTTAATTGCATGGATGCGAGTAGTAGTAGTAAGGGTAATTTGTACTTTCCAAATCTCTCTCAATGTATGTCATCTTCCTATACCTTTAATTTTATTGTGTTAATGAAATTTTTCTTTACTGATAAAAAAAAAAAAACAGTGATGGATGTGTGCCAGGCACATCAGCCATCCCAATCCCTTAATGGATATGGCACCAATTTTTTTTCACTGTTTTATGTGACGGTCTATTTTAATAGTTAAGATTAGTTTTGTGCTTGAAAATATATATATATATATATATATAAAGAGAAAGATTAAAACAATCAAACGAGAGTATAGAAGTCTCTTCGAGCATGACGTCTTTTATGTTGTCTTTTAAAATTTTAATACAAAAGTATGAGTCCTTCCCTATATGAGTTAATTGTGCTTCATGCTATAATAAAATTTTCTGCACATAGAAAAAACTATTCTTTTTAAGAAGTGATTATTTGGTGATCTTCGAGCATGCTTCATAATATTTATCACTCGATACTTATCAAGTTATCTTTAAAAAATCTAACAAGAAGTATTGAGTTTGACTATTTTGACCCATAAATATCAAGTTGGGGCACTACATGAATTTACTTGTGAACCCCCAAATTTATTAATTTTTCATTTTTATTTTTTGAGTACAGCCGAAAAATATGGTACACCTAAAAGGGACACTGTTAGATAGTATTGTTTGGTTCCAATTTTTTAATTCAGTTTTTTTTAACAATTGAGTTTTTATTTTTTTGTGTTTTTATAATTTTTTTTATTTTTAGTGAATTTTTAAAATATTTTGAACAATTTTTTTTTAAACATTTTAGATGGATCTAACCTAGTTATACCTAAAAAGCAAAATATTTGAAAAAGAATATTTTTAAAAAAAATAATAAATACAAAAGAATATGAAAATATATTGAATTTTTGTATTTTTATTTTATATTTTTGGTATTTAGTGAATTTTTTTTTAATAGATTTTTCTCTTTTTTTTTTTTTTTTTTTTTTTACAAATTTATATTTTTTTGGTATATTTATATTAGGTGTGGATAAAAATTTAAAAAAATTGCATAGAATATTAAAAAAATAAGTAAAAACAAAAAATACAAAAACTAAATTATCTAAAAAGTGAATTTAAAATCCTAAAACCAAACAAGGGTGCCATTTGAGTCACATAAGGATCATTCTTCCTAGTTTTCTAAAAGGACTCATAAGCAATTGTACCAAACTTTGCTGTGACTTAAAACTAATTGGGGGACCTGCTTGGCGACTCATATGTTACTTTTGTACCTTTTTTTTTTATAATGGTTTTCATTTATTTCTCGTAATGGTAGGGAGGAGCAATAATTAATTGGTAGGTTGGGAAGTGAAAAGTGTTGAGTATAGCAATACTTGAACCCTATTCTAAAATTAAAGAAAAAAGCGAAAAAAGAGTCATAATAGAAGAGAATTTAAAGGATCACACATATAATATATAATTTTTTTTTTATATTTTTATTATTATGCAAACTTATCTATTTATAGATAATAAAACCTTCATTATACTCTACCATTTATCACACCATGTGGTTTACTACATGGTATACCACACTTCCAACATTGTAAAACTTTCCTTTATTTCTACTTTAGCCCAAAACTCATTAGAATTCGAATTACATCTCTTTTGATGGTTATTCAAATATTTTATAACTCTCCTCGAATAACGAAATACTAAGAATATGCCTCATTAAAACGTTACCAAGGAAAATCCAGTGAGAAAAACCCTTTAATGAAGAAATAAGAGTACAATATTCTTGTATATAATTTGTTTAGATTGCCTCATTAAAAGCTTGCTAAGGAAAACCCAATAGGAAAAAAACCTTACACAAAAAACAAAAAAAAAAGCACAATCTGTAAATTTGCTTAAATAGATGACTCCTCCTCAATGTTGCATAATAGGACTTAATATTGACGCATCCCAATATGATGTACCAGACTTAAATGTTGCAATTGGTAGTGTTTTGGTAAATAGATCTGTCAGATTATCACTTGAGTTTATCTGCTGAATATCAATATCACCATTCTTCTAGAGCTTAGATAGATAAAAGAATTTTGGTGAAATGTAATTAGTCCTATCACCTTTGATATAGCCTCATTTGATCTATGTGATACAAACAACATTATCTTCATATAATATGGTTGAACTATCTTTTATTGAAGACAATCCACATCTTTCTTGAATATGACGGATCATGGATCTAAGCCAAATACATTCTCAACTTGCTTCATGAATTGCAAGTATCTCTGAGTGAATTGAAAAAGTAGCAGTCAATGTTTGTTTTACTGATCACTAAGATATACACACTACAGGAAATCGCATTTTTGCCGACTAAAAATTTAGTGGGCAAAAGTTCATTTTTAGTCGGCAAAAGTTATCCGCGACTAATTTTTTTGGTTGCCACTTTGGTTGCCAATTCAGGGTCGGCAAAGTAATTAGCGACTAAAAATTTTTTTAGTTGGGAAAAAATTGTATTTGCGGACTAAATTTTTGGTCGCTAAATATTATTATTGCCGCAACTAAACCATTTTGTTACTAGAACACTTTAGTCGCCAAAAGTGATATTTTCTCGACTAAATATGTTTTCGCCAATTGTCACATTCCTTGACCAAAAGTGTTAAGTCGCTAAAAATAATGTTTGCGCGACTAAAACTTTAGTTGGCAATAGACCTATTTGCGATCAATCACTTTGGTTGCCAAAATTAATACTTTCGCCGACTAATTATTTAGTCGCCAAATGTATCTTTTTGCCTACCAACCTTTTGTCACCAAATGTGAATAGTGAAATACCGACTAATCACTTGGTTGCCAAAAGAGGAAAAACCGAACCAAATTTTGGTCGCCCATTCAAATATTTTTGTTTATGAAAATATAAATAAAATATAAAAAAAAATTCCATTTGACCTGTATAATATATAATAATCCATCTAAGCCATTCAATATAACCTGTAATTTGCAAGAATCATTCAAACCAACAAAATCAACTGAATCATGAACATCCAACAAAATACATAAATCAGCCAATACTTAACCTGTTTAATTAAAGTTATCAACTATTATAAATTTTCATTCACAAGTAATTCCAAACTATATAACCATCCAATTAAAATGGTCATGTAATTTATATAATTATCCAATTTATATCCATCCGATTAAAATGGTCATGTAATTTATATAATTATCCAATTTATATCCATCTAGTATAAAAATTTAAAACATAACAAGTAGTTAGAGGTTGTTTGGGATGTCCTAAATAAGTGCACTTTTTGACTTTTTGGATTAAAAAGTTGAGGAAAAAAATATGGTTGTTTGAGTTAACTTTTTGACTTTTTATGAAAAAATGTGTATTAAAAAATTGTATAAATTAGTGTGTAGGGAAAAATTAGGATTGAGAGTTGTACAGCCGTAATTTTTGACTTTTGGTGAATAGTGATAACTTTTTAACTTTTTGAGTAACTTTTTGACTTTTTGGCCACATGCCAAACTTGGCCTTATTATGTTTTAAAATTTTAACCATATGCATCTATCCAAAAATATAATTAGTAATCTATCAAAATATTTTCCATACACATCTATCCAAAAATATATAATCCTTCAAAAAATGTAACAACTTCCAAATAATCCGGTACAATTTAGCTTCATACACGAGTTCATCCATCTATACAAAAGAAAAACAAAAATAATGTTAGGTAATTTTTTTTTATAAAAATGTTTGCACATCACTCGGAGTACTATGATTTCAAGCAAATGCAACCCTTAAACAAAAACAACTATTCTGACAGCTGAAGTACTTGTAATTTGAAGGATTACAATATTGCATCAAAAAATAAGAATAACGATTGTGCATTTTCTTGTATCTTTTACTTGTCTCTTTGCTTTCAAAGTCAACAAAAATACTGTCACTATTTTCTAGACTTCTAAAAAATAAAGAGATAAAGGGTGTCTCAAATTTCTTTTGACCAGAAAATTTGTAGAGCGGGAAAGCTCAGAAATATTCTCACAAGTATAGAAATCTTCAACTTTGTAACTTTTAGGTGTTTTCGTATCTTTGACAATCATTAGATGATTAGAATTTGCTTCATTGCAAATAATGAAGCAAGTTAATGATATAAGTAACACAGATTAATGACAATCATCAATTGAATTCAAAATATCACCCTCTATGTTCAATTGTTGCTCTGAAATAAAGATGACTAGAAAATGATACTAATTCATTTTATCATGAAAACAGATTAAACACTTGTTATTTTAAAATTTCCTTGTCCATCAATTTTCAGTCAACACCTTGACATTCTCTATGATTATTTCGAGGTTGTTGATTGAATCCAAAAGTTAGTAATTATTCTATATTTATTCTGGAAAAATTCCCAATCATAATTATTCAAGATAAATTAATTTTGAGTGCTCCTTTTTTCATAGACTTTCAAGATAAAACACCCTAGGCATGGCATCTAACAAGTAGTAGCATCAAACATCCCATTTTTATGATTTTTTAAATTACCTAATATTGAAAATAAAATACATACATGGAACATCACAAAATCCCTCATCTAAGAACAAAATAACAAAAAAATGCTTTTAAAATTAAGAACACCGTAAATGTGTTTACTTTAGAAAATCCTACCCTTTAATTTTTACCACAAAATCAAAGAGATGAGATGACACGATTGAGTTTTACCCAAAAAAATTGAGAAGTCCTCCAAGTGAACTAGACTTTGAGAGAGTTGCTTCTTCTTCAATGGTTACAAAAGCACCAAGAAGGGCATTTGGGTTTTAAGTGTACAAGTGAGGAAAGCCTAAACCCTTTGAATGGAACCAAATGGAGTGTAAATATTTGTTGAAAGAAAATGTTATTGTATAGCTTAAAAAGTTTTACAATGAAACCACGAATTTTGAACTCAGATATCAGAGAAATATAGAATCTGTTGATAAATATCAAAAGACAAAAAGAGAGGGTGAAAAATTGATCCCTAATTGAGAACTATATGAGTGGAATGGATAAAAACAAATAACAAAACATTCTATGAAGTCTAAAGAGTTTTAGGGAGAGGTAAAGAGGACAAAATCCAAACAAGAAAGCATAAAGTCTGAATCTCTTTCAAATCTTAAGCATATGTCAAGCTATGTAGTGTGCATATGTAGTGTGAATCTCTTTCAAATCTTAAGCATATGTCAAATCTTAAGCATTATGCCTTGTTGTGCCATTCAAATGCCATATGTAGTGTGCATCATATGCAGTGTGCAAATGTGGTCCTGTGACCTCAACTCCACCAAGCACCAAAACAGCTTGGACATAACCTTGGTGGTTGGTTAAGCAAAAAGAATCAGGCCATCTTGCATTGTGATCTTTTCACACAAAAAGTACCAATATTGTTGAGAAAAACAAACCTTGAATTATGTAACCTTACCTAAAAAGATGGGACTTCAAAAGTGTAAGAGCCATCACAACCCTTGATTCTTGACCAGTATGGTACTTGTGTAGCTGCAACTGGGAATTGGCCATGTCTAGAACAACAATATTTTAGAAACTTAGTTTAAAATGGATGTAGTGTTGTAAAAGCTTAACAAATACATATATTATGATATAGAAATTAGACTTGGAAATACCTGTCACTGCCTCTATATCAGCAGCAGTGCCTGCTCCACAACAGTAAATGTTGGGTGCCATGAAATGGATTTTCTCACAATTCTTATGAGCAACAATGGGCCCTTCAGTGGCTCTTGTATCCGCTCCAAGGATGACTCCATCCTGAAGATGATTTGAGAATAGTATAAAGTATGAGTTTAGGAAACATCTATTCAATTAATCCACGACAAAGATTTTGTGAAGCAAATAGAGGAATACATGGGAGTAAAAAAAAAAAAAATATTCCGACAAGTATGAAAACATAAAAGTAATATTAATAAACCCAAGATATACTTGGCAGTTGAACCACTGGGCCATCAATTTCAATGAGAAAACCATCTATTTGTATCCAATTTGTTCTAAATGTTACTATTCCAGCCTATATCTACATCAATCAATCGATCTTTCTGATTTAAAGCCTATATACTAACATCTCATTGATGATTTATCTCTATACTCATCACTGTCATCTAAAGCCACCCAAGAGTTTCACCATTCATCTCTGTATTGTAAGAAGAAATAGGCAATAAGGCTTCACATGGAACGATCACAAGGGCACAAGAGGGCTTTACCAGTATCCACACATCCTTCCAGATAGGATGTGATATATTGAGTTCCTTCAATTATTCATTTTCCATAGGATATATGAAAAAGCTATAATCTATAGCTATAAGAGTCATTTGAGTTTCTGGATTTGGATATTGAACTATGTAAGTTTTGATCACCATTTCAACCATGTGATCTTGTAATTTAGAACTGAATTAGAAAAGAACTTTCTTGATGCAATAGAAAAGTTATCTTTCATAAAGGTACTCTTTAGTTTTGCCCCTTTCAGCTGCAAGAACGGCAATCCTTTGATATTATGTCAAGGTTTACTATACATTCATGTATAGATTATAAAGGTGGGCAATTTTGTAGTTACATTTCATCTTTCTAACTATCTACCCACGGACCTTATTAGTACATATATTTCATAAGACCCCGTTTTCCAAACTTGTTCCTCAAACATACATTCAGATCACGTCACACAACTAATGATAATTTCATTGATCACGTGGTCAATGGAATCATTATTTAACTACTATACAAGCAACTAAACAACCAATCAAGTAATGGAAAAAAGCTTGAAATTGATTAATAAGCAAAGCAACCGCCATAAGCTATCAGGCTACATGCCACTACAATGAAATTCAAAATGAAGTCAAATAAAGTGGTATAGATACACATACTTGGAAAATTAAACCAACAATGGTAGTACCAGTCTTGAGAAACTTCGAAGCCTGAACACCTTTCTTCGAGAGCATTTCATTTCTTCTACACAGATTGAAGCTAAATCCACCCTTTGGAGGAACATCTACTACTGCCCTGGACATTTTGAACCATATACAAACCTATTCATACAAAATCAAACCCATTTACAACATCAAACCCATAAAACTCTAGAAATCAAACTAATTAAACCAAATCCATTTAAGAAATCAACACGAAATTAAACTGAATAAATCATTTCAAACCTTAGAGCAAGAGTGAGAAATGGAAAATAGAGGAAGAATATCAAACCCTAGAGCAAGAGTGAGAAATGGGGGAAATAGTAGAAGAATATCAAACCCTAGAGCAAGAGTAAGAAATGAGGGGGGAGAGAGAGAGAGAGAGAGAAAGAAAACCTAAATGTAAGCTAGAGGCGAGACAATGGTGATGTACAATTGTGATTTACGGCAGTGGCAATGTGTGACGTTGCACGGCGGTGTGTTAAAATCACCCCATGTGAAAGGGGTGATGCTCTTCAATCTGAAAGCATCTCATTCCATTCCTTGATTGCGGCTGCCAACCACCGACAAGCCGCAAAGGAAGACAATCCATTCTTGACTAACCAGCTGGCCACCAAACCAACCTCTTCACCTACCTCCTCTGTATTGTGTATAAGTAGATGCAAAGAGAGTAGAGAAATAACAGCCAACTAAAGGAAGGAAACAAAGAGAGAGAGAATTATTCAGAGTGTTGTATAATTCTACCATTTGTTCAATATAGTGAATCCGCTGCCCATGTACGTAGGCGACTTGCCGAACCACGTTAAATCTCTTGTGTTATTGCTTGTGTATGTTTCCTGGTGTGTCCCCGATTCACAACAATTGGTATCAAGGCTCGGGTTGTGAAAAATCGAATTTTTTTTGAAAGTGCCCAGATTTCGAGGTGCTCGAAATCAACTTTTGAGCATACCAGGAGCAAGATCTCGACGAGAGAAGTCCAACCAAGCAAAGACCAGCCCTAGAAAATTACCCACGCTCCCTCATGCCCCACCTGAATCTTATGCCTGAGGCCCATTCTCACCACGCGCCGTCACGCGCCCGTTACAGTTCGGTGCGTCATTCCACACGCCTTCGACGCGTCACACGAGGAAGAAGGCGACTGAGAAGCAGCGCGTACAGCACACGCGCACTCCACGCCAGTGAGCCAGCTCATCGCCACGTCATCAACCACTTCAGCGGGCTGCCACGTCACCTGCCAGGTCACCAGACACGTCATCTGACACGTCATCGACACGTGTCAGACAGTCAGACACGTGTCCGCCATGTGTTGCCACGTCAGCCGCCGTTGACTAGTCAACCTCCGTTGACTAGTCAACCTAGGTGTAGAGAGTGATCCAGTGCTGCACGGCTAAGCAGTAGCCACAGATTTGAGGCGTTGAAACTGTTTTGGCCTGATCTAAGTCATTCGGAGTCCGCTTTTGACGATCCAATAGTGTTTTCCAACTATTTGGAGTATTCCGGATACCTCCGTATGGTCAATTTTTTGAATTGAAGTTTTGAAAAAAAAAAAAAACAGTTTAATGGCAGAATCTACAGAGACCAGATCAACCGAGTCTGTAAGTAATCCAACGAGTACAAGCAACTCTAGGTATTGGACACCGGTGTCCCATGCTAAGTTCAAGGTAGAGAAGTTTGATGGAAGCAGCAACTTCGGCATGTGGAGATGCGAAGTTAAAGATATGCTTGTCCAGATGAACCTGCACTTCACTCTGGGAAACAAACCAGATGACCCGGACGGGATAGAATGGGAGAAGGTGAATCTCCTGGCCTGCAGTTCCATCCGACTTTGCCTTGCAAAAGAGGAGAAGTACGCCTTCACAGAATATGATATTGCGAAGGACCTTTGGAAGGCGCTGGAAGATAAGTTCATGACAAAGAGCATTGAGAACCAGCTCTACTTGAAGAAAAGGTTATTTCGTTTTGACTACAAGAAAGGTATTTCGATGAACGAACGCCTAAATAACTTCAACAAAATTCTTACGGATTTGAAGAATTTGGATGATCACATTGGTGATGAAGATAAAGCACTATTATTGTTGAATTCCTTTCCTGACTCGTATGATCATCTCACTACTACTTTACTGTACGGTAAAGAGAAGATCAAGTATGTTGATGTTGCAAACGCCTTGGTGAACAATGAGTTCAGAAGGAAAGATAAGTTTGCAAACAGGGACTCAGCATCCGAGGCATTGACAGTTAGAGGCAGAACAAATAACAGAAGATATGCAGGGCGAGGAAAGTCTCGCTCAAAATCCAGAGGGAAATCTTCGACGTAAGACGCCTTGCAAAAGATTAGTGTGCCGCTTGTCACTGTAGAAGGGCATTGGGCAAAAGATTGTCCCAATAAAGACAAGACAGAAGAAAAGGTGAACGTTGCACGAGAAAGAGATAATGGTGAAGGAGCAGCCTTCACAGTTTCATCATATGGCCAGTCTGATGAATGGATTATAGATTCTGGATGTTCCTACCACATGTGTCCGAACAAGCAGTGGTTCTCGAGCTTACGAGAGTTCGAAGGAGGAATTGTGCTGATGGGCAATGACCAAGCTTGCCAAACAAAAGGGATTGGAACAATTCGACTGAAGATACATGATGGAACAATCAGAATTCTTGAAGATGTTCGGTATGTACTGGATCTGACAAAGAATCTCATCTCAGTGGGAGTTTTAGACTCCAAAGGTTACAGAGTAACCATGGAAGGTGGAGTCCTCAAAGTTATTTGAGGAGCATTTGTTGCAATGAAGGGTACTTGACAGGGAAATTTATATTTCCTAGACGGCTCTACAGTCACAGGGAGAGTGGCTGTCTCCACCAGCTCAGAAGATGATGCATCGGACACTTCTAGACTTTGGCACATGCGCCTAGGGCATGTTGGTGAGAAGGCTTTACAAGGGTTAGTAAAGCAAGGCCTGTTGAAAGGCGCCAAAACAGGGAAGCTTGAGTTCTGCGAGCATTGTGTACTAGGCAAGCAAACAAGAATCAAGTTTGGTACTACTATTCATCGTACCAAAGGGATTCTAGACTATGTTCACTGCGACGTATGGGGTCCTTCCAAGAATGCTTCGTTAGGAGGTAAACACTACTTTGTGTCGTTCATTGATGATTTCTCCAGAAGAGTTTGGATTTACACAATGAAGCACAAAGATGAAGTCTTAGACATCTTTCTTATGTGGAAGAAGATGATTGAGACCCAGACAGGCAGAAAGATCAAGAAGCTCAGATCTGACAATGGTGGGGAATATACATCAGATCCCTTCTTTGAGGTTTGCCAGAATGCAGGGATAGTGAGACATTCCACAGTTCCTGGAACACCGCAGCAGAATGGAGTTGCAGAACGCATGAACCGCACTTTGGTGGAAAAAGTCCGGTGTATGCTGTTACAGTCTAGATTGAGCAAGGCATTTTGGCGCGAGGCATTGAACTATGCTCGTCATCTTGTCAACAGACTACCTACTGCAGCACTAGATAGCAAAACTCCCATGAAGGTATGGTCAGGAGTGCCAGCTACTAATTATGATTAGTTACGTATCTTCGGATGTCCAGTTTATTTTCATGTTACAGAATCTAAGTTGGATCCAAGAGCCAAGAAAGCCATTTTCTTGGGCTTTAGTGACAGTGTCAAGGGATACAGACTCTGGTGCCCTGAATCAAAGAAAGTTGTCACCAGAAGAGACGTTACCTTTGATGAGTCTACAATGCTGACACAGCTAAATCCTCAATAGAATGAGGAAGCATTGAAGAAGTCAGTGTAGGTGGAGTTTGAGACTCCAGCAAAGACTAGTCAGCTAATCAACCATTCTGAAGAAGTCTCAGTGGATAGCTCTGAAGAGAGTTCAGATGAAAATGAAGATCCAGAGGCCCCACAACAATTAGAACCCATTGCAATCCGGAAAGGAAAAAGGGTTACTAAGCAACCCAGTTGGATGACCAATATGGTAGCCTATGCACTTCCAATCATTGAAGACAATGTTCCTTGCACTTTCAAAGAAGCTGTGCAGAATGTAGAAAGTGTCAAATGGAAGGAGGCTATGGATGAAGAGATCGGGTCACTTCATAAGAACCAGACTTGGGAGTTGGTGCAACTTCCAAAGGGAAAGAAAGCAATTGGGTGTAAGTGGGTTTACACAAAGAAGGAAGGCATTCCAGGCAGAGACAACATCAGATTCAAAGCTAGATTAGTAGCTAAAGGCTATGCTCAGAAGGAAGGAATAGACTACAATGAGGTATTCTCACCTGTTGTGAAGCATACGTCTATTCATATCTTGTTAGCTTTGGTTGCACAATTTGATCTCGAGCTCGCCCAACTCGATGTCAAAACTACTTTCTTACATGGAGATCTTGAAGAGGAGATATACATGTCCCAGCCAGATGGTTTTAAAGTTGCTGGAAAAGAGAATTGGGCCTGTAAGCTGAACAAATCTTTGTATGGGTTGAAGTAATCCCCGAGACAGTGGTACAAAAGATTTGATCAGTTCATGATGGAGAAAGAATACACAAGAAGTCAATTTGATCATTGTGTATATTTCCGTAAGCTTCCCGATGGTTCCTTCATCTATTTGCTCTTATATGTAGATGATATGCTGATTGCATCTAAGAGCAAGGTGGAGATTGACAAACTCAAGACACAGTTGGCAAGAGAGTTTGAAATGAAGGATTTGGGAGAAGTAAAGAAAATTCTTGGCATGGAGATCAAGAGAGACAGGAAAAAGGGCACGGTTTGTCTAACACAAACCCAGTATCTAAAAAAGGTGTTAGATAGATTTGGCATAAATGGGAAAACAAAAGCTGTGAGTACACCATTGGCCCCTCATTTCAAGCTTAGTGCTTCGATGTCTCCACACACAGAAGAAGAGCGAAAGCATATGGCACAGGTTCCATATGCAAATGCAGTTGGTGCATTAATGTATGTTATGGTTTGTACAAGGCCTGACATCTCACATGCTGTGAGTATGGTAAGCAGGTATATGCATGATCCAGGAAAAGATCACTGGCAAGCAGTGAAATGGATCCTAAGGTACATACATGGCACGATTAATCTGGGATTGAAGTTCGAGAGAGATAACCGACTCGGACAAAATCTGGTTGGATATGTGGACTCAGATTATGCTGGTGACTTGGACAAACGCCGGTCAACAACAGGGTATTTATTTACGCTTGCTAAAGGGCCGATGAGTTGGAGGTCAACGCTTCAGTCAACGCTTCAGTCAACGATGGCTTTGTCTACTACAGAGGCAGAGTACATGGCAGTGACAGAAGCCTTTAAAGAAGCTATTTGGCTCCATGGGTTAATTGAGGACTTGGGTATTGTTCAGAAGCACGTTGAGGTGTTCTGTGACAGTCAGAGTGCCATTTGTTTGGCAAAGAACCAGGTTCATCATTCTCGTACCAAGCACATTGATGTTCGTTTCCATTTCATCTGAGAAATTGTGAATGAAGGGGATATTTTGCTTCAAAAGATTGGTACTGCAGATAATCCGGCCGATATGCTCACAAAAGTGGTTTCTGGGATCAAGTTCCAACATTGTTTGGACTTGGTCAACATCTCTCGGAACTAAGCACCTTCGGGTGCAAGGCAGTGTTGATCGATCACTATGGACAGAGGGCAAAGGCATGACAGTCAAGGGCATCTCAGCAGGGGGTGCAGGACATCCAATCAGGGGGTGTATGATATCTTGGTTATGCAAAGTTCAAGTGAAGACATCCGAGACAGGAAGCATGGAAGAGATCTGTGGGAGATAGGAGCAGAGGCTCTCTCCAAATCAGAGAGTGGTGTGAGTTGAGTTGAGGATGTAGGATTCCCTCCTCCTCTTGTATCTCTGGTGTATTATCTCTAGCTTCAGGGGATGCAGCATCTCAATGAAGAGATGCAGATTATGTTGAAATTTAGGCGTGACAAGATTAGTAGCAGTGTGTGCAATAGATCACCTCACATGGGTTGAGGGGGTGATTTGTTGAGATCACCTCATGTGAAAGGGGTGATGCTCTTCAATCTAAAAGCATCTCATTCCATTCCTTGATTGCGGCTACCAACCACCGACAAGCCGCAAAGGAAGACAACCCATTCTTGACTAACCAGCTGGCCACCGAACCAACCTCTTCACCTACCTCCTTTGTATTGTGTATAAATAGATGCAAAGAGAGTAGAGAAATAACAGCCAACTAAAGGGAGAAAACAAAGAGAGAGAATTATTCAGAGTGTTGTATAATTCTACCATTTGTTCAATATAGTGAATTCGCTGCCCGTGGACGTAGGCGACTTGCCGAACCACGTTAAATCTCTTGTGTTATTGCTTGTGTGTGTTTCTTGGTGTGTCCCGATCCACAACAATGGTGAACGATGGTGAGATAAGCAGATCGCGGTGAGGCAAGGTGAGGTTTGGTGGCGTTTGATTTTGAGAGAGAAAGAGAGAGAGCAAATGAGCACTTGTTTGTATTCCAAACAAATTTGATACCAAAAAAAAAATAAATAATAATAATAATAAAAATAATGGCGCCAACTTGAAAATTTTCCTCAGTTCAAAAAAAAAAAATTGAAATTTTCCTTTTTATATTTTGGCTACTAAAATATTTTTTAGTCCCTGAAAATATATTTTTGGCGACCAAACTTTTAGTCGCCAAAAATAAAAATTCAACGACTAAATAATTTTAGTAGCCAAATCTAACTATACAGTGACTAAAATATTTTTGAGTTGCTGAAAAGAAAATTTGGCGACTAAACTTTTGGTCGCCAAAAATAAAAAGTAAATTTTTGTTTTTCATTCGGCGACTAAATAATTTTTGTAGCCAAAACTAGCTATACGGTAACTAAAATATTTTTTAGTAGCTGAAAGTAAATATTTGGTGACCAAACTTTTGGTCGCCAAAAATAAAAAGTAAATTTTTATTTTTCATTCGGCGACTAAATAAGTTTAATAGCCAAAACTAACTATATAGCAACTAAAATATTTTTTTAGTCGGCAATTGTTGCATTTTTAGCGACTAAATTTTTTTTTAGTCACCAATAATTAATATACCCCGACTAAAAAAATTTAGTAGCTAAATATTGTACTTTTGCAGACTAACATAATTTTTGGTCGCCAATTCCACAACTTTTGGCGACCAAAATATTTTTAGTCCACAAAAGTGGTTGCCAAAAGTGTATTTTCTTGTAGTGACACTACAACAATTTATACTTTTGGCGACTAAAAAGAATTTAGTCATCAAAAGTTGTACAAGAGGTGACTAAAAATTATATTAGTCGGCATTGTTTCAGAGTTTAGCTGCTAAATTTTTTTAGTCAAGAAATACTAATTATTGCCGACAAAAAAAAAAGTTAGTCGCCAAAAGTATCACAATAGGCGACTAAAAAAATATTAGTCGGCGTTAGTATAGGTTTTAGGCTACTAAATTTATCTTAGTTGTGGTATACTAGATTTTGCCGACTAAAAGAAATTTAGTCACCAAATAACTAGCATAATTTTATGTTTAATCTTTGGTGACTACCTAATTTAGGCGGCAAAGATGCATTTTCGGTGACCAAAAAATATTTATTTGTCATATATTAACTTTTGCCGACTAAAAGAAATTTAGTCGCGAAATAACTAACATAATTTTATTTTTAATATTTGGTGACTACTTAATTTGGTAAGCAAATATGCATTTTCGGTGACTAAAGAATATTTAGTCGTCATATACTAATGTAACAACCCCAACCTCTGATTAACGTTAACCCATGATTAATTATGCCTAATTAGTGATTAAGGTGAAATTTTGAATTAAAATGCATGTGGGTGTAGCATTGTGGTGTTTATATCTGTTAGGTGTAGAAAGATTTGTTCACGTTTTAGTTTCGGTTTATGAATTGAAAGCCTTATCGGCGTCTGAATAGGAAATTGACTTGATTTATGTGCTAATTAGGATTTATAGAATTTTATGGTAGGTTTAATTAAAATTCGGTTCGGAACGATTAAATTTGATTAAAATAATGCCATTTGCTTATTTTTGAGCCATTACCACTTATTAGGTTAATTGAACCCCACTCATCTCTTTTATTCATTTTTAATCACACTTGAGCTTTGAGAGGAAGAAAACGTGGGAGAAAGTGAGAGAGGGAAGAAATTGGGATCAAGCTTGAGGGTTAGGAAAAATTGCTAGGAGACCTTGGTGAATTGCTCAAGAACATCTCTAGCCACAAGGAATTAAGAACTTTAGGTAAGAATGTTAGTCTTTAGCCTTGTAATTTAGTTGATTGATGCTTGAAATCAGTTATGTAGACGAATTAACATGTGAATTGAACTAAAGGATGGGAACTAAGAGTGAATTCATGCATGCATGCATGTTTCATGGCATTTTGGAGATTGATTTTCAAGAATTCCTTCATACATGTGTTCAGTCCATTCTAATTGTGGAAATACAATGAGTTTCATGTGATTTGGTAGCATTTGATCATGTTTTGAAAAGCCTTAGCTCAAAAATGTACTTGCATGTGATGTTCATAAATTGATTTTGAATTTAAGTTGAGTTTGTGCAAAATTGATATCTTTTTGGGCCATGATTTCTTGAAATAATCCTTTAAACATGTTGTTCTATGAGTTATTAAGTGTTTTCCAAAGTTTTGGGTCCAGAAAATTGAGTTTGATGCTTCAAAGGTCGAATTTGAGCTTGGTGATCAAATCTGGAATTTCCAGAAATTTGATCCATGCTCGAGCGTGCACTCTGAGTACGTGCACTCCGCTCGAGCGACGATGTTTATGCTCGAGCATGAAATGCATATACCCAGAAGTTCTTGTGTTTTGCAGTCCGCTCAAGCGAGGGAATTTACGCTCGAGCAATAGTTTGAGTCTCACGCTTGAGCGAAGGTCGAGCGTCCGTCGAGCGTAAAAATCATACATCCAGCACTTTTTCATGAGTTTACAGTTCGCTAGAGCGAGGGAATTCACGCTCGAGCGGGGCTTCATTGTTTGCATGTCCACTCAAGCGAAGAAAGCCACGCTTGAGGGTGGACCTTATTTTAAGTAAATTTTGAGAAATGTTTTCCAATGCATTCTTACACCCTCATTTCATCCTAGGCATTTTTAGGCCATGTTTAAGACTCCATAATGAGGATTAAGGATTAGAAACACACTAAGAGCAAACGACAGAAGTTATGTACAAGTCGAACGTGTGCTTCAAGTGTGTATCTGTTATGTGTCGTGTGGGTCACGTGCCTCGTACTGTTTGACTAATCTGCTCCATCTGCCTGTCTCAAGGCCAACTGTGAGTAATAACTTAGTAAAGTTATGTTCAACTGTATTTATTTTTTGTGCGATAAAATAAGATTTTTTTTCCAAAGTGCTATGTTCTGTACAATGAATGACTGTCTAATTTATGATATGTATTCATGACATCCTTAGCATCATGTGATATCTGTGGCTGTTACCCGGTATCGGAGGTTCCTTTATGGAACTTAATCTGTTTGCACTCTGTTACCCGTACCGGAGGCTCCGTCATAGGAGCTCAGCGTACCTGTTCTCTATTACTCGGATCCGGAGGTTCCTATATGGAACTGGTTATTCGTAACCCTCACGTGTCTGTATCTGTTTTGTATCTGCTCTGTTAATGCTAATGGATGTATCACGTAAACTTACGCTTGACGTATGATTTCTATACATGATCTGGACAAATTATGAATTTAATACGAAACTGAACTATGATTTCTGAATCTGTACGGACTTATTCATTGAAACCCCTTTACTCTGTTATTGTTCACTGAGCTTTCGCTCACAGTTTATATTATGTATTTAGGTGAGCTGGCGCGTGATCAGGGCCAGAGTTGACGGCCCTCATGTCTGTTTTTGTTAGCCAATCGTTGTGCCTCCCGAAGAGGTTCCGATCGAATTCTAGTTATATGGCTGTTTTTGTACTTATGCTAGTCTCTGAATGTTTTGTAATGTCGAGTCCTGGGATTGCACTCTTGTAAATATTTTGTAAATATTGGTGTCCTTTGACCGGTATGCTTATGTATATATAAGTTTTGAAATTTTCTGTCCCATGTATATTATCACAGCTCATTGGGCCTTGTCTATTTTGTATATTTGCTTTCGTAGCTCCTTATTATTTGCTAATCTGTCAAGAGGCCTTTGGTAATCCAAGGATTACTGGCCGGTTACGATGTAAACCTACGGGGGCGGGTTTGGGTCGTGATAGAGTGGTATCAGAGCACGTGTTCTACTGCACACACAGGTCCATATGAGCTTAAGATGTCCTAGTAAGAGTTAGGGGCATTCCATCTGCATGTGTGAATGTGTGGTAATCCAAATGAATGTGAAGTTTGAATGTAAATTTGAGCAAATGAATTGAAAGAAACAAATAAGATTATGCCTATGTTTATTATCGTTTGATGTCTCTTTAGTAACATGGAGAATGCAAGAGGAAGTGATGTAAATGAATCTTTAGAGGCTCGCATGGGCCGAATGGAACAGATGCTTGCAGCATTGACTGAAACTCTGACACAACAGCAAAGACAACAACCTTTACCCCCTCTACCTCCGCTGGCACAAGCCGAAGTAGATAATAATGACATCATCAACTTGACACAAAAATTCATGAAAATGAAGTCGCCGACATTCTATGGTGGAATTGAACCGTTGAAAGCAGAGACGTGGTTACTTGAAATGGAGAAACTATATAAGGTGTTTCCTTGTTTTGAAATCCAGAAAGTCCTCCTAGCCACCTATACTCTGAAGGATGAAGCCCGAAGGTGGTGGTTACTGATTCGAGGTGGCAATGGAAATATGACATGGGCACAGTTTAATGCCATCTTCTATGATAAATATTTTTCCCAATGTTTCAAGGATCGGAAAGTGTCTGAATTTCAAGAACTTAAATATGGAAGAATGTCTGTAGCAGAGTATGAAGCCAAATTCACCAAACTGGCACGGTTTGCTCCACATATAGCGGATACCGATTACATGAAAGCACGAAAATTTAAAGGCGGACTGGATTTAGAGGTATTTGATCGGGTAGGCGTATTGAAGTTACGTACTTATGTGGAAGTATTAGACAGATCCTTAATGGCGGAAGCCACCATAGCCGCTATGAAACAAAGTAAAGCTCCAGCAGCTACAACAACTGATTGGAGAGGAAAAAGGTCTGGGTTTGGTTTTAAAAGAGGCTGGTCTTTTGTCAGTAAGAAGCAAAACACAGGGTCTACAAGCAGCTCAAGTCAGAGTAGTGGGTCTATCCCGGTCTGTTCTGATTATGGTAGAAGGCATAAGGGTGTGTGCTACCGAGTGTCCGGTGCTTGTTTCCGATGTGGCCAGTCAGGTCATGTGGTGAAAGATTGCCCACTCAAGTCTGAGAATACTAGCCGTCCTCCGACAAGTTCAGTAGGATCCACCTCTACGGCCAAAACAAATACAAAGGCTAATACTGGGAAAGAACCTCTGAGGCAAGGTCAAGTGTTCGCCTTAGTGCCCGGTGGCGTACCAAACACCTATACTGTGGTGTTAGGTACACTCTCTGTATGTTCTCAAAATGCATGTGTACTGATAGATTCTGGTTCTACACATTCCTTTGTATCGCATGCTTTCTCTCGAAAATTGACTAGACCATTAGAACTTATGACATATGTGCTATCTGTATCTATGCCGTCTGGGGGTTCTATGATGTGTGCTCATGTTTATCTAGCATGTGATATTATGATTGGTGATATGATGTTATATGTTGACTTATTGCCCTTGAACATTGATATTTTGATTGCATTTTGGGAATGGACTGGTTGACTAAATACTGTGCTACCATTGACTGTGCAAGTAAATCTGTTGTGTTTAGACCATCGGGTATGCCTGAATTCACTTTTACTGGGAATGGGGTAGTTCCTTTCCCATATCTGATTTCAGCTCTGAAAGCCATAAAACTGCTTAGGAAGGGATGTAAGGGTTACTTGTGTTGTGTACTGACTACATCATCTGACAGAACTAATGTAGAAGCTATCCTTGTTGCTTGTGAATTTCCCGATGTGTTTCCAAATGACTTACCTGGGGACTTAGTTGATAGAGAAATTGAATTCACTGTTGAGGTGTTTCCGGGAACACAACCTGTTTCCAAGACTCCCTATAGAATGTCTACCTCAGAATTGAAAGAATTGAAAACTCAACTCCAGTAGCTGTTGAATAAGAAATTTATCCGTCCGAGCACTTTACCTTGGGGTGCTCCGGTCCTATTTGTTAAAAAGAAGGATGGATCTTTGAGATTGTGTATAGACTACCGGGAATTGAAAAAAGTAACTATCAAGAACAAATACCCTCTGCCCCGAATAGATGACTTGTTTGACCAACTTCAAGGAGCCCAAATATTTTCCAAAATTGACCTCAGATTTGGGTATCACCAATTAAAAGTTAAGGCTGAAGACATAGAGAAAACTGCATTCAGAACTCGATATGGACATTATGAATTTTTGGTAATGCCATTTGGGGTGACCAATGCACCTACCGCCTTTATGGACCTTATGAACAGAGTGTTTAAATCATTTTTGGATGAATTTATTGTTGTGATTATTGATGATATCCTGATTTATTCCAAAAGCAGAGAAGAACATGAGAACCATTTAAGAATTACCATACAGACTTTAAGAGAAAAGAAATTATACGTGAAATTGTCAAAATGTGAGTTTTGGCTTGACAGTGTGGCATTTTTGGGCCATGTAATTAACAAGGATGGTGTTTCTGTTGACCCTCAGAAAATTGAAGCTATTGTGGATTGGCCTAGACCGACAAATGTGATAGAGATTAGAAGTTTTCTGGGACTTGCAGGTTGCTACAGGAGATTTGTAAAAGAATTTTCCAAGCTTGCCATGCCATTGACCTAGTTAACTCAGAAAAATGTGCCATTTGACTAGAACGAACAAAGAGAGGCCGTCTTTCAAGAGTTGAAAACCAGGTTAGTAATTGCACCAATTTTAACCTTGCCTAATGGTACTGATGGGTTTCAAGTTTGCAGTGATGCTTCCTACAAAGGTTCAGGGTGTGTGCAAATGCAAAACGGAAAAGTGATTGCCTATGCTTCTCGACAACTCTGACTTCATGAAAAGAATTACCCAACACATGATCTCGAGTTAGCAGCTGTGGTGTTTGCTTTGAAAATCTGGCGTCACTACTTGTATGTGGTAACTTGCGAGGTGTATATTGATCATAAAAGCTTGAAATATTTATTCACCCAAAAGGAGTTGAACATGAGACAGAGGCGATGGTTAGAGTTAATCAAAGATTATGACTTGTAGATTTTATTTCACCCAGGGAAAGCTAATACCGTAACAGATGTCTTGAGTCGAAAATCCAGTGCGAATTTGTCATGCTTGTTATCCAACCAAAAATAATTGCTAGATGACCTAGAACAGAAGGAGATTGAGATTGTCATGCGAGAACAAGGTGGAGTCTTAACTGCTATCTCCTCTCAACCTACAATTCTTGCAGAGATCAAACAAAAACAATGGGAAGATGAATACTTGAAAAAGATCATAGAAGAGTTTGATTCCAAGCCAAGGCCGGGATTTGTGTTTGAGAATGATGTGCTGAAATTTCAGAACCGTCTTTGTGTACCCAATTATTGTGATTTGAGAAAACATGTGATGACCGAAGCTCACAGTAGTAAATTTTCCATGCACCTGGGGAACACGAAAATGTATCACAACTTGAAACAGAATTTTTGGTAGCCTGGAATGAAAAAGAGTATTGTTGATTTCGTGGCTAGATGTCTACATTGCCAACATGTTAAAGTTGAACATCAACGACCCGCTGGTTTACTACAACCACTCCCAATACTAGAATGGAAATGGGAGCACATTACCATGGACTTCATTGTAGGATTGCCTCGTTCTTCTCGAGGTATGGACTCTATTTGGGTTATAGTTGATCGTTTAACTAAGTCTGCTCATTTCCTGACTGTTAAAACTATTTACAATGCTGACAAATTGGCCAATATTTATATGATTGAAATTGTGAGATTGCATGGAGTGCCAATAACTATTGTGTTTGACAGGGACTCAAAGTTTGTGTCAAGATTTTGGCAAAGTTTGCAATAGGCTTTGGGGACTGAACTGAGGTTAAGTAGTGCCTATCACCTACAGACTGACGGACAAACTGAACGGACTAACCAAACTTTAGAGGATATGCTCAGAATGTGTGTGTTAGACTTCCAGGGAAATTAGGAGACCTATTTGCCATTAGTTGAATTTGTGTACAACAACAGTTACCATTCAAGCATTGGAATGGCTCCTTATGAAGCTTTGTATGGAAGAAAATGCCGTTCTCCGATAGACCTTTATTGGGACCGGAACTTGTGCAAGAAACAACTGAGAAAGTGAAACTGATCCAGCAACGTCTGAAAACTGCACAGAGTCGACAGAAGAGCTATGCTGATGTCCGAAGAAGAGACAAGGAATATGAGGTTGGTGATCACGTATTCATTAAAGTGACCCCGATGAAGGGTCAAACTCGGTTTGGTGTTAAAAGGCAAATTGGCGCCAAGGTATGTTGGACCTTACGAAGTCCTTGAAAAGATCAATCCAATGTCGTGTCGGGTAGCTTTACCACCAGCAATGGAGCATATGCACAATGTATTTCATGTATCGATACTTCGAGAGTATTTGAGAGATCTACTCCACGTTATTGTGCCAACACATGTGCTTTTGAAAGATGACTACACTTACAAGGAAAGACCTATCCAGATTGTGAATTGCAGGATCAAAAGATTGAGAAACAAAGAAATACCGTTGGTGAAAGTTGATTGGCAAAACCACGGAGGAACCTATGCAACTTGGGAAAAAGAAGAAGACATGATGAAGAGATATCCGGATTTGTTCCCATTAGACCCAATGTTGTTCCAGAATGAAGGTAATTTGAGTTTTGAGGACCAAACTCTTTTAAGGGGGGAAGACTGTAACAACCCTAACCTCTGATTGACGTTAACCCATGATTAATTATGCCTAATTAGTGATTAAGGTGAAATTCTGAATTAAAATGCATGTGGGTGTTGCATTGTGGTGTTTATATCTATTAGGTGTAGAAAGATCTGTTCACGTTTTAGTTTCGATTTATGAATTGAAAGCTTTATTGCCGTCCGAATCGGAAATTGACTTGATTTATGTGCTAATTATGATTTATAGAATTTTATGGTAGGTTTAATTAAAATTCGGTTCGGAACGATTAAATTTGATTAAAATAATGCCATTTGTTTATTTTTGAGCCATTACCACTTATTAGGCTAATTGAACCCCACTCACCTCTTTTATTCATTTTTAATCACACTTGAGCTTTGAGAGGAAGAAAACGTGGGAGAGAGTGAGAGAGGGAAGAAATTGGGATCAAGCTTGAGGGTTAGGAAAAATTACTAGGAGACCTTGGTGAATTGCTCAAGAACATCCCTAGCCACAAGGAATTGAGAACTTTAGGTAAGAATGTTAGTCTCTAGCCTTGTAATTTAGTTGATTGATGCTTGAAATCAGTTATGTAGACGAATTAACATGTGAATTGAACTAAAGGATGGGAACTAAGAGTGAATTCATGCATGCATGTTTCATGGCATTTTGGAGATTGATTTTCAAGAATTCCTTCATGCATGTGTTGAGTCCATTCTAATTTTGGAAACACAATGAGTTTCATGTGATTTGGTAGCATTTGATCATGTTTTGAAAAGCCTTAGCTCAAAAATGTACTTGTATGTGATGTTCATAAATTGATTTTGAATTTAAGTTGAGTTTGTGCAAAATTGATATCCTTTTGGGCCATGATTTCTTGAAATAATCCTTTAAACATGTTGTTCTATGAGTTATTAAGTGTTTTCCAAAGTTTTAGGCCCAGAAAACTGTGTTTGATGCTTCAAAGGACGAATTTGAGCTTGGTGATCAAATCTGGAATTTCCAGAAATTTGATCCACGCTCGAGCGTCCACTTTGAGTACGTGCACTCTGCTCGAGTGACAATGTTTACGCTCGAGCGTGAAATGTATATACCCAGAAGTTCTTGTGTTTTGCAGTCCGCTCGAGCGAGGGAATTTAAGCTCGAGCGATAGTCTGAGTCTCACGCTCGAGCGAAGGTCGAGCATCCGTCGAGCATAAAAATCATACATCCAGCACTTTTTCATGAGTTTACAGTTCGCTAGAGCGAGGGAATTCACACTCGAGCGGGGCTTCATTGTCTGCATGTCCGCTCGAGCGAGGAAAGCCACGCTCGAGGGTGGACCTTATTTTCAGCAAAATTTGAGAAATGTTTTCTAATGCATTCTTGCACCCTCATTTCATCCTAGGCATTCCTAGGCCATGTTTAAGACTCCATAATGAGAATTAAGGGTTAGAAACACACTAAGAGCAAACGACATAAGTTATGTACAAGTCGAATATGTGCTTCAAGTGTGTATCTGTTATGTGTCGTGTAGGTTACGTGCCGCATACTGTCTGAC
Source organism: Camellia lanceoleosa (assembly GCA_025200525.1). Classification (NCBI taxonomy): domain Eukaryota; kingdom Viridiplantae; phylum Streptophyta; class Magnoliopsida; order Ericales; family Theaceae; genus Camellia; species Camellia lanceoleosa. Next base: position 92,425,051 of record CM045772.1, on the reverse strand, counting down.
TAATCTGCTCCATCTGCCTGTCTCAAGGCCAACTGTGAGTAATAACTTAGTAAAGTTATGTTCAACTGTATTTATTTTCTGTGCAATAAAATAAGATTTGTTTTCCAAAGTGCTATGTTCTGTACAATGAATGACTGTCTAATTTCTGATATGTAGTCGTGACATCCTTAGCATCATGTGGTATCTGTGGCTGTTACCCGGTATCGGAGGTTCCTTTATAGAACTTAATCTGTTTGCACTCTGTTACCCGTATCGAAGGCTCCGTCATGGGAGCTCAGCGTACCTGTTCTCTATTACCCGGATCCAGAGGTTCCTATATGGAACTGGTTATTCGTAACCCTCACGGTTCCAGATTCTGCTCAGACCGCTCTGTTAATGCTAATGGATGTATCACGAACTTACGCTGACGATGATTTCAGACATGATCCGACAAATTATGAATTTAATACGAAACTGAACTATGATTTCTGAATCTGTACGGACTCATTTTTTGAAACCCCTTTACTCTGTTATTGTTCAGTGAGCTTTTGCTCACAGTTTATATTATTTATGTAGGTGAGCCAGCGCGTGATCATGGCCAGAGTTGACGGCCCTCATGTCTGTTTTTGTCAGCCAACCGTTGTGCCTCCCGAGGAGGTTCCCATCGGATTCTAGTTATATGGCTATTTTTGTACTTATGCTAGTCTCTGAATGTTTTGTAATGTCAAGTCCTGGGATTGCACTCTTGTAAATATTTTGTAAATATTCTTATGTATATATAAGTTTTGAAATTTTCTATCCCATGTATATTATCACAGCTCATTGGGCCTTGTCTATTTTGTATATTTGCTTTCGCAGCCCCTTATTATTTGCTAATCTGTCAAGAGGCCTTTGGTAATCTAAGAATTATTGGCCGATTACGATGCTAAACCTACGGGGGTGGGTTTGGGTCGTGACAACTAACTTTTGTCAACTAAAAGAAATTTAGTTGCAAAATAATTAGCATAATTTTATTTTTAATCTTTGGCATCTACTTCATTTGGTCGGTAAATATACATTTTTAGTGACCAAAAAATATTTAGTTGGCAATACAACTCAAATTTTTTTGGTGGGAATATGAAATATTACCGCCCAATTTGAGTTTAAGTTTAATTTATTATTATTATTTTTTGTTTTTTTGTATCTCAGTTGAGATACATACACCAAACACCATGCACCAAACAGAGGTTGCTTGCTCTCCCCCTTTCTCTAACAGTTGCTCATGGTTGCTTTGTCATCGTCGCTCACCGTCATTTATCTTTGCCTTGCCTCTCATCGACGTTAAGGTTTCTCTCTCTCTCTCCCTCTATTTCTTAATTTCACTATTGCTCTAGGGTGTTTTTTTTTTTTTTTTTTTGGTTTTCTGATGTTGTAGGATTTTGATTTATGTGAAATGAGTAAATGGGTTTTGATTTTTGTTCTAGATTTAGGGTTTTTCAAAGCCCCTTTTATACTTTTGAAACCCTTTACGCTACACTCACTTCTCGTCGTTCCTGCTCAATGCTCATCTAGTGGGGTGAATAGGAATCTTTGGATATTTATTGTGTGTCCTAGGGTGTTGCCCTACAGAAGGGTATTATAAAAAGTTGGTATGTTTTTCCTAATTTTGAAAATCAATTTCTTTGTTTTCCCTAATTTTTAAAACCCTAACAGTCCAAAATTTAAATTTGTAACATTCTAGTCCTAGTAAAGCGGTGTGTATAGTCTTATGTATGCGCTTATATGTATTCACCACCTTCACCACATCTCCTATTTTTTTTTTTCTATGGATTGTTGTGTTTTTGGTTCTAGTTCTAGACCCACTTTGATTTTGTTTTTTTGTTTTGTTTTTCTATTGGATATTCTATTGATTCAGTCCTTATGTTGGGTGTGTATTATAATGTTTGACAAAAAATAGCATAGAAAACATAAACCAGCTTAGATTACCCAAACTTGTAAGAATAGGCCATAATTTAAATGGGGTTTGATTGAAATTTGTAAATTTTAAAAAAAGGAGCATGTAAGAGTTTCTGAATTAATTCTAGATATGTCAATTCTGGGAATAGATATTGATTATGATTGTCTTCATTGCTGCTTGTTGCCTTAAACATCTGATGACATTTATCTCTGGGCAGAACCTTATCACTTTTGTTAGGTCCCTTAGTGTTGTCAATTTTGTTGTCCCTTAGTGTTCCTGGAAATTTGGCTTGCTCGCTCGAGCGAAGAAACCTTGGTCCTAGTAGTTTTCATTATTTGCAAAATTACTGAGAAGGGTTATTATGCGCTCGAGCAAACCTTTTGGTAGCTCGAACGAAGACACTTAAGGCAATACACACGCATCAGTCTCGTTGCTCGAGTGACAGTTCCTGCGCTTGAGCGACCATCGTGGCCCTGTTTGCTATAAAGTTGAGTTTCAGTCAGATTTTAAGGTACGACTTTCAGATCTTCTTTTTGGGAATTAGTGTTTTCTTCTGGAGCATCTTTATTAGTTTCTTTGATGTTTGTTTGAGTTTAACTCATGGTTTGATAAGTATACATCAAAGGATTGTTTGATTGTTCAATACAAGAGTGTTCTTCTTCGGTGGATTCCGGATATTCAAGCGTGGAGTTTTTGAAGGAGTTCGAAGCTGCTAGTGGTCGTTGATTCGACATCGATGTTATGGATTCGACATCAAGTTGATCAATTCAAAGGCGAAGACGTTGGTGAAAGAGACACGGATTGTTGAAGACAATTTTGAAGAGTTTGGGTAAATTGGTGTTCTTTCTTTCTACATAGTGAATTGATTAGTGGCGCTTTGCCCATGTTTTTTTTTTTAATCACAATTAGAGGTGCTCCAAATGTGATTTTTTTTAACGTAAAAATCGTTTGTGTCGATTTATTATTTGTGAAACAACAATTTAAATCATTTTGTACGTGCTAGATGATTTAGATTGTTAGTTTTGGTTGTATGGGAATTGGTGCAATTAAATCTATTACTAATTAGTCGGTAAAATTATTAATTTTGGCAACCAAAGTATTTGGTCGTGAATAGGTCTATTGCCAACTAAAGTTTTAGTTGCACAAACACTAGTTTTGGTGACTAACATTTTTGGTTGGGGAATGGCACAATTGGCGACAAACATTTTTTAGCTTTTAAATGGTTTAGTCACAGTAATTATATATTCAACGACCAAGATTTTACTTGGCAAATATATATTCTTTTTCCTAAATTACTCTTGCCGACCCTCATTTAGAGACCAAAATGGAGAAAAAAAATATATTCGCAGAAAACTTTTGCCGACTAAATTTTTAGTCTGCAAAAGTATAATTTCCTATAGTGATAGCAGTATGTCCATAGGTAAAAACATATCCTGTTTGTGATTTGGCTTTGTGGATGTCACATCCCAAACCCAAGTATGACCATCCATGGCCCACAGGGCCTTAGCCCAAGGCACACGTAAACCTAAAACACGAATCTATAAACACATTGAATAAACTATACAATAGTCTAGTAATAAATAACCAAAACTCAATCCAGTGACGTGCCGCAATTATAAATGGCAAAACCAACCGTAATCAATACCATCCAACTTATGGGATATAAGCAACCCACATAACAAAATATCCTAAATGAACCTCAATAAAAAAAAAAAAATATATATGCACAAACTTGACATAACAATCTAAAACAAAATAAATAAATGTCCTAGAGGTCCATGCAATTGAGTCCACGCTGCGCCATGAGTCCACTCTAAGTCCTTCTAACAACAAGAAATGATAACAACTAAGTCAGCTGATAGCTCAGTGAGTAGCAACATGGATAGTATATATAGTTTTGAAAACAGGGATCAATTCCAAAATAAGATATATATCATAGAAACTAGATTGACATACAGTTTGATAAGGATAATTTGTTTAAAAAAGAAGGTTCCACAGTTCAACAGTTAAAATACTCATGTCTCTCAAAAACATGATAAATGACATTTTTCACTTAAAACAGATTACAACATGAACACCAATAATTTTCTGGGTACCAAAAAATAACAAGTAACATGCCACGCAGTTCTCAAGGCCATAAGCCCCGTTGGATTCGATACCGAACTAAGAGTCATCCTCAGGGTGGCAACCCGAGCCTTTTCTCTAAGACGATCGAATGGAAGGTCACCTAGCTTAACCTAGGTCTTTTCCCCTCAATCGTTGAGCACTAGAGTCATCACAGCCCAACCCGGATCTGTTCCCTAGTGGCCAGAGTCACCATACACAGTGGAATAATTTCTCTGGACTAAAATACACAGATGGTCCTAATAATCAATACACATCAGTTTCACAAAACATGGTAGTTCACCATTATAAACATGAGACAAAAACAAATAGTTTACAGTATGTCAAGTTCACACATATTTCAGAAATAATTTAATTCCATTGATAATATAATAATTTATCAAAACAGTTTAGTCCTGAAGCAACAATTAAATTTTCTAATAGTTCAGGGTAAGGGAACATTTATAAAAATATGTAGCATGAAACTACTCACCTGAAAATGAAATAATATAATCCTCGAATAGAGTATGAAAGTCCAACTGGTGTCCTGAACCAAGTATGAAGACTACACGTCACTACTAATTTAAAAATACTAAAGAGAATAATAAACTAAGTACCCCACACTAAAGCGTACTAACACAGCTTAACCCCACTCACTGTTACTCTTAAATATTATCTAAGTTCATGTTCTTTAAGGTCTAAAATCAGACAAGACATGGGTTCAAATCGAACCTTAATTAAAAGTAACTTTAAGATAAAACAGAATTTTAAACAAGCTTTTCCAACCTATTCGCTAACTTTGAAAATTACAAAACCCACTCCACGCTATTTGAAAAATTCCAAAACCCTCCAGATATCAACTAATATATCCTAAGTTTCAAACCCAATTGGTTTTACTTGATTTGCTTGTCAAAATAATTATTTACAATTAATTCTATCCAACCAGATTGTTTTCTGCAGCACTTTAAAGAAATTAATGGTTCCCTTAGTATACATGAGCAATCAACGCAAGGCCAATAATGTACGAACCTAGACTCGTAACTGGTTCTAATGACTCTAATTTGATAATTTTCGGATCTATAGCCAAAAAGAATGATACTCCCGAACTTACTGTTTTAAATCAGTTTTCTGAATAGATTTGAACGCATCAGTTTATATGGATTTTGACTCCGAAAAATTATGAAAAAATTATGATATCACATTCATTATGTAGTTAATCTACTGTAAAAATTTCAGTTCAAAATTCATTCGTTTGTTATGGTTTCTTGATTTCTAAAGTTTGCTGGAATATTAATATTCTTTGAAGCAACGTTATGAATTCAATTAAAATTTTTAGAATATTGTCCCACTCAGCCAATCCATTCCTTTTTCTTCCAACAACTCACAACACCCATATGCACCATAACTATGTATACAACATACCATAATAGAACAAGAATAGATTTATTGTTACCTTAGAGTTGTTGAGCCACAAAGATGCTTTCTCTCCATCTCTCTTTTCTATCTGTCTCTCTCTTGCATCCTCACGGTTGCTGAGTTAATTCTTCCTCACGGCTGCTAACTCAAATAAGAAGGTAGGGTTTTGTTTTGTTTTTTTATATATAATTAACAACTCCTTTTATTTATTATTATTATTATTATTATTATTATTATTATTATCTTTTAAAATTGTGGACATCCATAACAAATTTATTTTAGGTTTAAAATTAATTAAAAGATCATTCAATAATAATTAATTTGCGCTTTAGGATTCACCATCAAAATATTTGAGATTGTGAAATTATTATTATTTAATTATTTACTTGATTTGTATATTCGGGTTCTCACCGTGGATGTTCAATATCAATGCCAATGGACATGCAGTAATTATCAAATGCTCGAGATGTAAATTCATTGGCATTATTAAGACAAATTGTCTTGATAGGATGGTTTGAAAAATGTGATCGCAATCTAATAATTTGAACAAAGAGTCTGGCAAATGCAACATTACGTGTAGAAAGTAAACAAACATGTGACCATCTGGTTGATGCATCTATTAAAACCATAAAATAATAAAATAGTCCACAAGAAGGGTGTATGTGTCCACATATATCCCCTTGAATTCTTTGTGAAGACACCCCATTTTTGACCGTCCTAAAGACTTGGATGTTCTTGCAGGTACATCCAGTGACAAGTTTGATTGCTCATCGAACGCTCGAACTCTGCAAAGGAATACCACAGGTTGAGCTTTCCAAACCCTGCATCAATTCTATCTCATTTTTGGACCATGTTTTGGTCCTTCCGGCATGTTATTCTTGATGCACTGCTGGCCATGTTAAGGCATTGTCGGCCATGGATTTTGGCCTGTCGGCCATTGATGTGCCTTGCCGGCCATCAATGAGCCCCTGCCGGCCACCACTGATGGCCGATCGGCCACCAGTGTATCAGTAGATATTTTCTGATATTTTGTGCCAGCTGTTTTCACAGGTTGAGCCATCTGCTTGCACGTGTATGGCTGGATCTCTTTGAGAGGATTTTGTATCTTCTATATATAGAAGCCTTCCTCTTGAATGCTCAAGGTTGGAAATTTTGAAGACAAAAAATTTCTCTCTCTTTCTCTCTAGAATTCTCTCTCTCTAAATATTTTGCCTTAAAAGCCTAAATTTGCTACACTTTTGCTTGTGAGCTCTTGATCAAACTTGATCACCATTGTGTTGAGGTTGCTTGAGGTCCTATTTGAGCTCTAGAAGAGGATATTAGCTTGGTTTGACTTGCTTTTGTTTCCTAAATAGCACTTTGTCTTCAAAGAGGTAGAATACTTGTATTTTAAGCCTAATTTAAATACTTGTTTGGCCACCTTTGCATGCTATTTTGAGGCTGGTTTTAACCTCTGAAATCTATATTTTTATGGTTTAAAATGGTGGTTTGAGGTTTGATTTGAGTTAGGGGTAGTCCGCATTTTTTGTAGCTTGTTTATTAAAGAGTTGTGCCATCTTTCAAAGCTTTTAAAACAACTTTTTTTGGCTTTTTTATCCACTGAATTCCAGGAGATTTTCAGTGGTAAAAACTTTGTTTTGAGGTCCAAAATAGGAGGGGGTGACCTCTCTTGTGTCTTGTTTGCAAGTGTAGATAGCCTAACATGTGAGCATGTTTTTTTACCTTTTTGTGACTTGATCTCAGCATGTTTTAGCCTCTGTTTTGGCATGTTTTAACTCTGCCCAGAGCTGGTTTGGTCAGTTGAGCTTTGTATTGCATGCCTATGGTGTTGTGATCTTCACTGGCTTAATAAGTTAGGCTCTTAAACATGTTGTGCATGTGTTGCTTGCATGATTTAGTGTCATCTTGCATGCCATTTCATTATTGAATTATCTGTCACCTCCCTAATTTCTTCACTTTTCCATTTTCTTTGAGGTTGGTTAGCTTTAAGGTTGTGTTTAAGCTTGAGATTGAGACTTGTGCTTAATGGTTTTAATCCTCTTTTGAGGATTCCTACTAACCAAAGGCATGATCTCTCTCATGTCTTAAATCATCCTTTGGTTGACCTCTCTCTCATTAGAGGACAATCACCTTGGACTTAACCGGTTAAAAAATGATTTGGTAATGTAAAATGAGTAAATAAAACATGACAAGTAAAACATGAACAAGATAAGCATATTGTGTTTGCATCGCATGTGTTCAATCGGACGTTATATTGAACACAAGGTAGATTGGAGTATTTCATACTCAAAGTGATGAAATGAACCAATCTCCTTTGTCTCTATTGCCTTTGATCATTCATGAGAAGGTAGTGGTCTAGAGTCTTGTTTTTGTGCATTTATTAAAAGTGTACAACTTGGATCTTTGGCCATCATGCATTGAAAATGCTTGATTGGTGGTTTTGGATCCAAGAGTGCCACTCTTTTGATGTTTTGATATAATAAGGAGGGGCACAGTACAAATATATCCTTGGAAAACCCTTTATTTTCCTCTGTTTGTGCCCTGTTGTAGTGTGGTGATTTAGCACACTAGTGGCCGGCAGTGGCTCATTGATGGCCGGCAGGGGGCTGACAGCAAGCATTCATGGCCAGCAGGCCACTAGTGCAGTCCTCAGCATTGGTTTGGTAAGGTTGAGCAGAAAGTTCTGGAGTGTAGTCAACCCTGCAAACAGAGCCTCTCAAGAGCAAACTAGAGGGCTTTTCGAGGCGAAAATCGAGTGCATGCATATTCTACTTTCCAAAACAGAGCTGAGGCAGTGTAGCTTAGTACTTTGCATGTTTAGTGAGCATGAATTTGTAATTTAATTAACTAGTTGCTAATTAGTTAAGTGTTGTAATCATTAAGTAGCTTAACTTAGCTATTTCTTTATTTTGTTTTGTGATAATTAGTCTAATTAGTTTAATTAGCTTAGCTTATTCATTCAGACCCTCTTTCGTGAGGGCTCAATGTTGTAATAAGTGTGCGTGTGTGTGTATGTCTTCCAACTCCACAATTTTCTCCCTTTTATTTACCTGCTTTTGATGGTTAGATCAGGGACATTTTTAATTAGCATACCTTATGCTCCCATGTTTGCATCCATTTATTTGTCTTGCATACACCGAGGCTCGGCGTATCATTCAAACTGCATCGTATTTCAATACTTATTTGAATACGTGTTTCAAAGCATGTTATCAAATTGTTGCATTCATATGCCATCTTAGTAGCCGAGTCTATTAATTGCATTATTGCATGTGTTGCATTAGGTATCTTGCATAGTTAGGATCATGCATATTTCTAACTAGCCTTTGTTTTTGGCTTGGAGTACTCGGTAAGCTTTTACGCTTTAGCATATTGCATGAGTTTAATTGCCATAAATGCCATGTTTCGCATGCTTTCCATGAGGTTATGTGCTTACTCGCTAAACTACATGAATGTCTGTGGATGAAGGCTTTGTTACTTGAATTGGAACAATTTGACAACTGTGAGTTGTAAGCCCAGTTTGCAAAGTGGCAAAATCATGTTTTAAGTCCACTTGAAGTGGTAAATCCGCGTTTTAGCCCACTTGAGGGTGGAAAATTCAAACCATTTTCGAAAGCAAACATGAGTTGAATTTGTTCCAAGTGTTGCGATTTAGTCTATACTTGCTTGTGTGCGTCACATAGTAAAGTTAGCTAATAATCGGAATAAGAACACATGAGGTTTATAAAACATCATATCATGATAGTAGAGGCCAATCTTTGATCGAGGGAGTGGGGGTGCTCATTTCAGGACCTTCCCCTCTTGTACCCAAGTTCCTGAGCCGAGGCAACTTTGGTGATGACAGACACATGGCCTTTGGCATGAGTCAAGGTTTCCTTAATTTTCTAAAAATAAAACATTTTGGTGGCGACTCTATAATCTGGCAAAGTAGTCCAATTTTGACATTATTTGATTTAAAATTGATTTTCCAAAATGATTTGCTGGATTAAACTCTTTGGTGTTTATCAGTTTCACATTGCACTTTGTGAGATTAGATTCAGAACTGTGACAGGAGTCCGAACTGTAGGACCAATTCGAGCTCTCCGAAAGGGGGGCGCGTAGAAAGTCGAGTCTACAGTTTCTGGCGATTCTGCTGGGGATTTAGAGAACTTGACTTGAACTCATGATATGTTGTTTTATTTACACTTATCTGTTTCTTTGCATTTACATTGGTGTGCCAAAGTCACAGTGTTTGCCATCTGCTATTCCTAAGCGATTTACCGGAGGCTTGCTTGGAAAAGCGTGCCATAAGGCTGACTGGTTGCGGGCTCTGCCATGATGGGAACACAAACCTTAGATCTGGACTACCGCTGTATCGTTTGATCCTCCTTTCACTTCTCGGTGTTAGGAGCGAGAGGTATATTAGGTGGTCTTGCTGAGGCACCCTTTTGTTGAGCAATCGACCTAGTTGCATATCGGAAGCCATAGAGACTGTTCCAAACTAGGACAGGTTGCTCACCCGAATGTAGATTTGTTTGAAACCGCTTGCTTGCGTAACGAATTCCTAATTACTGACGAAATTAGGACAAGGTGACCCTACCCTAGCATAGGGGTGTTTTGGCTCTTTCTTGCTTGATATGTGCTTTTAGAGTGTGACTCTGCAGGAATGTATGTATCAGTTGCAAGTCTGGGTATCAGTTTGAGGGTATCAATTTTGAGGTAGAAATTTGGGACAGAAATCAGTGTTTGAGTACAGATTGTTCAGCTTATGATTTCAACTGTGTGTTGTCCTTGTCTAAGCTGAGGTGCTGTGCGTTTGCTGATTGTTGTTTCTTTTTTTGCGTTATTTTCCTTTTGCAAGGTAGTATTTCACAATTGCTTCCGATGAGGAAGTTTCCCCCCGAGCACTCTGGACCAGAGTCATGAGGATTTATCGATCTGAGGATCTTATTAGAGGACAACCAGTGTTTGCTTCGCTACCTCCGGTTACGAGACGGAGGACAATCAGGCATAGATCACCAGTTCAATAGTCGTCAATTCAGCGGTTACTATCTACGTCACCTGTGCGTAGACGGGCCTAGTTTTCTGCTTCCACCTCAGAAAGAGAATATACACCGGTTCTGATAGATTAGCACCCTGTAGACAGTATGGAGGTGTAGACGCGTCCAAACGTCCCAGGAAAATTTCGTTTTGTTCATTATGCTCACTACAGTTCGGACTCAATGCCACAGTTCTTAATCTGATCTTGCAAAGTGTAATGCGAGATTGATAAATCACCAAAGAGTCCAAATCTGGCAAATCGTTTTGAAAAACTGATTTTTAGAAAGAAGTGCCAAACATGGACTGCTTTGCCAGATACAAAGTCGCCACCTAAATATTTTATTTTTGAGAAATTTAGGAAACCCTGACTCGTGCCTAAGGCCACGTGTCCGTCATCACCAAAGTTGTCTCAGCTCGGGAACTTGGGTACGAGAGGGAAAGGTCATGCAATGAGCACCCCCGCTCGCCCGATCAAAGATCGGCCTTTACTAACATGATATCTTGTTTTTAAAAGCACATGTGCTCTTATTCCAGTTATTAACCTAGAATTACTATGTGATGCACACAGCATACAAGTATAGACTGGATTGCCTAAGTTAGAACAAAACATCTCATGTTTGTTTTTTAAAGCGATTTGCTACTCGCAAATAGGCTAAAATGCAGATTTTGCCACCCTCAAGTGGGCTTAGAAAACATGGTGATTTGCCACTCTCAAGTGGACTTAAAACTCGCAATCAATAAATTGTTCCAATTCAAGTAATCCAACCTTTACCCATAGGCATTCAGGTAGTTATATCACATAAGCAGTTAGCCTCATGGCATCTTAGCAGTCACTCACACACATGCAAGGATGCTAAGGCATAAACACTTATCGAGTACTTCGAGTCAAAACAAAAGATAGTTAGTAATCATGCATGATCCTAGCTATGTCAAAAATGCCTAATGCAACACATGCAAAATGCAACTAAGATAGGCTCTGCTATTCTAAAATGTCATGTGAAATGCAATTTGATACATGTATTCAAACAGGAATTGAAATAAAATGCAGTTAGTATGATGCGCCGAGCCCGGTGCATGCAAGACAGATGAATGAATGCAAACATGTGAGCATAAGGATGCTAATTGAAACATGCCCTAAAACTAACCATCGTAAGCTAGTAAATAAAAGAGAGAAAAAAATGGGGGTTGGAAGACATGCATCACACACATGCACACTTATTACAATAGTTGTGCCCTCTCGACGGGGGGTCCGAATAAATAATACAGAACCAACTAATTAACCAACTATACTAATTAAACTAGTTATTACACAACAAAATGAATAACAAGCTACAGCTAATTATTACACAACACTAACTAGTTAACAAATCAACTAAATTAGCAATTAAATAAGCATGCAAACTATGTGAAGTGGGCTGCCTCAGCTCTGCCTTGGATGATGAAGGATGCATGCATGCTCGAATTGCCTTGCTCAGAAATCCATCGCGATGCCCTGACTTGTCTCTGTTTGTAATTGATCTCAGAACACTGCACAAAGCTCCAAAAGGCTGAAACTCCACCAAGGAGACCTGTGGGAAGGCTGCCGACCAGTTGTTGGCTTTGGAGACCACCTGCCGACCACTTTTTGTGGTGAAAACCAGAAAAAGTGATCGCCCTGCCACTTTATCTGGTCGGCTGACCAGTTTTTGCTGCTGGTTTCCAGTTTGCTGCAACAGAGAACAAGAAAGGGGCATGGCAAAGTATTTGCAAAACATGTATGCACAACCATCCTCCCTATCATTACATAAGCTTGAGGAAGTATAGTTCTCGACCCTCGGGCCACCAATCGCGCATCTCGATGCATGATGGTCGAGGAGCCAAATTGCACGAATCAATGTGACATGAATGCACGCACGAACACATAAAGCCCAAAACACCATCATGTATAGTCAAGAGTGTCGGTGACCGGGAATCGAGGCACGTTTCATCACTTCGAGTATGAAACGTCCCTCATTTCCCATGTTTGGACTAACGCCTATTCCAAACACAATGCAACAAACATGGTATGCACAATGCGACTCAATCATGCAACTTAATGCAATACAACTTAGATATGCAAACGTGCAAAGGGGTAAACAGGTGAACATGCAACTAACATACACAATGCTATGAATTCCATGGCATACACAATGCTTATGACACTAGCATACACAATGCACGTGTCAACTAACATACACAATGCAATGAATATGGTATACACAAATGCAATGTTTGATCATGCAACCACATGGCATACTCAATGCTATGGACTACATGGCATACTCAATGCACAATAGACTTATACCAAAATGGATAGGCCTTGGCCATGTCCAAATCAACGGCCATTGACGATGAAATCAAGGCACCAAAACACACACAAACATGCATAATGCAATGGCCCAAGTCTAAGGCACAAAACACAACTTTCCATAAGCATTGAAAGGATGAACCATGGATTACAATGGCATATGTTCCAGCATTGAAATGGCATGCAAGATGACTTAGAATCATGCAAACAACTCATGTTACGCATGTTGAAGGGCTCAAGCATCAAAAGCTAATGAGGCATATTACACTAGAGGCATGCAAGGCGATGCTCAAATGACCAAACCAACCCCAAACAGATCCTATGTAGGCCAAAATAGTAGCAAAAATGAGTTGGGATGATGTCTTGAAAGGCACAAAAATGAGGCTCATGCAATGGCTCACAAATAGGGCATAGAAGCATAACTCTAAAGAGCACTTGAAGAGTGGAAAATATGGAAGTGTATCAGCCCTACGTGTTCTGAAATAACATTCTCAATGATGCCAAAACATGCAAATACCTCAAGTTAAGCATGCAAGGGACCTCAAAACTCAAAACTAGTCAAGGCTATTACACTATAAGCATACATGGCAAGCATCATTCGACCAAGGAGACTTAAAATAGAGCTAAGGCAACCCAAAATATGAACAAAACCATGTTGGAGTACTACCAAAATGTGCTAGAATAAAGAGCCAAAACATCATGTACTTGAAGCTAGTGAACAAGGTTTACACTACAAGCATATGGAGCATGTGAAAGGCTACTAAACCAACAAAAAACAGAGCCATGACATGTCAAATGATGGCCAAAAACCCACTGAAATGGAGCTAATACATGCTAGGATGACATGTTACTTTGATGAGCCATGAATGGGAGTATACTACACATGCAAGAAGCAAACACAAGGTGACCAAAATAGCCATAGACAGAGCTAAGGTAGGCCCTAAAAGTCACTAAAAAGTGTGTGCCTGAACCAAGCCTTGAAAGAATGAAGATGTATGCTCCTTTGATAGGCCAAAAATGCAAGCAAACAAAACCAAAAGAGAGGGGGTCACCCCCCTCTATTTTTAGGCCTCAAAACCACATGCCTACCACTGAAAATCCACTGGATTTCAGTGGCTAAAAGGCCAAGCAAGGACTAGCTCAAAGGCCCTAAGGCATGGCACAAAACAAGGCCAAACAAGACACAAAAGGGGGTAGAACACCCCCAGCACCCAAGGAGCCTCAAACAAACATGTTAAGTACTCAAAAATAAAGCTTTTTTAGTTTAAAGTTAAGCCAAGAGAAGCATGAAAATATGGCTAAGAGAGTGATCAAAATATAGCTAAAAGGGGGGCAAAGAAGGTTACCCTTGAAGCACTGTAATACCAGCAAATTTTCTGAGCCAAAACTAACTCTTAAGCTCCCTCAAGACCCTCCAGCAACTCAGCAACAAGGTAAGAGTGTTTGGCTATGAGGTTGTGTGTACAAGTGTGAAGCAAAGCACCAATATAGAGAGAGAAAGAGAGGGATATAGAGAGAGTGTAAGCTTATGCTCTCAGCCCAAAATCAGAACCCTAGCCATGGAGAGAGAGCCCCTCTTTTATAGAAAAACAAAGGTTAAAGCTTTTTGGAGAAGCTAAGATTTGGATGCAATCCCTCCATACACGTGTATGGAGGATACAGTCTGTGGCCTCTAGTTGGCACAGCTAGCATCCACTCAGTCTGCCAAAACAGGGGGAAAGTTGCCGACCATTTAAAGTGGTCGGCTTGCTACTTTAAGTGGTCGGCCGACCACTTCAAGTGGTCTCCCAGGGAAAAAACTGGTCGGCAGGGAGAATTGGTGGTCTCCACACTAAAAACAAGCCAATGGTGTGGTGGAAGACCAGCAAATATGGCCCAAAGACCAAGAAAACTAGTTTCTCGACCAGAAAATCGGTTGGCGGGAAGAAAAGTGGTCTCCAAGGAGAAAAATTGGTCTCCCACCCTTGTACTACCTTCTAAACAAGGGAAACAAGGTTTGTGCCAAAAATAAACAAACACGGATGCAAAACGTGAGTTCGGGAGGCAAAACACATAGTCGGGAGCCTCGAAAACTGGCTGTTGAGCACCAAAAGTGGTATTCAACCACAAAAGTGGTCTCCTGGACCATAGTGTCCCTCTAGACAGAGGAAACAAGGTGTGGTCCAAAAACCAAGCCAAACAGAGAACGTTAAGCGGTCCCGAGACAAGGCGCATGGCTGAAGGCTCCAAAAATCAGAAACTAGTCTCCAAACGGAAAAAGTGGCCTACGACCACAAAAGAGTGGTCTACAAGTCCTCTCCCTCCCTCAGGCAAGAAAAACCAGACTTGGTCTACAAACCGCGTCAAAGCACAAAGAGTTCAGAGGCCCGGAGGCAAGGCTTTCAGCCAAAACTCCAGAAACTCGAAACGAGCACAACATGCACTGTCACAGAGCGCTCAATCAGTGACGCTTGAGTCTTAAGGTCGGTCAAAAATAAGGTGTCCACAGGAGGATATGACGCGCCAACTTCAACAGACCATCGAGGCTATGCAGCGGGACGCTGCTCGCCAAGCGGAAGTTACCGCTCGCCAAACAGAGATTGCAACCCAGCAGGCTGAACTGATTGCTAGGCTTCAATAGCAACAGCAACCACAACAAGCAGTAACTTCTACTTCGCATC
Organism: Camellia lanceoleosa; assembly: GCA_025200525.1. NCBI lineage: Eukaryota > Viridiplantae > Streptophyta > Magnoliopsida > Ericales > Theaceae > Camellia > Camellia lanceoleosa. The sequence continues at coordinate 92,409,615 of CM045772.1, read as the reverse complement.
CACCCACAGTCAGGGATCCAATACCTGGGGATACAACTAATGTCTAGGAGAATGTGGACATTTCGGCGGGGCCGGTCCCACCTCAGACTTCCAAAGCACTGGTCTACCTAACGGAGGCATCATTTGAGTTTGAGGTCGATCCTATCACTCTGAAATTCAGCAAGCTTGAGAAGCTTTTCAAACAAGCTCAGGGTGTCAACTCGAACCCAGATATAGAGGACGGCTATACAGATTCGGCGGTGACATTGTCGGATAGATTTAAAATGCCACACATAGACCGCTTCAACGGTTCGGGTGATCCCATGGTCCACTTGCGGCTATTTTCAGATATTCTGCAGCAGATGGGCCTGACTAGATTAAAGAAGCTATCCCTCTTTGGCTGGATCTTATCGGGTATCGCGGCTATCTTATATGCTAAGTTGGAAGATTCTGTGAAGATGAGCTGGGAAGAGATGACTGAGGCCTTTGTCGCCCAATATTCCTATAACACTCAAATCGAGGTCACAATTCGTGATCTCGAGGCTACTTGTCAAGAGCCGAATGAGTGCTTCTCTGATTTTGTCACTCGATGGATGGCCAAGGCCTCCATGATGACAACTAGACCAGCTGAAAAAGACCAAATCCGGATGGTGGTCTACAACTTGCAACCGAAACTGCTGCAAAAGATGATTGTCTTACCCCTCCCTACATTTGCCGACCTTCATGAGATAGGGGTGCAGATAGAGGATGCGATGAAACAGGGTTTGATTGACCATGAAAAGGAGCAGCCCAAGAAGGCCTTTACACGCAGTTCAAATGCGGCTACAAGTAGTAACGTAGCTGCAAGGACCTCTGATGTTGGTATGGTCACAACCACACCGAAAACAGCCACCCCTTTTACTAGTAGATCCGAAACCACCTCACAACCTGCAAAGTACACACCCCAAGGCCAGAGGGTTTTCACCCCACTCTACATGTCTCTGTCTAAAGCCTTGGGGGTCCTGATCAGAAAAAGGCATCTGAAGTCCCTAGAGCCGCGCCCATTGCCTAATCCCCTCCCTCATACACACAACCTGGCCAAGTATTGTGCCTTCCACCAGCAGCATGGTCATGATACCGACCTATGCTTTAGACTCCGTCATGAGATTTAGGATCTCATTGATAACAAAGTGATAGCGCCTCCTGAGAAGCCTAACGTCACTACAAATCCTCTCCCATCACATAACCAACCCCCTCCTCCATCCAGACAAGTAAAGCTTATCCAAACAATGGCCGTCCCATACGACCCCAGCATATAAATCACTCCCTCCCACCTGCCTAAGCTGGTGCTGTTCATCCCAGAAAGCACAGATTTGTGCATGATGAGCACGCCCATATCCCAACCCGAACCCGTGGTGGTGGTTGTAGTAGAAGAAGGCATGCCTGAGGGCTCTGTAAGCTTAATTGAGGAAGCATAGAACCCCTGCTGCTACATTGTACCAACTGATCAGGCTAAGCCAGAGGTGGAATTACTGAAGGGAATGAAGGTTAATGTAGCCTGGGAGGACGGGCCAAGCCAAGGACTAGATGACTTAGCTGAGCTTGAGAAGGACATTAGTAATTTGCAGTTCTTCGATGAACAGGATCTAGGGAATGTATAGCTTGGCTGGTTTGATATGAACGGATCAATGGATAAAACAGGGTGGCTCAGTGATGAACTAGATGTTGGTGAGGGGTCTCAATCGAAGCAGGAACAGTTGGAAACAAGGATTGCTGCCTGAACGGTCGGCAACAAAAGGAAGTTGCCGGAGAGCATCAGTACTAAGAATTTTGCTCAAAAATTGGGTAGCTTGTGTGCAACTGATACAGAACAAGAGGTTGTGCTGAAGCGGTTCGAGCATGAAAGAACTGAGACCGATCAGAAGGCTAGAAAAGCTAAAGGTCTAGCTGGAACTGACCGGTATGAATACAGAGTGCCTAGCGAATCGAGCAGTTACTGTTCGCTTGCTGTCAAGGAATGTGGTGGGAAGATGAGGATTAGGGACAGAATCTGCCAGATGATACATGGTATGCCGAGGAAGTTGATCACATGACTCGGAGTGGGTGGTACTTTAAGCCCCTACACCTGGACCAACCAAAAGCATCAAGGAAAGATAAAGAAGCTGACATAAAGATAAACTCTTGGAAGAGGAAGCTGTACTGAAGCAGCTGAAAAAGATTCAGGCGGACATCTCCATTTGGGGATTGCTCATGGCCTTACGGGTGCACAGACAAGCCGTCTTATCAGCAATAGATAAGGCTAAGCTCTCTATTGACATAACTTCTGAGCAGTTAGTGGGACTAGTTTTCCCAAGTAGGGCCTCACCTACTTTGACATTCACAGATAAAGAATTGCCGCCTGAGGGCTCTGAGCACAACAAGCCACTATACATCTCTGTGGAATGTAAAGAGAAGTGGATACCAGTTGTCTTGGTTGATACCAAGTCTGCAATTAGTGTGTGTCCGTTGCACACGACCTATGCTATCGGTTTGAAACTGGCAGACTTTGTACCGACAACCCAGGTGATTTGGGCTTATGACAATACAAGTCGGGAAGTGATGGGGATAGTTTGAATCAGAACTCAAGTTGGGCCGGCACAACAGGACATTGAATTCCACGTCCTGGATGTTCCAGCCACTTTTAAGTTACTCCTTGGACAGCCGTGGTTGCACTAAGTAAGAGCTGTCTCTTCCACTCTACATCAGATGTTGAAGTGCCTCCATGGGAAGGGGGTAGCTATTGTTTTTGGAAACTCTTCCATACATCCTCCACCGGAAGTCACTACACCGGTGCTAGAAATTGTACACGGGAAGGAGGATGTCTTTTTGTCTGGGTTCACCTTGGCCGAGGCCTAGGTAGTGCAAGATATTCTGGCTATTGATGAGGGGTTATATGTCAGTGCTCAATTCATCTACCTCATGAATAAGCTGCAACATGTACCGGGAATGGGATTGGGAAGGAGCAGTCGGAAGGGCTTCGCTGCGTTGGCTGAAGTGCCACACAACCCTTATATCTTTGGTCTAGGATACATGCTTACCAAAGAGGATTGGGTAAGGAAGGGAAAGGAAATGGCAGGAAGAGCCAAGGCAAAGCAAAGTGGGAGGCCCTACGAGCTTGTACATAGACCCATTCAAGGAAGCCTGAACGACCGCTTTGTCTGGGAGTGGGAAGATTTTCCATTTTGTGGCTTTCTTAAGCCATGGCTGAATTCTGAAAAGCGGCGCTTACTCGGCTTTGAGATCTTTTTCAACCTACAGTTGTAAGGGGATGAAGTTGTAGAAGAGCAGATTGACGTACTAGCTGAGATTGAATAGTGTATAGAGGATGAGTCCGATGGCATAGACCTTGAGCTGGGAGCAGCGCTGGCTTGTCTCTTCTCAGATCCTCAGATCACACCAGAGAGCTTGGGGATGACTTATTTATTTCTATGATTAGAGATCAATCAGTTATGGGCCCTTCTTCCGACATTTTGGATACATCTATCGCACCCTCCCTCGTTTGGCAGTTTGAGGAAGGTTTTTCGTCTAGCAGTTCTGAATCAAGTAGTGAACCAGAATCTGATTCCACAGAGTCTGTGGAGTCAGAATTAGATTCTAGTTCTTTTGAGTTAGAGTCTGGTATTCCTAGGGTTGATAACCTGGATGCCGTTGTATTGTCCAGGTCATCTTTTTCCTTTTCTTTTGAGTTGGTTGTAACTGAGGAATTGGACGAATTGGAAGTTGTGAATGAGAATGGTTCCACTGCTATTTCTGAGTACTTTTCTATGCCACTTGGGTATTGAATTAATTAGGACTTTCAAAACTTTGATAAAAATGACGAGTAAGAAATTCCTCCAGTTTTAAAACATTTGATTGATTGAGAGGAGGAGAGGTTTGTAAAACCCTTAGTTGATGAAATCACTTCAATTAATGTAGGTACTGAGAAGGATCCGCATTTGGTCCAGATTGGGTCCACGTTGTCTTCAGCGGAACGAGAACGCTTAGTCGCTTTATTAAAAGATTTCAAAGATATTTTTGCGTGGTCCTAAAAAGACATGACTGGAATCGGTCCTGAGATTGTACAGCACTGGATTCCTCTTGACCTTCAGGCCCGACCCGTCAAGCAGAAGTTTCGGAGAATACACCCGAACTGGGCTCTGAAAATCAAGGAAGAGGTCACCAAGTAGATAGATGTAGGGTTCTTGCTAGTATCTGAGTATCTTACTTGGTTGGCCAACATTGTTCTGGTACCGAAGAAAGATGGCAGAATTCGGGTGTGTGTAGATTTCAGAGATCTGAACAAAGCTAGTTCGAAGTACGACTTTCCTCTATGGCACATTAACGAATTGGTAGACTTCACCGCAAGGCATGCGTTGATCTTCTTTATGGATGGCTTTTTTTGGGTACAACCAGATCTTGATGGCACCCAAGGATAGGGAGAAGATTGCCTTCACTACGCCGTGGGGAACCTACTGCTAAGGGTGATGTCGTTCGGTTTGAAGAATGCTAAGGCTACTTATCAATGGGCTGCAACTACGATCTTGCATGGTATGATCCACAAAGAGGTGGAGGTGTATGTAGACGACATGATTGTTAAGTCCAAGGAAACAGAGGGCCACTACACTGCCTTGAAGAAAATTTTCCAATGGATCAGAGAATATCAGTTGCGATTGAATCCTCAGAAATGTACTTTTGGTGTCACAATAGAGAAAATGCTGGGGTTCTTGATTACACAAAGGGGCATTGAAGTCGATCCTTCCAAAATCAAGGCCATACTAGAAATGCCACCACTAAGGACTGAGAAGGAGGTGCGAGGCTTTCTGGGTAAAGTGCAATTCATAAGATGGTTTATTGCAAAATTAACCTTGACTTGTGAACCATTATTTGGTCTCCTGAAGAAAGGAAATAAATTCTAATGGGATGACCGATGCCAGGTTGCTTTTGAGTAGATCAAGCAGTATCTACAGAACCCACCCGTGTTGTCACCGCTAGAGCCAGGGAAACCGTTGATTTTGTATCTGTTAGTAACCGACACGACAATGGGCTGCATGCTTGTGCAGGAATTTGAGGATAAAATAGAGAACACCATCTATTACCTGAGCAAGAAGATGCTGGAATATGAGATCCATTACACTCTGCTGGAGAAGGCTTGCTTGGCCATGGTATGGGCTACCAGGAAGTTGAGGCACTACCTGTTAGCTCACTCTGTAATTCTGGTTTCGAGATTGAATCCTATCAAATATCTCTTCGAGAAACCAGCACTTACGGGTAGGCTATCCCATTGGTTGCTTCTTCTCTCCAAATTTGATTTGAAGTATATGACTCAGAAGTTTGTGAAAGGAAGAGCGGTAGCGGAGTTCCTAACCGATCACCCAGTGAAGGGAGACAAAGCAGTAGAGTATCTGTTCCTAGATGAGGCTATTCTATAACTTGAAGAAGAGATTTGGACTATGTACTTTGATGGAGCATCTAACCAATACAGGTATGGGATAGGGGTGTTGCTGATAGCGCCGGACAATTCCCACATATCTTTAGCTTTCAAACTCCAGTTCAAGGTGTCAAACAACGAAGCAGAATATGAGGCATGTATCGCTGGCTTGGAAGCTGCCCTGGAACTAAAGACAAAACGGTTGGACGTCATTAGGGACTCGAACCTGGTTGTGTCTCAAGCGAAAGGAGATTGGAAGGTTAAAGAAGAAAGGATGAAAATCTATCACCAAACCCTGAACATTCTGATTCCTAGGTTTGAGAAGCTAACCTTTATGTATCTGTTAAGAGAGAGTAACAGGTTCGCTGACGCCTTATCAACTCTATCTTCCATGATAGACATCCCTTTAGGAGTCCAGATGCGTCCAATCATTATTGAACAGAGGTATGTGCTGGTTTATGAGTTAATCGTTGCAATAGATAAAGTACAAGATCAGAACCCCTGGTATCATGACGCCTGGAACTTCTTGGAAAAGGAGGTTTATCCATCAGGGGCAAATGCCAAAGATAAAGGGGCGATACGACGAATGGCTGCTCAGTTTATCATCTGTGGGGGTAAATTATACAAACGAGGCCATTTGGGAATGCACAAGCTGTGTGTTGATGAACAAGAGTCGAAGCGCCTAATGGGGGCAATCCACGGGGGAGAGTGCGGAGCGCAGATGAGGGAAGTGATGCTATCTCGAAAGATTCTCAGACAGGGTTACTACTGGTCAACCGTGGAGGAAGATTGTATTGGTTTTGTTCGGCGATGCCACAAATGCCAATTCCATGCAAATTGCATGAATATCTCGCCGTCGAAGCTGTACAACATGAGTTCACCGTGGCCGTTTTCAGTTTGGGGAATTGATATTATTGGGGTAGTTACTCCGAAGGGGTCAAACATGCATGAGTATATCCTGGTGGCAATAGACTACTTTACAAAGTGGGTCGAGGCCTAATCCTATGCACTATTGAAAGCATCGCATGTAGCCAAGTTCATCAGGAATAATATCATCTGTCGTTATGGGATCCTGAATGAGATCATTTCGGACAATGGTTTCCACTTCAAGAAAGAGGTGATCGACTTGTTGGAGAAATACAACGTGGCTTTTCATAAGTCGTCCATATATCGGCCGCAAACCAATGGAGTTGTTAAGGCCGCCAACAAGAACATCAAGCTCATTTTGCAGAAGATGGTCAAAATCTACAGGGACTGGCTAGATAAGCTGCCATTTGCTTTTTGGGGCTACAAAACATCAATTCGAACTTCTACTAGGCAACTCCGTATTCTCTAGTTTATGGGATAGAAGCTGTTCTGCCGATTGAAGTTAAGGTTCCGTCGCTGCGGGTTATGGCTGAGTGCCAGATAGCAGAAGCGGATTGGCAGCAGAGCAGGTTCGAGGAACTAATGCTGTTCGACGAGAGGAGGCTGAAAGCACTGTACCACATCCAAGGTTATCAATGTAGGATTGCTAGGGCTTTCAGCAAGAAAGTTAAGTCCAGGAATTTGAAAGAAGGGGATTTGGTTCTCAAAGACAACCGAGCTCCCTTCCATGACCCTAGGGGCAAGTTCAGACCTAATTGGACTGGTCCTTACATTATCAAATATATTTGGTCGAGTGGAGCTGTCATTCTTATGGACCTAGATGGCCTAGAATTCTCCCAACCAATCAATATGGACCAATTGAAGAGATGCTACCCTTGAGAGGCTCGTTAGGCCAAAAACCCGAAAGGGCGACCTAGGCAAAAGTTAGAGCATAAAAAATTAGAAAAAGAAAAACTAAGCTCGCAAGGTTGAAAACCCATAAAGGGCGGCTTTGGCAAAAGTTAGAGTGCAAAAAGAGAGTGTTAATACCCGAGTGATGCCGAACCGACTACGTAAGGCTTGATTCCCATTTTCAGGATACGTAGGCAACTTCTTTCTGAAGTCCATCCATAAGCACTTCCAAATCAACTGTGTCCATGTGATTGTTTTGGTCATCTTTGTCTTTTCTGCATCTAAGAGTTCGGTTGTGATCTTTGCTATCAAAGCTGGTTACAGTACAGTGCAGTGCTATTCAGACAAGGGGCAACTTTCCAGTTATTGGATTTGGGATTGTACATCTCAAGGATAGATTCTGAGTGTGTCTAGTTGTGATCCTTATCGAAAATGGTTTTGAAAAGTTTTTAATAAAAGTTGATTTTGTTCAAATTAATCTTCTTACAACTTAGACCATCTTTGGACGAAAAGGAAAATTTTTAGTATCCACAACCTTCGATTTCATTGATTTCAATACAAAATTCTCCGATTCTTGATACAAATCGAAGTTGCTTTTTTATTACATTCAAAAGGAAAACTTGAAAGTACAGATTAAAGCAATAAACTTGGGGCATAGTTGAGTTAGGTGTTCCTGCGTCCCCTCCTAGAGCTTGTGGAAGCTTCAGATGCCAAAGTAGGCCCGGTTTGCGCCTCATCTTTAAGCCAAGCTATGCATTCGCCTAAAAGGGCGTAACTAAAATTGGGAGCCAGAGCCAGAAGTTCTGGAAATGAAGCCGGGTACTCTACCCCTTCTTCTGAGCAAGTCTGGTCTTGTCCGAACTGAAGTCGGAACCGAAATGGAAAGTAGAAGACATAGTGTGTTAAGCCAATCAACTGAATGCTAGGCTATCGGGACATGCTGTAGCTCATCTCAGGCAAATCAAACCAGGGGCAACGCCAAGTAATGTCAACAGCAGACCTGTTGCACATCCAATGACACCACCACCCCTCGTTCGGGAAATCGACTAGCCGTTGGCGAAAGAAGTAGCCGTGTGCTAAGTATGCAGGCAAGAGTCCTCTACTTTCAACCTATCCATGAGCCATATCTGGGGAGGGATGAAAAATAAGAGAGATAAAAGAATAGAGAGGTATATGTGGAGAGAAAAAGTGAGAAAGGGTTTTGAGAGAAAAACAAAGCCTGAGTGCTGAGTGATGTGAGAAAAATATGTGAGAAGGGTGGGAAACATTAACTGTAAGAGTGGTGGACTTCCTGCAAATTTGGTTGTCTCCTAGCAATGGAAAACATCTAAGCCCATCAAAGTCTCGGCCAATGACAAGCCAATGCAGCTCTTGCCATCTTTCAAGCCTTGGGTAACTTCGATCAAGCGAATGCTAGACCCTCCGAAACCAGTGACAAGTAGAAAATGAGCCAACATACACAAGCAGAAGGCATGCTATCGAAAACCTTGCCAGAGACGGTCGCCGCGATCGTTGGCATCAGAAAATCGATGAACCAAATTGGGAATATCCAACTCCCTGTTGTGAACCAAAGATCGGACATTGTGTAAAGTGAGCCCACACATCCGTCCTAAAGCTTGGATATGGCTAAAACGGGACTAGGGCAAGATTTCCTCGTCACGCCAGGATTCCATCAAAGCTTGGAACTCTTCAATTGTGGGGCACATCACTTGCTCCCCGAAGCTAAACACATATGTAACCGGGTTCCAACATCTAGCCACGACATGAAGGAACGGAAAACACAGTGGAGTATGACTTAGCGGGAATAGTGCGTTTATCCTAAAACCCCAGAAATTCAACTTTTCTGAGCCATCTAAATTCGCAATCCAATCGAAGAGTTTTTCGATGAAGAATGACTCCATTTGGGGCAAAAATAGAGCTGGAATGAAGAAACCACGAAGGTGGAGCTTTTGCAGAAGATAAGGTAGTGAGTGGAGACCAAGTGTCAACGTTTTGGAAGGTCTGCTCATCGATGGCCGGCAGGGTTTATTGATGGCCGGCAGAGGCTCATCAATGGCCAGCAGGGGCACATTAATGGCCAGCAGAGGGAAATGATATCTGGCAGACCATCCTCCATGGCCAGCAACCTCATTTTCATGCTCAATGGCCTCATTTGTGAAGATTCAGTTGTTTTCAGTAGTTGTATTATGTTATTGGCATCTTTTGAGGTCTTGTTTTTGGTCCTTTTGGGGCTTGAGCATGTTTATTTAAGTTGTAATCGTCTGGTTTTGTTTATTGAGTTGTATTTATGTTGTTTATTGAGTCCTTGTCTTGCTTATCGAGTTATATTTACATTGATTAGCCTGCCAAGACCTTGTGTTGTTTATCGAGTTGTTTTGTTCTTTCAGTTATTGATTGGTTCACTATCTGATTAAGACAATATCATTAGAATGTGCAGTTTTCAAAAAAGATCATTCTCATTTTCATGCTGTGCGATGTTAAGCAATGCTCAAAATGCAAAATGCAACACTTTTTAAATCAAAAGCTGAGTTTTCATTCTAATCATGGTCACTTTTTGCAAAAGAGTACAAGTTTTACAAAGAAAATAAAATTTCCTAAGGCTATACAATGTGCTAACACTACTAGCAAAAAGAAGACAAAGCAAAAAGCATCTAAATCGGCGCCAACCACCTTAAGCTTGAGAGGCTCTCTTCGTCCTCTTCCTTGGCGGAGCGGACTCTGAAGCACTATCTCCATCGGCACCACTGTCTGAATCTGAATCAGAGTTTGAACCAGAGACCTCCTCCATCTCTCCAGTCTCACCGCTAGCAGAATCCGAGCTGGCGCCGTTGTCTCCATCCTCAGATGACTCTAATTGTGGACTCGCTACCTCACCATCATCCTCGTTCATCTCATCATCATCCTCGTTCAAAATGGGCTCTGAGGGGCCACTCTCGCCGCGGATGCCCCTAGCTTTACCTTGGTTGCGTATCGGAGCCTGTCTCCCTCTCCTCCCTGCTGCTGGGGCATCTAGTGGAGCCATGGATCTGAAAAGGGCAGTTTGTCAGAATACATTAGTTGTGAAGTATATCAGATGCAGTGTATGTATGTAATGTATGGGAGTAGAGTATCTATGCAGTGTTTTAATTCAATGAATCAGATCAGTGTAGTTTGGAGCAGGTTCTAGTCAAAATGCTAATGCGTCAGCAGAGAATTTCATGGCATGAAGTGCAAACTAAAGGAAATTATCGAAATCCTGTAGAGACTGAGCAGGTTCATGCTCGTTTGAACCATCTCCATCAGAGAAGCTGCTAGCTCGAGAGCCTGCCCAGCGTACTCTATAGATGCCTGTAAATATGTTGAAATGATCAGTGGTCTATAAAGCATAATTGAAATGAACTGAATATGCAAAATGTAAAGTATGGTACATACCGGGGTTGGGCCTCGAACTCCGACAAGCTCGTGACTAGTTGGTGCAAGCTTAATGGGAATCTGATAAGTCTCCATTGTGGATCGCCAGCAAGTCAGTTTAGTAGGCAGCTCTGGCCATCCCGCTCTCTGTCTCTCCCCAGAATCTCTCCTACAACGGGTCCTGGTCGCTCTGGTCCCTCTGTCTCTCTCTCTCTCTCGCAGCTGGAGCTCTCACTTCCTCACCTCCACGAACGCCAGTCAGAGGCAGCATCAGATGTGTCTGGATGAAGGTCGCATAATCGCCCTCTACACGGAAGTAGTTCGCCTCCAGTCCTACCATGAACTGGATCACCTCCTCAGCAGAAAGTCTGTGCGTCGCCCTCATGGACACTGGAGGTACCATCGGTATGAAAAGGGCAGGTAGTCCTAAAGTCTGGCGCGCAAAACACTCACCCAAGAACTAGGCGCGGTAAATCGGTCCCTCGATAAGGATATGATGGCGAGTGATGACCCTAGCTGTGTCGTACTGGAATCGGAGCCCCGATGGTATCGCATCCCACGGCTGCCATGTGATCTGAAAATAAGAGAATGAACAGATGATTAGTCACTGTCAATTCATTAATGGGTGTATCAAGTTGATTGAAAAGCAGAATAACTTTGTTTTGAGTTACCTCACGCGCCGCAACCAAGTTGAAGTACTGGTGGAAAAACATAAGGTTTTCTCGGGTCCTGCAGCGAAGTTGGCCGTCGTATACCTGAGAGAACAGGACTGTTGTCGGGACCTCCTCTATAGGCTCGGAGGCAAGAGTCGGGAAGTATGCGTACACCCACAGCTGCAGGGAAAGTGTGATCAATATAGTGTATGAGTAGATACAGAAAATGCAAAGCAGAAAGCATACAGTGTATGAATAGATATAGGAAATGCAGAGCAGAAGGTACATGTGTTGAACAAATGTAAAACAAAAAATGCTAAGCAGAAAATGTAAAGCGAAAAGGGGGAAATAAGTTGTGTACCTCCCAAGCTCGCTAGTAGACACCAATCATGCTTCCACTCATGCGAGAAGTCGAGCTCATGTATCTATACAAAGTGGTGAGGCCAGCTCTGCCCCAGTCATAGAACTGAACTCGCTGGAGCACTACCAAGGTGCTTAGTAGATACAGGCCCACGGTATTCCACCTGTTCAAAAACAAGGTGGTACCGAAAAGGAACATAAAGAAGCCCCTGGCATACTACTTTGTCTCCTCGACCGTCTCAAAGCTCAGACTTCGAATCGCTCCTCAAACCAAAGAATATCAACCATGCCTCGACGAGTGTTTGGGTGTGCTTAAGCAAAGGCGCCCATGCGCCTCCCACTTTCCCATATTAGGGTCGAAAGGGATCGGATCGCCCCCTACGCCCAAGCCAGTGATCATGGCAAAGTCGTAAGGAGTTATCGTCATCTCCCCCGTGGTGGAGAAATAGAAGGAGTTGGTGGTATCCTACCACCTTTTCACTAAAGCCCCTAAGAAAGGACGTCTCGCTACGACCCAAGTCAGGCTAGAGCAAAAGAGACCAAAGCCTGTCTCATCAATAATGTCGCGAACCCTAATTGGGAGCTCACTATACCAGTCTCGAGCGGTCATAGTATCGTAGCCTCTGAAGGAGCAAGATTCGTCCTGTGGTAATGCATGAAATGCAAGCAGATCAAGCAATGAAAGTACAGTTGAATATAAAGCAGTAATGTATGAGATACAATCAGATCAAGGGAGTCTATGAGATGAAATCAGATCAAAACAGTGCAAGAAATGCAAACAGTTAAGGGTAGTATTGCAGAAAAACAGTATTCGTACCTCCACGGCAATGGCTGACAAATAGGACGCTGGCTCTCTCAATAGAAGGTCATCTGGCACATCCTCAGCGAAGTCGGTAAAGGCTTTGATGCCTCCTGCTGTGGGCACTATATGAGTCTGAGGATGGTACCTCGCTGGATCAAAGGGGCGTATGCTCGGCGGTAATAGCTCTGGCTCGGCCTTTGGCTTGGCCTCAAAGTTTGCCTCGAACTCTACTAGAGGAAGCTCGGGGATAGCCTCATCATGAGGGACATCATCTACTATCTGAAATAGATGCAAGAGACGCAAAAGTGAGGAAAAATGAGGAAAAAGAGTGAAACTTTGAAAAAGTCAACCCTAGAAGAGAGAAAAAGTCAAAGAAAGTCAAAGCCGAGAAAAGTGTACTAACCTTGAGAGAAACTCGAAGGGAATGAGCCTAGAATGGTGGAAATGAGGAAAGAAGTGTCGAAATCAAATTCTGATCGATTCAAAGTGAAGAGAACTAGAGGGTTTTAGCGAACAAAATGTTTTTAGGGTGTTGGAAAACACATGGAATGCGTGGATCTAGAGAGAAGGAGCACCTAGAGAGCAAGGGGGAAGAATTTCGGACATGGCATCACTTGTTTTTAAAGACCCAAGGGTGAAAGGTCAAAAATGCCCAAATCTGCCATCGATGGCCGGCAGTGGCACATCGATGGCCGGCAATAACATATTGGTGGCCGGCAGGCACCACCAGTGGCCGGCAGGTGGCCGACGGCCTCCCCTGATGGCCGGTAGGCTTCCACAATATTCCTCTGCCTCCTTGGCATTAATTTGTGTCCTTGGATTCCAATAAATGCAAGGTATGCTCAAAGTTTGATTTAGAATGCCCTCGCGGAAGCTCAGAATTATGTTTCCAGTGCGTGGTGGTCATCGCTCATTAGCTTGAACAAGGTGTGTCCTTTTTGACATATTGCGACTCTTCCGGAGGCACAATATTGTATGTACGGTTCATTCAAGGCTGGTGTAACCAGACGATATTATATGTACGGTTCATTCAGGGATTCCGGGTAAGGTCACTCTTGTCCCCTCATTTGAAGCCTTGTTTCGGTTAGAAGCATTTGGGACGTATGTTCGATACTTATACCACCTTGCTTTGGTTAGAAACATTGGGACGTGTGCCTGATGTTTATACCACTCCCCAGTTAGAAGCGTTTTGGATGTGTGTCTAATGCTTAGACCACCTTGTTTTGGTTAGAAACATTGGGACGTGTGCCTGATGTTTATACCACTATCCGGTTAGAAACATTGGGATGTGTGCCCAATGTTTATACCACTCCCCGGTTATAAGCGTTTGGGACGTGTGTCCGACGCTTATACCACCTTACATTGGTTAGAAACATTGGGACGTGTGCCCGATGTTTATACCACTCCCCGATTAGAAGCATTTAGGACGTGTGTCCGAAGCTTATACCACCTTGCTTTGGTTAAAAACATTGGGAGGTGTGCCCAATGTTTATACCACTCCCCGGTTAGAAGCGTTTGGGACGTGTGTCCGACGCTTATACTACCTTGCTTTGGTTAGAAACATTAGGACGTGCGCCCAATGTTTATATCACTCCTCGGTTAGAAGCATTTGGATGTGTGTCCGACGCTTATACCATATTGTCTTGGTTAGAAACATTGGAACGTGTTCCGATGTTTATACCACCCTTCGGTGTTTACACCACTTCTTTTTCTCCTCTCGCGTGTAACGCGCTAGGATGTGTTTTGTTTGAGCCTTCAGGTGCGCCCGACAGTCGCTCTTAGCCTTTCCTGCGTAAGGCGTAGTTAAGATTGCATAATTTTTTGTACATCCTTTTTGCATGAAATGCGGTTCAACTTGGGATTCTTACACGTGGCGTGTTTATTTGCTTACTTCTTCTCATGTGTGAGATTACTGTACCTCATTGGTTTGCTTAAAATGTGACATTTTCTTTGCATAACATTTGCATTTAAATGCTTCATTACAGCCGCATTGCATGATCATAAGTTATGCTCTTGCATCATGCATACCATTTGCATCTTGCCCCAGCCTACGGGCACATCTATATATTGTTATCTTGAATGTCTGTCTAAGTCTTGTGGCCTTGTCAAAATGGATTGTCTCTGGGCTTTGATATTCACTCACGTTATATTCGTGACTCTGAGTTCTGTCAAAGAGGGGCAGCTGTACACACCCCATTTTTGACCGTCCTTAAGAGTTGGATGTTCTTGCAGGTACATCCAGTGACAAGTTTGATTGCTCGTCGAGCACTCGAACTCCGCAGAGGAACACCACAGGTTTGAGCTTTCCAAACCCTGCATCAATTTTATCTCATTTTTTTACCATGTTTTGGTCCTTCCAGCATGTTATTCTTGATGCACTGCCGGCCATGTTAAGGCACTGCCAGCCATGGATTTTGGCTTGCTGGCCATTGATGTGCCCTGCCGGCCATCAATGAGCCCCAGTGATGGCCAGCCGACCACCAGTGTATCAGTAGATATTTTTTGATATTTTGTGCCAGTTGTTTTCACAGGTTGAGCCATCTGCTTGCATGTTTATGGCTGGATCTCTTTGAGAGGATTTTGTATCTTCTATATATAGAAGCCTTCCTCTTGCATGCTCAATGTTGGAAATTTTGAAGACAAAAAATTTCTCTCTCTCTCTCTCTAGAATCCTCTCTCTCTAAATATTTTACCTTAAAAGCCTAAATTCTCTATACCTTTGCCTGTGAGCTCTTGATCAAACTTGATCACCATTGTGTTGAGGTTGCTTGAGGTCCTATTTGAGCTCTAGAAGAGGATATTAGCTTGGTTTGACTTGCCTTTGTTGCCTAAATAGCATTTTGTCTTCAAAGAGGTAGAATACTTGTATTTTAAGCCTAATTTAAATACTTGTTTGGCCACCTTTGCATGCTGTTTTGAGGTTGATTTTAACCTCTGAAATCTATATTTTTATGGTTTAAAATGGTGGTTTGAGGTTTGATTTGAGTTAAGGGTAGTTCACATTTTTTGTAGCTTGTTTACTAAAGAGTTGTGCCATCTTTCAAAGCTTTTAAAACAACTTTTTTTGGCTCTTTTATCCACTAAATTCGAGGGGATTTTCAGTGGTAAAAACTTTGTTTTGAGGTCCAAAATAGGAGGGGGTGGCCTCTCCTTCTTGTGTCTTGTTTGCAAGTGTAGACAGCCTAACATGTGAACATGTTTTTTACTTTTTTGTGACTTGATCTCAGCATGTTTTGGCCTCTGTTTTGGCATGTTTTAACTCTGTCCAAAGCTGGTTTGGTCAGTTGAGCTTTGTATTGCATGCTTATGGTGTTGTGATCTTCACTGGCTTAATGAGTTAGGCTCTTAAACATGTTGTGCATGTGTTGCTTGCATGATTTAGTGTCATCTTGCATGTCATTTCAGCACTGAATTATCTGCCACCTCCCTTATTTCTTCACTTTTCCATTTTCTTTGAGGTTGGTTAGCCTTACGGTTGTGTTTAAGCTTGAGATTAAGACTTGTGCTTAATGGTTTTAATTCTCTTTTGAGGGTTTCTACTAACCAAAGGTATGATCTCTCTCATGTCTTAGATCATCCTTTGGTTGACCTCTCTCTCATTAGAGGACAATCACCTTGGACTTAACTGGTTAAAGAATGATTTGGTAATGTAAAATGAGTAAATAAAACATGACAAGTAAAACATGAACAAGATAAGCATGTTGTGTTTGCATCGCATGTGTTCAATCAGACGTTATATTGAACACAACGTAGATTGGAGCATTTCATACTCAAAAGTGATGAAATGAGCCAACCTCCTTTGTCTCTATTGCCTTTGATCATTCATGACAAGGTAGTAGTCTAGAGTCTTGTTTTTGTGCATTTGTTAAAAGTGTACAACTTGGATCTTTGGCCATCATGCATTGAAAATGCTTGATTGGTGGTTTTGGATCCGAGAGTGCCACTCCTTTGTTGTTTTGATATGATAAGGAAGGGCACAGTATAAACATATCCTTGGAAAACCCTCTATTTTCCTCTGTTTGTGCTCTGTTACAGTGTGGTGATTCAGCACACTAGTGGCCAGCAGTGGCTCACTGAAGGCCGGCAGTGCTTCATCTTGGCCGGCATGGCACATTTTTGGCTGGCAGGGGGCTGGCAGCAAGCATTCATGGCCGGCAGGCCACTAGTGCAGTCCTCAGCATTGGTTTGGTAAGGTGGAGTAACAAGTTCTGGAGTGTAGTCAACCCTGCAAACAGAGCCTCTTAAGAGCAAACCGGAGGGCTTTTCGAGGCAAAAATCGAGTGCACGCATCCTCTACTTTCCAAAGCAGAGCTGATGCAGTGTAGTTTAGTACTTTGCATGTTTAGTTAGCATGAATTTGTAATTTAATTAACTAGTTGCTAATTAGTTAAGTGTTGTAATCATTAAGTAGTTTAGCTTAGCTATTTTTTTATTTTGTTTTGTAATAATTAGTCTAATTAGTTCAGTTAGATAAGTTTAATTAGCTTAACTTAGATTAGCTTAGCTTATTCATTCGGACCCTTCTTCGCGAGGGCACAATGTTGTAATAAGTGTGCGTGCGTGTGTGTATGTCTTCCAGCCCTACGTCTTTCTCCCTTTTATTTACCCGCTTTTGATGGTTAGATTAGGGACATTTTCAATTAGCATACCTTATGCTCGCATGTTTGCATCCATTCATTTGTCTTGCATGCACCGAGGCTCGGCACATCATTCAAACTGCATCATATTTCAATATTTATTTGAATACGTGTTTCAAAGCATGTTATCAAATTGTTGCATTCATATGCCATCTTAGTAGCCGAGCCTATTAATTTCATTATTGCATGTGTTGCATTAGGCATCTTGCGTAGTTAGGATCATGCATATTTTTAACTAGCTTTGGTTTTGGCTTGGAGTACTCGGTAAGCTTTTACGCTTTAGCATATTGCATGAGTGTAATTGCCATAAATGCCAAGTTTCGCATGCTTGCCATGAGGCTATGTGCTTACTCGCTAAACTGCATTAATGCTCGTGGATGAAGGCTTTGTTGCTTGAATTAGAACAATTCGACAAGTGTGAGTTTTAAGCCCACTTTGCGAAGTGGCAAAATTATGTTTTAAGCCCACTTGAGGTGGCAAATCCACGTTTTAGCCCACTTGAGGGTGGCAAATTCAAACCATTTTCGAAAGCAAACATGAGTTGAATTCGTTCAAAGTCTTGCTATTTAGTTTATACTTGCTTGTGTGCGTCACACAGTAAAGGTAGCTAATAACCGGAATAAGAACATATGAGGTTTATAAAACATCATATCTTGATAGTAGAGGCCGATCTTTGATCGGGCGAGCGGGGGTGCTCATTTCAGGACCTTCCCCTCTCGTACCCAAGTTCCCGTGCCAAGGCAACTTTAGTGATGACGGACACATGGCCTTTGGCACGAGTCAGGGTTTCCTAAATTTTCCAAAAACAAAACCTTTAGGTGGTAACTCTGTAATCTGGCAAAGCAGTCCAATTTTAGCATTATTTGATTTAAAATTGATTTTCCAAAATGATTTGCCGAATTGGACTCTTTGGTGTTTATCAGTTTCACATTGCATTTTCTGAGATTAGATTCAGAACCGTGATAGGAGTCCGAACTGTAGGACCAATTCGAGCTCTTCGAAAGGGGGGCACGAAGAAAGTCCAGTCTACACTTTGCAAAAAGGATAGAGATTCAACAATTACTTTTGTGGGTGATGGTCTGGTAATGAATTTCCCTTATGAACATGAAGAGCATGGATAATCACTTGGTAAAAGAATCTTCTTATTCTTTAATGGATGTCCATGTGAATTTTTAATTATTCGATGCATTGTTATAGATCCCGGATGCCTAAGTCAGTTATGCCATAGCATAAACATTTTTTGGTTAAAGCACTTCTGGTGCATGACAATATGTGACTTAATTATTTTTATTGTCATATAATATAATCTAGATGAAAATGCTGGAAGTTTTTTCTAATACTAGCTTCTGGCTAGAATTAGTTGAAGTGATCAATAAATACTCTTTTTGACCTTTATTTATAGTTTCAATATGATAACCAATACAATGTATATCTTTGAAATTTAACAGATTTCTTTTAAATCTGGTAGAACACAAAGCTTCATCAATACAAATTCTTGTTCCATTTGGCAAGATAATATTGTCTCTTCTGGAGCCCTCAATCAGGTTTACAGAACCCGAAATTGTATTGACATTAGCTGTTCCCATGACTAATTATATAAAATATTTTGCATCACGTAAGATTGTGTGTGGGGTTTCATTGTCCACTAAACAAATATCATCACTAATTATTTTGGAGTTAGTCAATGCATCAATGAAAGCCATGTTTATAAATAACTGAAATTAATTATTCTCAAAACTTAAAACAAGAAAATACAAACTTCAAAATCATAATCAAAATATGACAATGCATCATGATATCTAGAAAATCAAGTTAATTAGTGTGAACATTTTCATCATCAATTAAATGATCAATTTTTCCTTCAGAATCTTCAAAGAAATTGGAAACATCAAGATGATTAATATCAATAGGTTTATAATGATCTGTGAAATGCATCTCAATTTATTTTCCTTTTTCTTTTATTGAGGCTTGATAAAGATCCACCAAATCTTTAGGTGTATGATAGGTACGCGACCAATGCCCTGTTATGCCACATCTGTAACAAGTATTTTCCTAATTCTTGGGAGGTTTATTTTGTAAACATTTCCCCTTTTCTTATGATGTTCCAGCATTATTCCACTTTTGGTGGAATGGCATGGTATCTTTCTAAACATATCCCCACTGATTCGGTAATTATTTTTACCTCGGCCATGTCCAAAATCATCACCTTTCCCTCATCCACGACCATGAAATGCAACCTCATTCATTTCAGGAAATGGAGTAGAACCAGTTGGATGGGATAGATGATTTCTCAATAACAATTGATTAGTTTGTTTAGCCACAAGAAGACATGAAATCAGTTCAGAATACTTTGAAAAATTATTCTCTCTATATTGTTGTTGCATGAGCACATTATCAGTATGAAATGTGGAGAATGTTTTTTCAAGCATATCTTCTTCAGTAATTTTTTTCTCCACATAATTTTAATCGAGATTATTTTAAATAAAGCAGAATTGTACTCACTAACTGATTTATAATCTTGCAACCTCAGGTGCAACCAATCATAACAGGCTCTTGGGAGGATTACGGTCTTCTGCTGCTTGTATTTCACCTTCAAATTATTCCACAAAATTAGTGGATCTTTTATCGTTAGGTACTCATTTTTTAATTCTTCTTGGAGATGATGGCGAATGAATATCATTGCCTTTGTGCGATGCTACGGGGATGCTTCATTTTCATGTTTTATGGTATCTCTAAGATTTATTGCTTTAAGGTGGATCTCAACATTAAGAATTAAAGACAAATAATTTTTTCCAGAAATGTCAAGAGTTGAGAATTCTAAATTTTGAAAGATTTGACATGATTACTAAATTTAACAAAAACAATATATTTAGTATCACGTAAAAAAAAAAAAAAAGAAACATAAAATTAGATTTAGAATTTATTTATACTTACTACAACCACCCAATATCTTATCTCCTCAGCTGACTAGAATCTCGTGCTGATAACGTGTTATAAAACTAAAAATAAATAAATAAAGAACAAAGAGCCACAATGGAAGAAGAAATAAAGGATTACACATGTAATATACAATTTTTTTACATCTTCATTACTAGGCAAACTTACCTATTTATAGGTGATAAAACATTCACTGTACACCACTATTCATCACACCATGTGGTTTGCCACATGGCATACCAGACTTTCCACATGATAAATTTTTTCTTTATTTTTTCTTTGACCCAAAACTCATTAGAATTCTAATTACATTTCTTTTGATGATTATCTAAATATTTCACAACAAAGTCTTGATTTTTAATCAAGGTGTAGAGATTTTAATTAACTTGGTTGGTTAAATTAAATTAATAAATAAAACAACTGAAGTCTTGAGATAAGATGGGAGTTATTATGTAGCAGGTTCTAGAATTCAAACTCATTGAATATTAAAATATATATATATATATATATATATGATAAGCTTCAATGGCACCTAACATTATAAAATGATAATCCTTGATTTTGCTAAGGCCACTACCATTAGAATACCGGCTATAATTTGGCAGGTTGGATTGGGTTAAGAGATTGTTGAAATCTGATTTTGCTGAGGCTACTACAATTACAATTAGGGTTGTAATTTGGTGGGTTTGATTGAGTTAAGTGATTAATTATACCTTGCGGTTTGTCCAGACTTATTCAAACTTAACATCCAAACTAATTTCATCTGTCCAAGCTCAATCTGAATACAATTTATTGAGTTAATCTCAAATTGTATACAAATTTGAACTTAGTTTTACATTTTTGTAAACATACTAACAAAACAAGCATTAACTATTAACATTAAAACAAAATGAAACATTCTAATCATATTAATTAGTACCAAGTTAGTAAACATCCTTGTCATAAGCACTAGGCCATAAAGTTTACATGGCGCACACAAAAAAATAAAAAAATAAAATGCTCTAGTAATTCATTCACTTCAGTCTTCAATCTTCAAATAATGCAAATCAAGTGAAAATTATAATAATATATAAATAAATAATATTTTTAGATATTTAAATATACAGTTCAAGTTTCAGGTTGTTTAAGTTCTCAACTCAAACTTAACCTAAATTTAATTTAAACTTGTATATTGTTTCCTAATCTCATAATTAGGCTTCATTTGGGATGTGAGTTAATTTTTTGGCTTTTTTGATTTTTTTGGCTATTTCAGTCTCAGACTAAAAAGTCTCATTTGGGTTGAGTTATTTTGGATTTTTTGACTTTTGTAAGAGAAAAAATAAAATAATTATAGTTTAAATGTAACATTTGTCATATTAACTTTTTAACTTATTTTATCTTTTTATAACTATTTTAACCTTTTAACTCCTAAAACTAACATGTCAAATGAGGGCTTAAGTTAAAATTTGAGTTGGACTGCCCAAATTGCACCCCACATTAAAATGACCAGTCTGTACCTTTCAAAGCTTTGGCAAAAACATAGAGGCCCATCCAATTCAAGAGAGAAGCTTGAATGGCCTATACTCTTTGTAAAATGACCACTTCAAAAATAAGAACTTTCAAAGCTACACAAAGTAGACCCATTCAACAATAAGAATAACTGATTTGTACCTTTCAAAGCTACACATAGTAGGTCCATTCAATTCTAAGTGGTCCCAATTAGTTTGGTTACTTGAAGCAGCAGTTTATTTCTTAGGCCATCTCCAACACTATACTAAATCTATCATTAAAATTCAAATTTAGTAAAAAAATATCATTTTTTGTACTCTAATAATTTCATCAAACCTGTATCAAATTAAGAAAATATGTAACAACCCCGACCTGTGATTAGCGTATAATCTTTGATTAAGAATGCTTAATAAGTAATTAAGATGAAATTCTACGTTAATTGCATGTGTTATATGTTATTTGCATTTATACCTGTTTGTTGTAGAAAGATTTGTCTATAGTTTTGTTTCATTATGTGAATTGAAGGCCTTATCGGCATCTGATCACAAAATTGACTTGGGTTGTGTGTTATTTGGAATTTTTAAAACATTATGGTAGGTTTAATTGAAATTCGATTCAGAACCAAATAATTAGAATAAAATAAATATAAGTATTTAATCTAAGCAAGAATTAATTAATTCTACTTATGGTACCTATATAAGCTCAATGTTGTCTCATACCACCACTATACATACACTTCATCATCTTTTTGTCATAAAAAACATGAGAAGAGAGGGAGAGGAAGAGATTGAAGCTTAAGGAAGAAAAAAAATAGAGGGATTGCTAGTCAATTGAAAGAAATTGGAAGAGTTGTGCGAGAAAATCCTAGAATTCAAAGAATTGGAAACTCTAGGTAAGAATTGTATTCCTAAAGTTTGTATTCAAGACATTAGTGTAAGAATTCTAGAGATTAAAGTGTTTAAACATGAAAATAGTGCTAGAAATGAAGGAATTTAAGTCATACTATGCATGCATGCATATTTTCTTACATTTTGAGCTTAATTTTCAAGAATTCTCACATGCATGTAGCAATTGTACCTTAATTATGGGAATTCATCATGTTTTCCATTATTTTACCTTATTTGAACATGATTTGAAAGCTTTGAATTCAATTCATTACATGCATGTTATGCTTTCAAAGTTTCAAGTTGAATTTTGGACAATTGATTTACTTTTGGGCCTTGATTTTGCAAAATGATCCTTAATTCTTAATGTTTTACAAGTTTATGCTTGTTTTCTCAAGTTTTAAGTCCAAAGGATGTGTTTTAAAGTTTTGAAATTGAGTTTTTGCATCTTGAACATCAATCGAAATTTCAGATTCTACATCATCGCCGAGCGACAAAACTCAAGGTTCGAACGACCACTCTTTGTTTTGCACTTTCGTTCGAGTGACCAAAGTTGGCTCGAGTGTAAAATTCATGCTCCCAGTACTTTTGTAGACATGATCCTCCGCTCGAGCGAGGTAAACTGTGCTCGAGCGCTCATGCCTATTTTTGAACCTTGGCTCAAGCAACTAGCAGTTGCACTTGAGCGTAAAATGAGCGCTCCTAGAAGTTTTGTAGAGTTTTGAAGACCGCTTGAGCGACTAAAGTTGCTCTCGAGCGACCACCTTTATTTTTTAACCTTAGTTTGAGCGAAGGAACTTGCGGTCGAGTGAAAACCCTGTTTTCAAAAAATTGACTAAGTGTTACAACACATATTTTGGCATCCTTATTGCACCTTGGGCATTCCTAAGCCTTAATTAAGACATAATAATAAGGATAAGAGTTAGAAACACACTAAGATAAAAAAAAGAATGAGTTAAGTGTTTTTCGAATGTGTGTTTCAATGTGTATCTACTATGTGTTTCAATATGTATCTGCTATGTGTTTGTGTAGGTCACGCGCCTTAGCCGTTTGGTTTGTTTGATTTGTCTGATCTGCTATTGGATCCATCTGTGAGTAACAACTGTGTAAAGTTATGTTTGACTTTAATTATTTTATGGTGATATGAAATGACCAGTTTTTTGAAATGCTATGTTTTATATGAATGAATGATTGTCTAAGTTTCTGAAATGTATTCGTGGCATCCTTAGCATCATATGATATCGCCCCTTTATGGGTTATCAGAATGCCTTTATGGCCATCCCTTTGTGGGTCATCAGATTTGTTAACGCTAGTGGATGTACCACGTATGATCATTTGAAATGTATAAACTTTGAACATGAATATAAATATGTATCTGTTTCTGAATATGAATATGAATTCTGAATCATATAGACATCATTCATTAAAACCTTTACTCTATTATTATTCATTAGGCTCCACTCACCGTATTATTCATGTATGTAGGTGATCAGCACGTGACGAGCCTAAAGTTTGTTCGAGGTCGATTTGTTCCAGCCAACCACAATGCCTTCCGTGGAGATTCCCAAACTTGCTTGTGGTCAATGTTTTGTGATCCAGAATTCCGTTTAAGTTTTCTTTTGTTTTACTTGTATGTTGGGCTAAGTCCCATTTTGCTTATCTATAAGTGAAGTGATGTAAGATTGTTGCTTATATGATGTCACATGTATGTATATAAAGTTTTAAATTTCTGTCCCATGTATGTTTACATAACTCTATGACGTTATATGTTAGTATTTGCTTCCGCTAGCCTCTTGTATTTTCTTTAATTCATTTAGAGGCCTTTGGTAATCCAAGGATTACTGGCCTATTACGACGCTAAACTTATAGGGGTGTATTTGGGTCGTGACAGAGTGGTATAAGAGCACGAGTTATACGGCACACGAGTCTATATGAGCTATAGGATGTCCTAGTAAGAATTAGGGACATTACATCTGCATGTGTAAGTGTGTGTGAATTATATGAACATATCTGAACCAATATACATTGATACTGAAATGAAATGAAATGAACTGAAATTGAACACTGTGAACAGAATTATTTGCCTATGTTTATTAGTGCTCTGTTCACCTATAGCAAATGAAAAAGACAAGAAGTGATGGTACAACTAAATCTTCTGAGAATCGGATGAATCGAATGGTAAGAAGGCTTGCAGCTTTGATAGAAGCAATGATGCAACAACAAAGACAACAACCTTTACCTCCTTCGCCCTTTCCGGTCCAAACGGAACCAGTAAACAATGATATCATCAGCTTGACTCAGAAATTTAATAAGATGAAGCCATCGACTTTCGTGGGTGGAATTGAACCTTTAAAGGCAGAAACATGGTTGTTGGAAATTGAAAAGTTATTTGAAGTCTTCCCATGTACAGAGACTCAGAAAGTTTTATTAGCCATCTACACTTTAAAGGATGAAGGTCGACGTTGGTGGATGCTTATCCGTGATAGCAGTGGGACTTTAACTTGGGTTCAATTCAGAGAGATCTTTTATGAGAAATACTTCCCTCAGTGTTTCTGAGATAGAAAAGTGTCTGAATTTCAAGAACTCAAGTAAGGCAAAATGTCAATAGCAGAGTACGAGGCCAAGTTCACTGAATTAGCCCATTTTGCCCCACACATGGTAGACACAGATTATAAGAAAGCTCGAAAATTCAAAGAAGGGCTAGATCTAGAAATGTTTGATCGGGTTGGTGTGTTGAAACTACCCAAATATGTTGATGTGCTTGGTAGCACCCTAAAGGCTGAAGTCAACTTAGCCGCAATGAAATAGACTAAGGCCCTAACAACCAAATGGAAAGGCAAGAGGTTTGGATTCAATTTCAAAAAGGGTCGGTCATTTTCAAAGAAGTAAAACATAGAATCCTCTAGTAGCTCAAGTCAGAGTAGTGGCTTTACACCAACTTGCTTAGAATGTGGTGGGAAACATAAGGGCATTTGTTATCGAGCAACGAATGCCTGTTTCAGGTGTGGTAAAACTGGCCACATGATGAGAGGTTGTCCTGTCAGGTCTGAAAATGCCAACCGTCTTGTGGCAAGTTTGGCTAGATCCGCTTCTATATCAAGAAGAAATACGAGAGCTAATACTGGGAAATAAGCCTTATGACAAGCACGAGTATTTGCATTTATGCTTGGTGATGTGCAAAACATTGAATCAGTAGTGTTAGGTATACTCTCTATTTGTGCTCAAAACACATATGCGTTAATAGATTCAGGATCCACACATTCATTTGTATCGCATGCTTTTTCCCGAATGTTGACTAGACCCTTAGAATCTTTGAATTATTTGCTGTCTTTATCTACACCATCTGGAGGTTCTATGTTATGTGCTTATGTATATCCTGCGTGTGATATCATGATTGGGGATGTATTATTATATGTTGATTTGTTGCCCTTGGACATGACTCACTTTGATTGTATTTTGGGTATGGATCGGTTGACCAAGTATTGTGTTACCATTGATTGTGTGAAAAATTTGTTATATTTTGTCCTTTTGGTTTGTCGAGTTTATATTCTATGGAAATGGTATAGTCCCTCCTCCGTATTTGATTCTGTCTCTGAAGGCTACTAAATTGTTCAGAAAGGGTTGCCAGGGTAATTTGTGTTGTGTATTGATCAAGCCTACATATAGCACTAATGTAGAGAACATCCCTGCAGTCAATGAATTTTCTAATGTGTTCCCTAATGATTTTCCCGGAGGTCTAATAGATAGGAAATTGAATTCACCATTGATATAGTACCTAGGACACAACCAATTTCTAAAACCCCTACAGAATGTCAACCTCTCAATTAAAAGGACTGAAGGTCCAACTTTAAGAATTGATAGATAAGAAGTTTATCCGACCGAGCACTTTACCTTAGGGTGCTCTTGTTTTATTTGTCAAGAAGAAAGATGGGTCTTTGAGATTATGTATTGATTATCGGGAATTGAATAAAGCAACGATCAAGAACAAATATCCACTGCCCTAAATAGATGATTTGTTTGACTAACTCCAGGGAGCCCAAATCTTTTCAAATATTGACTTTAGATCCGGATACTACCAATTGAAAGTAAAAGCAGAAGACGTAGAGAAAACTGCCTTCCGGGCTAGATATGGACATTATGAATTTTTGGCAATGCCGTTTGAGGTAACTAATGCACCCATAGCATTCATGGATGTCACGACCTAAACCCGTCCCTAAAAGTTTGGTCCATGACCGGCCTGTATATAGGCCTCAAACAAAATTTCATGAATATTTATTCAAATACAGGGCCTTAAGTGAAAGCAAATACCAACATAAAGATAATGCCCATTGAGCTTGTGCATACATGAAGACTTAGATTAATTTAAGCATTTAAATATACTTTCCATATTTACATATATAATCATAGAACTTATATAGATCTCACACACAAAAACATAAGACTCAATAAAAGACATAATTTTCCAATACAAAGTTAAAGCCTCGACACGGAGGCGTAACCTGCTGGTTTGACAGAGAGACAGACCTTGATACAACTCTAGCGATGATCCCCGATGGCTCACCTACATATATAAAATAAAAAGGGTGAGCTAACGCCCAGTGAGTAATATTAAAGTAAAGAGGTTAATGAACGATGTCTTTAACATTAAGAAAACATATGCCATAATTGTGAAATGTACCTTAAATCATGTTAAAACAAACATTATCATATCAAATCCATGCTTTTATAAATGGGATACATCTCTACAACCTTTACAAAACATTTTACGTGGTACGTGGTATGCCTACTCATACAAATGTTCAGAATCATCTTTCAAAATGGGACATCTATTCATTCATATAAAATAAAATTTCGTAACATGAATCATATAGCGATGTAAAACCATTTGTATTCATATCATGTGTTTTGAACGACCTCAGGTCCACGTATATCAAAACAGCCTTGGGCCCAATTATAAATCAAAACAACCTTAGATCCAAATGTATCATATCGTATCATGGAGTAGATGGAACATCGACATGTCCCCACCTCTTCTTGGGCCCGATTCATGTATGTATAGATCCAAGAGGTGACTCGTATGGACTCTAGCGGTGACTCCCACTATAGCACTTAGTTCCGTACAACACTTTGTTCCATATTAAAAGTTAATGGGTCTTAAAGACCAAACAATCGATCTGCGACATTTTGAATCTATTCGGCAACGTCACAGCCACATCGGTATATCCGTCCTCGATATCCGGGATAGCCTTTACCCCCTTGGATTTTTTGAATAGCTTCTCGAGCTTGCTCAATTTCAGTGATGTAGGGTCTACTTTGAACTCGAAGGGAGAGTCCGGGTGGTTGATGGGTGTATGTACCTTGGATAATTGAGGTGGAAGCGGGGGCGGAGCTGGCCCCGTTGGGATGTCTGTGTCCTCCTGAATGGCATGGACATTCTGGGTAGTTGGTGTCTGCTCGGGTAGTGGGACCCCTGGTGGGGGAGGAGCTGGGTGTGAGGCTGATGCTCCGGCTTGCTGCTGTAGCCGGGTAATCAGTTTCGCCTGTTGGGCCATAATTGTGGCCTGCTATTTAGAGAACTCTACTTGGCGGACAGCGTCCTCCTGTATTTGTTTCATACTCTCTTGGAGTTGGCGCATCATTTCTTGCATTGCGGTCATGTTGTACTGATCTTGCTGACTGACCGGTATGTGTATTTCTATGGTAGAAACTGAGACCTCAGCCCGACTATTCACTGCTAGGGTAGACCACTGCTCGTAACCTCTCGCTAGACACACTACGCTTTCGGCCTCCGTCGACAACCGGGGTAGAGAATGAACATCGTTGTCCGTCAACCGTATCCTCGACGATTGAGACGGCAACTTCTTGTCCGTAGTGCTTGGGGAATATCTGCTGGTTTGAAGCAATTGTGCTAAAACCGCCTAGCAAAAAGATAAATAAAGCAATAAGGAAATAAATAATCAAATAAACGAATAAAGATAGCACTTAAAATAAATACACAACACAGTTGGGCATAACAACACACGGCCGATAAGTCAATACACACTGCCCCCAAACACCGATCATCGCCCCTGAATCATCGTCCCCAAGATCAATCGATACCCAGATAATCGATTCTCAAACACTGACTGATGTCTGCAGGCCTGATGCCCAAACTCGTAAATTGATACATGCATTTCCCTGTAGAGACGCACTCTAAAAGCACATAACAGATAAATGAGAGCAAAAACACCCCTATGTTGGGGTAGGGTTTCCCTGTCCTATTTTGTCAGGAGCTAGGGTTTCACTACGCACGTAGCGGTTTCAAACAACCTATATCGGGTAAGCAACCTGTCCTAGTTTGGAATGGTCACTATGGATTCTGAATATGCACTAGGTCGAATGGTCAAAAGGGTGCCCCGGTAAAACCGGGGTTTGTGTTCCCATACTGGCAGAGCCCGTAACCGGTAAGCCTTATGGCACGCAGCCTCTGGCAAACCACTCAGGAATAGTAGATGGCAAACACGGTGTCCTAGGCGCACCAATGCACATGCAATGCAAAGAAACACATAAGTGTAGTCAAAACAAGACATCATAAGTTCGAGTCAAGTTCTCTAATTTCCCAGTGGAGTCGCCAGAAACTGTAGACGCGCCCTTGGGCCTCACTACAGTTCGGACTCGATTTGTGTCACGGTCCTGTGTCTAATCTTGCAGAGTGCAATGCAAGACCGATGAATCATCAAAGAGTCCAAATCCGACAAATTGTTTTTGAAAATAGATTTTTTTGAAAGAAGTGCCAAACATGGACTGCTTTGCCAGATACAGAGTCGCCACCTAAATATTTTATTTTTGGGAAAATTTAGGAAACCCTGACTCGTTTGCCTAAGGCCACGTGTCCGTCATCACCAAAGTTGCCTCGGCTCGGGAACTTGAGTACGATTGGGGAAGGTTACTTCGTGAGCACCCCCGCTCGTCCGATCAAAGATCGGCCTCTACTAACCATGATATCTAGTTTTGAAAACATTATGCGTTCTTATTCCGGTTATTAGCCTAGAATTACTATGTGATGCGCACAGCATACAAGTATAGACTGGATCGCCTGAATTGGAACGAAACATCTCATGTTTGTTTTTGGAAGATGGTTTGCTACTCACAAGTAGACTTAAAATGCAGATTTTGCCACCCTCGGGTGGGCTTAGAAAAGATGGTTTTGCCACTATCTAGTGGGCTTAAAACTCACAGTCAATGATTTGTTCTAATCCAAATAACCCAACCTTCACCCACAGGCACTCAGGCAGTTATCTCACATAAGCATATAGCCTCATGGTAAGCATGCTATCATGGCAGTCACTCACACGCATGCAAGGATGCTAAAGCATAAAAACTTACCGAGTACTCCAAGCCAAAACAGAAGCTATGTTAGAAATCCATGCATGATCCTAACTATACAGAAATGCCTAATGCAACACATGCGAAAATGAAACTATAGCAGGCTCGGCTATTCTAAACATGGCATATGAGATGCAACCGCTAACAAGTATTCAACTCGGAATTGAAATACAAATGCAGTTAGTATGATGCGCTGAGCCCGGTGCATGCGAAACAGATGAATGAATGCAAACATCATTGTCATCGTATGCTAATTGAAACATGCCCTAAACTAACCATCATAAGCTGGTAAATAAAAGGGAGAAAGACGTGGGGTTGGAAGACATACAACATACACACACACACTTATTACAGTTGTGCCCTCGCTCGGAGGGTCTAAATAAATAATATACAGTCCAAATGAATAGTACAGTCTGAACAAATACAAAATCCTAATTATTTAACAAATTTAACTAGGAAAGCAGTAAACTAGCGCGCAAATCTATGGACCGCCTCAGCTCTGTTCCGAATGATGAATGATGCATGCTTGAGTTGCTTTGCGCGGAAATCCATTGCGATGCCCCAATTAGCCTCTGTTTACAATTAAGCTCGGAATATTGCACGAAGCTCCAAAAGACTGCCGGTTTTTGATTTGCTGCAACAGAGAGCAAGAAAGGGGCATGGCAATGTATTTTCACATATATATGCTTACCTCGATCCTCGTGCCACCAATCACGCATCTCGATGCATGATGGCCGAGGAGTCGAATAGCACGACTCAATGTGAAATGAATGCACATATAAACACAACAAGACCGAGACTCCATCATGGCTAATCCGGAGTGTCGGCGACCGGGAATTGAGACACGTTCCGTCACTCGGAGTACGAAACGTCCCTCGTTTCCCGTGTTTGGGCTAACTCCTATCCCAAACACAATGCAATATGCATGACATGCGTGAATGCAATTCTAACATGCAACCTAACATACATAATGCTATGGATTAAGATGGCATACGCAATACACTAACATACAACCTAGCATACGCAATGCAAAGGACTAAGATGGCATACACAATGCATAATGGACTTACACCAATATGAGTGGACCTCAGCCACACCCACATCAGTAGCCATAAGATGAAAATGAGATAACCGAAATGCGTGCACACATGTACGCAAACCGAGGACCGAACCTAAGGCACAACATGCAACTCTACCAAAGCATGGCAAGGGATGCAAGATGGCATGCAATGGCATAAATGACAGCTCTGAAATAGTATGCAAAGTGGTCCCGAAACATGGAAACATGGCACCCGATGCATGAAGTAAACCCTGAAACCCAAAACTAGGCACATGTATTGACTTATAGCTATGCAAAGCAAGCATTATTTGAATATGAAGCACAAAGACAGAGCCAAGGCAGTCCCAAAACATGCACATTTCTAGTTTAAAGCATGGCCAAAAGATGCTAGCATGATGGATTAAAATAGCAGGCAACTTTGACTAGCAAACATGGTTTACATGGCATGTATATGAGGCGTATTAAAACTCATCAAACCAAAAAAAATCAATGAATAAAACATGCCAAAATATGCCCAAATAATCACTGAAATGCAGCCAATGCATGCCAAAATGATGAGCTCCTTTAGAGGGCCATACAAGAGGTTATTAAGCACATACAAGATAGACACTTAGCAAGACCAAACCAACTCTGGAAATGGGTTATGACAGCCCTAAAACCCACCAAATAGGCCTTGGAATTAGTCTTGGAAACATGCAAAGAAAGGTCTCTTTGAAAGGCCTTGAATGGGATTTCTCTACACATGCATCATAGACATAAAATATGGCCAAAAAGGCCTCGGACAGAGCCAAGGCAGACCCCAAAACCCTTAGAATGAGGCCTGGAAAGTGACTTCAAAGCATGAAAAATAGGGTCCCTTTGGAAGGCCAAAAAGATCACCAAACAAGACAAGGAGAGAGGGGGGGACCCCCCTCTGATTTTAACCTTCAAGAATAAACCTAAGCCACTGAAAATCCACTGGATTTCAGTGGCTAAGAGGTCAAGCCATGGCCAATGCAAGAGCTTTAATGCATAGCCTTAATGCATAGCCCTAATCATGAAGAGATGAAGCATGCATAGGAGGAAGATAACCCCAAACAGAAATTGTACCTTAATCAAACTTGAAGAGGATGTCAAAACAAGACTTTTTCCAGTTTATATCAAATCTCAAAAGTGTTCACAAGTAAGGCTAAAATATGATGCAAAAATAGCCCTAAAAGAGAGATAGAGGGTAAGAGGGAGTAGATGGCCTCAAAAAGCAAAGAGCCCTTCAACAAAGTTGAAGAGGGGCTCAAAATAAGGCTAATCTATAATGCAAAATAAGCCCTAAAAGAGAGATAAAGCACAAAGGGGGAGTGGATGACTTCAAACAGCAAAGTTTTCTTAAACAAAGTTGAAGAGGAGCTCAAAATAAGATCTTTTCCAGTTTAGCTCGGATCCCAAAAATGCAAGCAAAAGGGGGTAAGATATGAAGCAAAATAAGGCTAGAAAAGGGGAAATGAGGACTTACCCTTGTAGAGCCGACCTCCAACAGCTTCTGGACCAAGTTGGTGATCTTTCAACCTCTGCAAATGGCCTCCAAGGTGTTGTAATGGATGATGGAGGTGGTAGGCTATGAGTTGGTGTGTAAATGGTGCAAGGACAAGGGTGTTTTGAGGCTTGGAAAAGAGGGATATGGAGGATTATAGGGATATGCTCCAGCTGGTTTTTCTAACCCTTGCAAATAGAGGTGAAGTGTGTTATATAGAGGGAAAGAGATGAGGCTTCTTGGAGAAGCAAAGAGAGGGGGTTCAAAGCTTCTAAAGGAAGCTTGACCAAAAGGGTCAAGCTTCTTGAGGAAGCTAAACCAAATGGGTCAAGCTTCCACAGGAAGCTTGACCAAAAGGGCCAAACCACCTTGAAACCAAGCAAAGGGGTAAAAACCACCTAAAATGGAAAAAAACAAGGACAAACCCTCGAGCAGTGGACTTGGTGCAAAACAACCGCACATTGAATGCACTGGAGAGACAAACCCGCCGACTGGTTCAAGGTCCGTGGTGCCGGGCCACCTCCTCGGTCACGACCAGGGGTCAAAGGGGTCAAGAAAAATTACTGGTCGGCCACCCCAGAAAGGTGGCCTCCTAGATGAATGCAACACAGCTGTGTAGAGAAAAACCAGAAAAAGTGGTTCAGGAGAGAGAAAAATCAACTTTTTAGAGGGGTTCAAAAGGGTCAGGAGGAATTACTGGTCGGCCTACCAAGATTGGTGGCCTCCCAGGTGTGTACAACACAATGGTGTGGTGGAAAGTCAGAAAAAGTGGCCCAGGAATGGGAAAAACCAGCTTTCTAGTAAGAAAAACGGGCGACGAAGAGCAATGAAGAGGAAAGCTGGTTTTTTAGAAATATTGCTGGTCTCCCACCCTCCTACAACCTTTCTAACAATGAAAATCTAGTCCTTGCCAAAAATGGACCAAGACGGATGCAAAACGAAGGTTCAAGGGCCAAAACGCGCAGTTCGGGGCCCTGAAAACAGGCTATTAGGCACCGGAAGTAGCGTATGACCACGAAGGTGGTCTCTCGGGACACAGTGTCCCTCAAAAGGGAGGAAACAAGGTATGCGCCAAAAACCGGAGCGATCGGAGGTAGTTAAGTGGTCCCGAACCGAGACACACGGCTGACGGCTCCGAAAACCGGGAACCGAGCTCTAAACAGGAAAAATGGCCTACGACCACGAAACGTAGCCTACGGCCATTGAGAGATGATCTACGAGACCTCTCCCTCCCTTTGGGAAGAGAAAACAAAGAAAACAGGGCCTGGTTTGCAAACTGAGGCAAAGCACAAAAGAGTCCGGAAGTCTAGAGGCAATGCTCACAGTCGAGATTCCGCAACCTCAGAACGAGCACAATATGCAACATCACCAAGCGCTCAATTGGTGACGTCTGAGTCTTAAGGTTGGTAAAAAATGGGGTGTCTATTGTTAGCCCTCTTTGGCAGAACTCGAAAGTCATATGTGACGGGAGTGAATGTCAAAGCCCAGAGACGACCCATTTTTGACAAGGCCGAAGACTTTGACAAACATACTAGATAACAAAGAAATGTGCCCGCAAGCGGGGGGGAAAATGCAAAACGACATGTACAAAGCCGAATGTAACTCATGATCATGCAAAGCAGCA
This sequence comes from Camellia lanceoleosa, assembly GCA_025200525.1. NCBI lineage: Eukaryota > Viridiplantae > Streptophyta > Magnoliopsida > Ericales > Theaceae > Camellia > Camellia lanceoleosa. The sequence goes on along the minus strand of CM045772.1, from coordinate 92,375,746 downwards.
AGCTGTAATGAAGTGCATATGCAACAGTTTTAAGCAAGAATGTAAGGCAACAACTACATTTTATGCAGTTAAGGATGTGGAGAATTACAATTATCGCTGCGTCTCACACGGAGAAGATACAATACCTGCGCGATTTGTCTGGTCGCACCAGCTTCAAATGAACCGTACATACAATATCGTGCTTGTAAAAGAGAGAAACTTAACAAGCACAACATATTTAGCAACCTATGTTCAATGCTATATCGAACGCAGAAAAACATGGTGTTGATGGGAAAGTGCATCACAAAACGAGAGACATGCGCGTAACAACGCAAGTTAAGCGTGAGGGTATGACAATACCCGTGAAACGTGCACAACAATGCAGGATAAGCGCAAGCCTGGACGCGTGTTTGTCATGAAACAACGAGTAAAGAAACGCAAGCTTCGACGAGTGCGACTCAATCGTAACCTCCGGTTTACCTCCCGGAAGGGTCACAACGTATTCAAAAAGGATATATCTTGCTCTCGGTGAGTGATAATGAAATACGCATCGAAAGTTCGAGTTGAAGTTCCTGCGGAGGGATCTCGCAATGAAAAGTGCACTTTCTTTATACTTTCTCGGGCGCCGGGGACTCCGATTACTACCAAAATTTGCAGAGAGCTTAGAGACCACCTTGGGAACACCACCGACCAAGTTTGGTCCAAGGGGGAGGCCACCGACCAGGTGTGAGTGTACGAGGTGGTCGGCCTACTAGAAAAGGTGGCCGGCCGACCACCTAGTCCAAATCCGGGGCATTTTTGACTTTTCACCCTCATTTCTTTAAATATACAAAGCCAAACACTTTTTGCTCATAGCTCCAAGGCCGAAATCAGTCCCTCTACCTTCCTAGAGCATTTTCCCTCTCAGATCTGTGCTCCATACGTGTTTTCCAATGCCCCACGCAAAGTTGTTTCGCGAAAACTTTCAGTTCTCTTCACTTTGAACCGATTAAATTTTGATTTCGGTGCTTCTTTTCTCATTTTCACCACTTGAGGTAAGTTTGTCTCAACATTTGGAAGATTTTCTTGGGAGTTGACTTTTGTTGACTTTTTCATTTCCCGGGAGTTGACTTTTGTTGACTTTTTCCAATTTTGGCTCATTTCGCTCATTTTTGCTTCTTTTTGTAGATTTTTTGAGATGGCGGGTCATTTTCTCCAAGGTGGATGTCCTCCAGGTGCCGGAGATGATCCAGATATTATGGCTCTACCTCCGAGGATCCGACCATTTATTCCTGAGAGGTACGACCCTCCGGCCCATGTCTCCCCTCAGGCAGTTTTCTACCATTTCACTGATTTCGACGATTGAGCACCGGTAGATCTTTTATTGCGGGAGCCGAAGTCCCACCTCTCCCATCAGGCACAGGAGGTATGTTCCTCACTTTCATATTTCCTGCGATGTAACCTGCATTTTCCATGCATTCCATGCTATGTTTGAAAGTTGAACACGCAGCCCAAACGCTTGAATTCTGAACACACGACTCATTGTCGAGGTGAACACACAACACACACTGATTGAAAGTTGAACACGCAGCCCAAGCACTTGAATTGTGAACACGCGGCTCATTGTTAAGGTGAACACACAGCACACACTGATTGAAAGTTGAACACGCAGCCCAAACACTTGAATTGTGAACACACGGCTCACTGTTAAGGTGAACACATAGCACACACTGATTGAAACTTGAACACGCAGCCCAAACACTCGCATTGTGAACACACGGCTCACTGTTGAGGTGAACACACAACACGCACTAATTGAGAGTTGAACACGCAGCCCAAACACTTGAATTTTGAACATACGACTCATTGTCGAGGTGAACACACAGCCCACACTGATTGAAAGTTGAACACACAGCCAAAACACTTGAATTCTGAACACACGGCTCATTGTTGAGGTGAACACACAGCACACACTTTGTAGAAGGTTGAACACGCAGCCCAAACACTTGATGTCGAACACATAGCTCGTTGTTGAGGTGAACACACAGCACACACTTTGTAGAAGGTTGAACACACAGCCCAAACACTTGAATTCTGAACACACGGCTCATTGTTAAGGTGAACACACAGCACACACTGATTGAAAGTTGAACACGCAGCCCAAACACTTGAATTGTGAACACGCGGCTCATACTTTGAATTTTCTGAACACATAGCCCAGATTCTGTATCTGATTTGATTTTACACACAGCTCATACATTTCATTTGCATGCAGCTTATTCATTTCATTTGCACGTGGCTTATACATTTCATTCTGAAACTGAATACATGTGTTCATCCTGAATGCAGGTGACTTCTCGTGCTGCGCGAGGATATGGCTCCATTGTGGCGAGGGAGTGGTATGCAGTGCTCCCAGAGGCTGTCTGGGAGTTGGTTGACTTGGCAGGGTTTGGGTCCTTCTGCACCGGGATATCTCGCTGTCCTGCTAGTAGGACGTTGATAGGTGCCTTTGTAGAGAGATGGTGGGACACGACCAACTCCTTCCATTTCTCTCCTACCAGGGACATGACCATGACCTCGTTTGACTTTGCTGTATTGACGGGCCTTGATGTGGGAGGCTGGGCAGTCACATATGACGAGGACATGGGCCAGTGGGAGGTCGCTTGGATCTACTTATTGGGAGCTCGCCCACCAGTTGACAGATCTTCGGGTAGAGTCCGATATACCTAGTTTTCTTCACATTTCAGGAGGGCGGAGATGGAGCCTGAGACTCCTGAGGAGGTAGCATAGTACACCTGCGGATTTCTGATGTTCCTCTTCGGGACCACTCTGTTCGCCGATAGGGGGAACACTGTCGGGCTCTATCTATTGAGTGCTCTAGTGGACCTATCACAGGTCAGCCGATATGATTGGGGTGGCGCCAGCCTGGCTACTCTCTATTGCTATATGAGCGCGACCTCCCGCGGACGGGGGAGCATGGTCGGTGGCTATTGGAGGGCCTGGGAGGTACTTTCTACCCTCTTGATTTACATTTCTGCTTCTCATTATTTGTACATTGTACACACGGTGCACTTTACACTCTGTACCTCACACTTTGCTCTCAGCATTTTGTATTTACATTCTGCACTCAGCATTCTGTATTCTGATGGCTACTGCTTTATTTTCCACAGCTATGGATCTACGCGTACTTCCCGACGTTAGCCCCGGAGCTTGAGGTGGAGGTGCCCCTCGTGACCCCTTATTCACTTGTATTCGAGGGTCAATACTGGCCGAGACCTCGGGAGTCTCTCCTCTACCTACGACAATACTTTGATACAGTGCGGCCGTCAGAGGTATTTCAGAACTCTTAGTTCTTTATGTTTCCAATCTTTGATTTATCTTGCACATTCACAATTTTTAATTAGCTTATGCATTGATTTTCCGCAGATCACATGGCAGCCCTGGGCGTCTTTAGGTAGAGACCTCCGATTTCAGTTTGCCGGAGCATGGGGTGCCTCTCGGTATAGGATCCTGTTCGAGGGGCCAGTTGGTAGGGCCTGGTTTTTGGGGGATCGCTTCTTGCGTCAGATATGGGGCTACCCTACTCAGGACATTCCTTCAGCACCTCCGGACGATATGTGGACCACTGATAGGCTCCCTCTCCAGGGTGTCGTTAGTGCTATGCAAGGTACCGACGCATTACTACATTTAGAGCAGGGGGAGTACGCGACCTACCGTCACACATACTTGATGCCTCCGCTGACGGGAGTCCGTACTCTGACGAGGAGGTCTGCTGGTATGCCCTCATCAAGCCGGGCTCGGACTGCAGATGTCCCTTCCACCAGCAGGGGTAGCACATCTAGAGGCGGGGGTGGATTGGTTCCCCCGATTCCTCCGACTCATTTTCATGCTGGATGGCCAGAGATCCCGACCGAGTTGACGGGATGGAGATATGGTACTTCCTACCCGATCCCGATAGAGCCTCCGATGCCTGATCATCGATTTGTTAGAGACCCCGACTTTCCACCGGTATGCTTTCCAGCTTTGATTTATCACTCCGATACTCGTACATTCATTCATTTACTGATGATCTTGCATTTGCATTTGCAGCCTCCCGTCGAGTATATGGATGAGATGCTCGGATTGGTAGCCTCACTTGAGGGCATGGTCCTACGGAGAGAGGCACAACTCTCCATTCTCGGTGTCCAGGTACTCTTTAGCTTTCTTGCCTTATCAAACTTCTGATGACATGTTGATCTTGAATATCTCACTGCATTAGTTGACTGTATATGTTAGAGCACATCTGACTCACACCACATTTACGTACTGTACCTGCATGCACCCACTTCATGTAGTTTTCTTGCATCTGCATCTGATATACATATTTTGGCTGATGTATTCAAATTGCATTCTTCATTTTCAAATGCCTCCGGTATATACTCAGCCACAGGTCGAGCCATCTAGGCCTTCCCGAGGAGCCAGGCCATCTAGACCTTCTCGAGGAGCTGGACCATCTAGGCCTTCTTGAGGGGCTGGACCATATAGGCCTTCTCGAAGGATTGGACCATCTAGGCCTTCTCGAGGAGCCAGGCCATCTAGGCCTTCTCGAGGGGCTGGACCATATAGGCCTTCTCCAGGGGCTGGACCATCTAGGCCTTCTCGAGGAGTCAGGGAAGGGGAGTCGTCTCGCAGACGCAGAGCACACATTATGGAGGAGGAGGCCAGCGAGGAGGAGGAAGCTGTAGATCGTCAGTCAGAGACATCTGCTGACAGAGATGAGGGTTCCGGCCCTGGTTCCGGGAGTGGAGGTGAGACCGAGGAGGATCCCGAGGATGACAGCTCCAACTCAGATGGCACTGGTGGTGTAGAGACCGTTCCGTAGAAGAGGACGAAGAGGGCTTCTTATTCCTGCTCTTGAGAGCATTGATGCAGTTATTCCATGCTTTATTTACCTTTTTACTAGTAGTTGTAGCACATTGTACATTGTTAGGCAGTTTTATTTTCTGTAAAACTTGTACCCTTGTTGTAAAATGTTGTAATAAAGGAAGCATGATGGAATGAAACAGCTTTTGAAAAAAGTGTTGTGTTTTATGTTCTTAGCATCGTATCGCATCTTTTTGCACGAAAATGAGATTGAATGGAAATGTGCATTGTGTATTTGCCAAGGCAGGTAGTGAACCGACACAACAAACTAAACAACCTAACTCACTAAGAAATAACAGAATCTTAGCAAGTTTACAACTCGATAAGCAAGACACAACAATGTTGATTTAAACAAAGAATAACGACTCAAAATACAAAGCCTGACAACTTTGATAAACAAGATTTGATAAACAAAACAGCTCGACAAACAAAGCAACAGCTCGATAAACAAAACAACAACTCGATAAGCAAGACTTAACAACAACTCTATAAACAAAGTGTATTTCAGACGATCTGGGTGACGGAACGCATCCGAAACAGAGGGAAACGGAGGCCTTCGACACTCCCGATGCATGGAAATGCTAGGAACTTTCTTCTAGAGGGTAGAACAGGACCAAAGACACACTTTGCAGCACGGCCGACCACCTTTGGGAGCTGGCCGACCAGCTTTTTGCATTGGAGGGGAGAGGGGTGGTCAGCCTACTAGAAAAGGTGGCCGGCCGACCACCTAGCTCAGCAACCACCAGCTTTTTGACATGTGTCCCCCGAACAGTGTCTTATTCTCTTTAAAAGTCCTAGCCTCGTGGTTGATTCATTTCATCTCAGTTTTGCACCAAAATGGAGGCGTTTCTTGTCGAAAATCTCACAGCTTGGATCGCTTCTCTAGATGGCTCGGAAAAGTTGAACTTCCGGGGCTTCGACTTGAATGCACTATTCATGCTGAGCCGTACTCCGCTGCACCTTCCCCTCCTTCATGCTGCGGCGAGGTTTTGGAACCCAGTAACACATGTTTTTAGCTTCGGCGGGCAAGAGGTATGTCCAACTTTCGAAGATTTTCAAGTTTTGATGTAATCTGAACGCCATGAAGAAATTTTGCCTTAGTTTCGCTTCGGCCACACCCAAGCTTTAGGGCGGATATGTGGGCTCACCTTGCATGACGCTCGGTCTCTGATCTGCAACGGGGAACTAGACATCCTTGGCTTGATTCATCGCTTTTTTGATGCCGGTGACCGCGGCAACCATTATTGGCAAGGTTTACGGCAACACGCACTTTGCTTGTGCATGCTATCTCACTTTTTTCTTGCCCCAGGCTTTAGTGGATCTAGCATTCGTCTGATTGAAATCACTCAAGGCTTGAAGGAAGGAAAGAGCTGCATCGCCATGACATTGGCCGAGACACTGATGGGCTTAGATGCTTTCTATCGCCAGGAGACGACCAGATTTGCGGGGAGTCCACTACTGCTGCAGGTAATGTTTCCCACCCAATCTCACATATATATTGCTCACATCACTCGGCCCTCGGGCTCGGTTTTTCTCACAAAACCATTTCCTTACTTTTCTCTCATCGTACATCTCTCTATTCTTTATTCTCTTATTTTTCATCCCTCCACAGGTATGGTTGATGGACAAATTGCAGGTTGTGGACTCTTACCCAGCCTACTCAGCTCGCGGCTACTTTTTTTGACAATGCCTAGTCAATGCCCTTGATGAGGGATAGTGGTTCGACTGGATGTGCAATTTGTCTGCAGATCGCATTGCTTAGCGCTGTCCTTGGCTCAATCTTCCAGCGATGAGCTATAGCATGTCCCGGCAGACCGGGATCCAATTGATTGGTCTCGACCCACTTGGTGTTCTACTTTTCGCTCGGGTTCCAAATGCCGATTCGGTCATGATCGACTTGCCCACCGAGAGGATAGAGTACCCACCGCATTCTGGTTCAAGGTGCACACTTGTCTGATGCCACTGGAGGACTAGAGAGCTCCTGGCCCCCGCTCCCACTTTCAGTTGCACTTTGTCTGACGAGTGCTTGGATTGGCTCAATGAAGAGGCACAGATTGGGCCCAGCTTGGCATCAGCGGCTTCGACGAGCTCTGGAAGGGGGCGCAGGGACACCTGACTTATCTATGCCCCGGATTTATTGCTTTACCAGTACTTTCAAGTTTTCTTTATGAATGTAATAAAAAGCAACTTCAATTGTATGCAAGAGCAGGAGAACTCTGTTTTGAAATCAATGAAATTGAAGGTTGTGGGTACTGAAAATTTTCCGCTTTGGTCAAAAAATGGTCTAAGTTATAAAAAGATTAATTTGAACAAAGTCAACTTTTATTAAAACTTTTAAAAACCATTTTCGGTATGGATCAAAACTGGACACGCTGGAAATCTGTCACTGAGATGCACAACCCCAGAACCCAGCAACTAGAAAGTTGCCCCTAGTCTGAAATAGTACCGCGGCACTGCACAGCAATGGAAAGTTGCCCCTAGTCTGAAAAGCACTGCACCGGAGATCATATCCGAGCTCTTGAATGCCGAATAGACAAAGATGGCCGAGATGATAAAATGGACAAAGTTGATTGGGGAAAAGTTTATGGCTGAACTTCGGGATGAAGTTGCCTACGTATCCCAAAAATGAGAATCAAGCCTTTCGTAGTTCAGGCTCGGGTTCACTCGGGTATTTTCACTCTCCTTTTACGCTCTAACTTTTGCCAAGGCCGCCCTTTGCAGGTTTTCAACCTTGCGAGCTCAGTTTTTATAATTTCAAATTTTTTGTGCTCTGAGTTTTGCTTAGGTCGCCCTTTCGGGTTTTCGGCCTAGCGAGCCTCTCAAGGGTAATATTTCTTCAACTTGTCCATATTGATCGATTATGAGAACTCTAAGCCATCTAGATCCATCAGAACTATAGCTTCACCTGACCAGATAGACTTAATGATGTAGGGACTAGTCCAATTGGGTCTGAACTTGCCCATTGGGTCGTGGATGGGAGCTCGGTTGTCCTTGAGCACCAAATCTCCTTCTTTTAGATTCCTGGACTTAACTTTCTTGTTAAAAGCCCGGGCAATTCTGCGCTGATAACCTTGAATATGGTACAGTGCTTTCAGTCTTCTCTCATCAAAGAGCATGAGTTCCTCAAACCTGCTCTGCTGCCAATCTGCTTCGGCTATCTAATACTTAGCTAGTACTCGCAATGACGGAACCTCAATCTCGATAGGTAGAACGGCCTCCATCCCATAAACCAATGAATACGGAGTCGCCCCAGTAGAAGTTCTGATTGAAGTCCGGTTGCCCCACAGAGCAAATGGTAGCTTATTTGGCCAATCCCGGTAGGTTTCCAGCATCTTTTGCAATATGTGTTTGATATTCTTGTTGGCGGCCTCAAACGGTCCATTGGTTTGCGGCTGATATATGGATGACTTATGAAAAGCTACGTTGTATTTTTCCAACAAGTCAATCACTTCCTTCTTGAAGTGGGAACTGTTATCTAAAATTATCTCGTTTGGAACTCTGTAGCGACAGATGATGTTGTTTCTGATAAACTTCGCAACATGTGAAGCTTTCAACACCGCATAAGATTGGGCCTCGACCCACTTCGTGAAATAATCTATCGCGATCAAGATGAACTCATGCCCATTCGACCCCTTTGGAGTGACAGCCCCGATCACATCAATTCCCCAGACTGAAAATAGCCATGGCGAAGTCATATTGTACAGCTTCGACGGCGGAATGTTCATGGGATTTGCATGAATTTGACATTTGTGGCATCGCCGAACAAAACTGATACAATCCTCCTCCATGGTGGACCTGTAGTAACCCTGTCTGAGGATTTTCCGTGCTAGCATTACTCCGTTCATATGCGCACCGCATTCCCCTCTATGGATGACCTCCATTAGGCGCCTCGATTTTTCGGCATCGACACACAGCTTATGCATTCCCAGATGACCTCTCTTATACAGCTTACCCCCACAGATGATGAACTGAACGGCCATTCTTCTGATTGCCCTTTTATCCTTGGCATTTACCCCTGGTGGATATGCTTCCTTCTCCAAGAAATTCCAAATATCGTAATACTAGGGGTTTTCATCTTGAGCCTCATCTATAGCAGCAATTGTCTCGTAGGTTGGTGTAGACGTCCCCGAACGCATCCCGGGGGAAGGAGTGCGAATCCCCCCCGTTCTGGTTCGATATTGGGTCACTACAGTTCGAAGGACTCAAATGTCACGGTTCTCAATCTTGAACCGAAGAGTCCAAATCCGGCAAATCGTTTTGAAAACAGATTTTTTGAAAGAAGTGCCAAACATGGATCGCTTTCCAGAATCTGAGTCGCCACCTAAATATTTTAAAATGGGAAATTTAGGAAACCCTGAATCGGTGCCAAAGGCCACGTGTCCGTCATCACCAAAGTTGCCTCGGCTCGGGAACTTGGGAACGATTGGGGAAGGTCACTTCGTGAGCACCCCCGCTCGCCCGATCAAAGACCGGCCTCTACTAACCATGATATCTGTTTTTGAAAACATTGTGAGTTCTTATTCCGGTTATTAGCCTAGGTTACTATGTGATACGCACAGCATACAAGTATAGACTGAATCGCCTGAATTGGAACAAAGCATTTCATGTTTGTTTGTTTGAAAATGGTTTGATGGTGCTACCCGCAGGTAGGCTAAGACGTGGATTTGCCACCCTCGGGTGGGCTTAAGAAAATATGATTTTGCCACTATCTAGTGGGCTTAAAACAAACATTTGATGAATTGTTCCACTTCAAATAACTCAACCTCCACCCACAAGCATTCAAGGCAGTTATATCACATAAGCACATAGCCTCATGGTAAGCATGCTATTCGTGGCGACACTCACACGCATGCATGGATGCTAAAGCATAAAGCTCACCGAGTACTCCAAGCCAAAACAAAAACTATATTAGAAATCATGCATGAATCCTAAGTATACAGAAATGCCTAATGCAACACATGCAAAAATGCAAACTATAGCAGGCTCGGCTATTCTAAACATGGCATATGAAATGCTACAGCTATCATGTATTCATCTTGTAATTGAAGTACAATGCAGTTTGTATGATGCGCCGAGCCCCGGTGCGTACAAAACAGATGAATGATGCAAACATGCTATCATATTGTATGCTAATTGAAATATGCCATAGTCTAACCATCATAAGCGGATAAATAAAAGGGAAGAAAGACGTGGGGTTGGAAGACATACATCACACTCACCCACACTTATTACAATTATTGCCCTCGCACAGGGGGTCCGAATAAATAATACAGTCCCAAATGAAAGAATAATACAGTCCAAATGATACAGTCCAAATAATGTACAAATTCCTAATTAATTTACAAATTAACTAAGAAAATAATAAACTAGCATGCAAGCCAGGGACTGCCTTGATTCCGCTCCGGATAATGAAATGATGCATGTTTGGGCTGCTTTGCACGGAAATCCACGGCGGTGCCCCAATTAGCCTCTGTTTGCACCTTTTCTCGAAATGCGTGCCAGACTCCGAAAAGTTGCTGATTCTTCATTTTGCTGCAACAGAGAGCAGGAAATGGGGCATAGCAATGTATTTCACAAATATATGCATGCCTCGATCCTCGTGCCACCAATCACGCATCTCGATGCATGATGGCCGAGGAATCGGATTGCACAACTCAATATAGGATGAATGCATATGAATGCTACAACAAAACCTAACTCCATCATGGGTAATCCGGAGTGTCAGTAACTTGGGAATTGAGACCCGTTCCATCGCTCGGAGTATGAAACGCGCCTCATTTCCCGTGCCCAGGCTAACTCCTATCCCGAACACGATGCAATATGCATGATATGCATGAATGCAACTAAAATATAATCCTAGCATGCACAATGCTATGAAAATGAGATACCTCGAAATGCGTACATGCGGGCACGCAAACCGAGGCGATGACCCTAAGGCATGAAATGGCATGCGCAATGCAAATTGGACTTACACTAACATGAGTGGACCTCAGCCACACTCACATAAGAGGCCGTCGGATAAAGATGAAGTGCCTCAAAATGCGTGCACACGGACACACAAACCGAGACAATGACATAAAGGCATGAAACGGCCTGAAATATGATATACAGTGAGACTAAAATGAGATGTCTCGAAATGCGTGCCTACGGGCATGCAAACCGAGAAAATGGCATACGGAATGCAACAGGACTAAAATGAGATATGCGATGCAATATGGGCTTACACCAACATGAGAGAGCCTCAGCCACACTCACATAGGAGGCCATCAGATGAAAATGAGATGCCTCGAAGTGCGTGCACACAGGCACACAAACTGAGGCAATAGCACTAAAACATGAAATGGCACTCCAAATGCAAATTGGACTTATACTAACATGAGAGAGCCTCAGCCACACTCACATAAGAGGCCGAGAGATGAAAATGAAGTGCCTCGAAATGCGTGCACACGGGCACGCAAACCGAGGCAATGGCATAGAGGCATGAAATGACATGGAAATGATATGCAAACATGCAAATGAATTTTGGCACTGAAATGTGGGGAAAACAAATTAAATGAGGCGAAGTGCACCAAGCATGAAATGGCCCCGAAACAAGAATTTAGGCACCCGAAATGGCCTATAGCTATACCAAACATGCACAATATAGACATGGAATGAAAATACAGTAGCAAGGCAGCCCCAAGAAAAGCATTTTTCAGTCATAAAAAGGGCTAAACAGCAAGCACACATAGGATTAAGCAAGAATGCAAAAATGGCTCCCCAAGAGGGGTATTGAAGCAAGTGATACATGCGATGCCCAAATGGAAAAAAAAACCTTCTAAAAAACTGATGAGGGACTAAAAATATGAACACTTACAGTAGATGACATCCCCCAACTCAGTATGAAAATATGCTAAAAATGCCATGCAAGAACTAGGACACATAAGGCTATAACATGAGGTACCCCAAAAATTCATCAAACCAGAAAACACCCTTAATGAAATATGTCAAGAAGATCGAAATATGACTCTTTCCAGCTCTCTAGATAAGCTTAAAGAAGCATGCAAAAATGGGGGTCAAAGAGGGGTATAATGACAAGTATAACATGGAGACCCCCAACAAGGTTGATCCCTTCTACAATGTTTTAGAGGGACACAATATAAGTCTACTCATAGTTCATGACATGCTCCAAAACAATTTACACATAGACCAAACAATCATGCAAGTTTACGGTAAATAGGAGAGATTATGAAGCAAGTACAAGATAGAGGACCCAAACAGGGTTGATCCCTTCTTCAATGTTGAAGAGGGGCTCAAAATAGGCCCTCTTACAGTTTACATTATGCTCGGAAACAGATCACACATAGGCCAAATATTCAATGCAAAATATTGACATACAAGATGATATTGAAGCAAGTGCACCATAGAGGGCTAAAACAGGGTTGAGCCCTTGAACAAACATGAAGAATAGCTCAAAATAGACCTAGTTTCAGTTACGGTCGGAGCCTAGAAAAGTAAGCAAGTAGGCCTAAGAAATGAGGCAAGAAAGTGCTACAAAAGAGGGAGATTGAGACTTACCCTTGTAGACAAGTCTTGGCTGCCTTTTGCTTGAAGAATGGATGCCTCCTAGCTGCTGGAAAGCTCTCCTAGCTGCTGGAGTAGAGTGATGAGGGTAGAGCTTGAAGATGATGAAGAAAATGGCACCAAAACTTGAAGGAAATGAAGTTGTATGTATGTATATGCTCCAACCAATGCTTGTAATCTCTTCTCTTGAGTTGGGAGGACACCAATGTAGACAAGATAGGGAGAGAGGAATCCTTGGCCAAATGGAGGGAAATGAGCTCTTATTTCCCTCCAAAGGGGTCCCCCGGATAAGATATTTTTTTGGAAAAAACAGCTGTATGGCTGTATGGCACAGATTTCAAGGAGCATGGCCGGCCAGGTACTTTTGCTGCAGGTGGCCGGCCGGCTACCCCCTATGGCCGGCCGGCCAAGGGGAAAAATGGTCCAATTGAATTAATGGCCGAGCTTCACATATTGGTGTCCTCCCAAGTCTCCTCTTCAAGGCCCTGTGGTTGGAAATTGGCAACTGTAAAACAGGAGAGACAACAAGCCACTTTTAGGAGAGGTTCAAAAATGAAAAGTTGAATTACTGGCCGGCCTCTATTTTTTAGGGTCCTCCCATGTGTGTACAACATAAATATGTGGTTTTGGCTCGAAGAAAATGGCCCTAGGGTGTTCAACATTAGCCCGGAAGTGAGAAAAACGGGCGCCGGGGAGCGCCGGGGGAGCATAACTGGTTGCTGAGACAATTGTTGGCCTCCCACCCTCCAGTGATCTTCTTGGTGATAAGACAGAGGTACCTGCCAAAAATGAACAAAAACCGATGCAAAACGAATGCTCGAGGGCCAAAACACGCAGTTCGGGGTCCCGAAAACCGGCCGTTAAGCACCGAAAGTGGTGTTTGGCCACGAAGTGGGTATCTAAGACCCCAGTGTCCCTTGAAAGGGAGTAAATAAGATGCATGCCAAAAACCGAAGGAATCGGAGATGGTTGGGTGGTCCCGAACCGAGGCACACGGCCTGACGGCTCCGAAAACCGGGAACCGGGCTCCGAAATGGGCAAAATGGCCTACGAGCACGAAATGTAGCCCACGGCCACTGAGAGATAGTCTGGGACTTCTCCTCCCTCGAAAGAAAAACAGAGAAAACCGAGTCTGTTCGCAAACCGAGGCAAGGCGTAAGAGGGTTCGAATCCGAGGTAGGCGACGCGACTTTGAGACTTCGAACGAGCACAATATGCAACATCATCGAAGCGCCAATCGGTGACGCCCGAGTCTTACGGTCGGTCAAAAATGGGGTGTCTCTGTTGCCCCTCTTGATGTAACTCGAAGTCAAGAAGTGACGGGAGTGAATGTCAAAGCCTAGAGACGACCCATTTTTGACAAGGCCGAAGACTTAGACAATCATACAAGATGAACCGAGATATGTGCCCGCAGGCGTGCCCGCAGGCAAAGGGGGCAAAATGCAAAGCGATATGCAGGAAGCCAAATGTAACTCGATGTTCGTGCAAGTGTAGCAAGCTGTAATGAAGCAAGTATTCGCAAATAGATGCAACAGTTTTAAGCAAGAATGCAAAGCAACAACTACATTTCATGCAGTCAGGAATGCGGAGAATTATTCAATTCTCGTCGCGTCTCACACGGAGAAGATACGATACCTGCGCGATTCGTCTGGTCGCACCAGCCTCAAATGAACCGTACATACAATATCGTGCCTGCAAAAGAGAGAAATTCAACAAGAACAATATGCCAACAACATATATTCAATGTGATTCCTGTGATTCCGAAAGTTTGGCACACGCAGTGTCGGCGAGTGAATGCATTGCAATGCGAGAAAGGAACGTGCGTGACAACGCACGCTCAAGCACAGAGGTATGGTACAACAAGAAATCATGCATGACAATGCAAAATGTTCATGAGAATGCAAGTTATATGCAAAACAATGCAAAACGAACACGAATCAGGGTGCCCGTTTGTTGCGAAACAACGAGTAAGAAAATGCGCATTTCGGTGAAGGTAACTTGATCGCGGCCTCTGATTCACCTCCCGGAGAGGTTACAACATGTTCAAAAAGGATACACCTTGATTTTGATGAGTAATGATGAGACACATGTCAGAAATTGCAACCGGGAAGTTCGTGAGCAATTTCGCCGAAAAGTGCACTTTTCTTGAACTTTTTCAGGTCCCGGGAACTCCGATCTTCCTCAAAATTTGTAGGGAGCTAGGTGGGCAAGTGGGGAACACCACCGGCCAGGTGGTTGCCCTAGGGGAGGCCACCGGCTAGGAAAGAAAAAGCAAATGGCCGGCCAGCCAGAAAAGGTGGCCGGCCGGCCACCTGCACAAAAGCAGGGGCAATTTTGTCATTTTGGCTCATTTCTATATATATCCACCTCCATTCATTCCGAAATCACTCCCACAGCTGCAAAAACTCCTTCCCTTGCTCCCAAAACTATTTTTTCCTTCAGATCTGCACTTTATACGTGCTTTTCGGCCTTCTACGCAAGTTGTTTTCGCGAAATCTTTCAGTTTTAAGCACTTTGAACTGATTAAATTTTGATATCGGGGCTTCTTTTCTCATTTTCACCACTTGAGGTAAGTTTGTCTCAATATTTGGAAGATTTTCTCGGGAGTTGACTTTTGTTGACTTTTCCATTTCCCGGGAGTTGACTTTTGTTGACTTTTTCCAATTTTGGCTCATTTTTGCTCATTTTTGCTCCTTTTGCAAATTTCTTGAAATGGCGGGTGATTACCCTCATGGTGGAGATCCTCTAGGTGCCGGGGATGATTTTGATATCATGGCATCGCCTCGAGAGTCCGCCTTTTATTCTTTGAGATACGCCCACCGACATATGCTTCATGGCCGTTTTCGTCGTTTCACTGGGTTCAATGACCGCACCGGATTTATCATGAGTCGAGCAGCACCTCTCTCACGATGCGCGAGAGGTATTTTACATTATTTTCTGCATTTTTCGCGCATTTTGTAGCTTTGCCATGCTCGTACACGCAGTTTTAGCTTACGACATAGTACTTTGTTTGCATTCTGAACATGTGACTTAAACACTTGAATTGCTGAACACACGGGCTCATTGACTGATTGATTGTGAACGCACGGTACACATTAGTTAAGAATTGAACACACGGCTCAAACACTGATTTGTCGAACACACAGCCTGAATTTAAAGGTGAGCACACCGCACACACTGATTAAGAGTAGAACACACAATCCCTAAACTCTGATTTTCTGAACACGCAGTCCAAGTTGATGGTGAACACACAACCCACACTGATTAAGAGTAGAACACACAGTCCCTAAACTCTGATTTTCTGAACACACAGTCCAAGTTGATGGTGAACACACAGCCCACACTGATTAAGAGTAGAACACACAGTCCCAAACCCCGATTTTCTGAACACACAGTCCAAGTCGATGGTGAACACACAGCCCACACTGATTGAGAGTAGAACACACAGCCCTAAACTTCGATTTTCTGAACACGCAGCCCAGATTGATGGTGAACACACAGCCCGCAAATTTAGGATTGAATACACAGTCCAAAACACAAATTTACTGAACACGCAGCCCAGATTTGAAGTGAACACGCAGCCCACTGAGTAAGATTTGAACACGCACAAGAAACACAGATTCTTCAACACGCACCAGATTTGAAGTGAACACGCATTTAATCGAGTAAGATTTGAACACGCATTTCAAATACCAAATTTCAACACGCAATTTGAGATTTGAAGTGACGCAGCCAAAACACGAGTAAGATTTACTGAACACGCAGCCCAGATTTGAAGTGAACACGTAGCCCACTGAGTAAGATTTGAACACGCAGCCCAAAACACAGATTTACTGAACACACAGCCCACTGATCAATTTCACTTGCACACAGCTACTTTATTTCATTTGCACACAGCTTGTTACTTGCATACGGCTTGCATTTTATTGTGTACTAAACACATGTATTCATTCTGAATGCAGGTTGGCTCTCGCACCGTGCGAGGGTATGGCTCCACTGCTGCGAGAGAGTGGTACGCTGAGCTTCCGGAGGCTGTCCGGGATTTGGTTGACTCAGCAGGGTTCGGAGCATTCTGTACGGGGTTATCACACTGTCCTGCCAGTAGGACATTGTTAGCTGCTTTGGTAGAGAGATGGTGGGACACCACCAATTCTTTCCATTTTTCTGCCACCGGGGATATGACCATGACTCCACTAGACTTTGCCGTACTCATCGGCCTAGACATAGGCGGTTGGCCCATACCTTATGACGAGGATATGGGAGAGTGGGAGGCCGCTTGGGTATATCTATTGGGGGCTCGCCCACCTGTAGACAGAGCTTCCGGGAGAGTCCGGTACACCTGGTTTTCTTCCCGTTTTCGGAGGCCGGAGATGGAGCCTGAGTCTCCTGAGGAGATTGAGCAGTACACCCGAGGTTTCCTTATGTTCCTCTTTGGCACCACTCTATTTGCCGATAGGGGGAACACTGTCGGGTTATATCTTCTTAGTGCCCTTGTGGACCTATCACAGGTCAGTCGGTATGACTGGGGTGGCGTTGGCCTGGCTACCCTCTATTGCTACATGAGTGCAGCCTCTCGTGGGCGGGGAGACTTACTTGGTGGCTATTGGAGAGCCTGGGAGGTACGTTCTGTCCTCTTGATTTACATTTCTGCTCCTCATTATTTGTTCATTGCACACACGGCGCACTTTGCACTCTGTATTCTGCCTTTAGCACTTTGTATTCACATTCCGCACTGCTTTTCTCAGCTATGGGTGTATGTATACTTTCCCATGTTAGCCCCGGAGATGGAGGTGCCAGGACTCCTTATGACTCCGTTTTCACTGGTGTTCGAGGGCGAGCACCGACCGAGACCTCGAGAGACTCTCCTCTACCTGCGATAGTATTTTGATACTGTGCGGACGACAGAGGTATTTCAGAACTCTCTGTTCCTTTCATTTTCATCTGTGATCTGCCTTGTATATTCCTGATTTCTGATTGATTTATGCACTGGCTATCCGCAGACAGGCGTACTGGCGATCTTAGGTGATGGTCTCCGACATCAGTATCCCGGAGGATCGGGTAATTCCCAGTATAGGTTTCTGCTTGAAGGACCTGTTGGTAGGGCATGGTTCCTGGGGGAACGCTTTCTGCGTCAGGTGTGGGGGTACGATTCTCAAGACCCTCCTGCTGTACCTCAAGCCACTATGCGGACTGCCGATAGACTCTCTGCCTAGGAGGTCATTAGTGATATGCAGGGCACCGATGCTTTGTTACATCTCATGGAGGGAGATTACGCCACCTATCGTCGTATATATCTGATGCCCCCCTTGACGGGAGTGCGTGCTCCATCACGGAGGCCTACTGATGTACCATCGTCGAGTCGGGCTCATACCACGGATATCCCCTCCTCTAGCAGGGCCGGTGCATCTAGGGGTAGAGGTAGTTCGATTCCTCCGATCCCTCTGTCTCTTCATCATCATCCTGGGTGGCCAGACATGCCGACCGAGTTGACGAGTTGGCGGTTCGGGACTCCTTACCAGGTCTCGCTAGAGCCTCCTCTTCCTGACCACAGATATGTCAGGGATCCTGATTCACCTCAGTAACATGGCCATGGGGACCTCGCCATGATTCGGACTTTTATGCTATGTTCTAAATCATGAACCAAAGAGTCCAACTCGCAAATCGTTTTGAAGAAAAACATTTTTTGAAAAGTAGTGCCAAACATGGATGCTTTGCGGATTCTGAGTCGCCACCTAAATATTTTAAAATGGGAAATTTAGGAAACCACGACTCGGTCTTAGAAGGCCACGTGTCCGTCATAACCAAAGTGGTCTTGGCTCGGGAGCTTGGGTACGATCGGGGAAGGTCAGCTATGAGCACCCCCTTTCGCCCGGTTCGAAGACCGGCATCTACTAACCGTGATATCCAATTTTGAAAACTTTATGTGTTCTTATTCCAGTTATTAGCCTAGAATTACTATGTTATGCGCACAGCAAACAAGTATAGACTAGATTGCCTAATTTGGAAACAAACATTGCATATCCGTTTGTTTTGAAAATGTTTTGGAATTTGCTACTCGCAAGTAGGCTAAAACACGGACTTCAATGAGTTTTCCCAACTCAAGCAATCCAACCTCCACCCACAGGCATTCAAACAGTTTATCTCACATAAGCACTTAGCCGCATGGTAAGCATATTGTCATGTTAACATTCACACACATGCGATATGCTAAAGCATAAATACTTACATTGTACTCCGTGCCAAAACAAGAAACTAGTTAGCAAACATGCATGTCCTAGTTCATGTTAAGTGGCTAATGCAACACAAGCAGTGGTGTAATCTAAACAGGCTCGGCTGTCCTAAACATGGCACATGGAATGCTACAACTAGCACGTATTCAATTTGGAAATTGGAATACAATGCAGTTAGCGTGATGTACCGAGCCCGATGCATGTAAACAAATGCATGGATGCACGTATGCATTGCATAAGGTATGCTAAAATAAAACATGCCGTAACCTACCATCAAAAGCAGGTAAGTAAAAGGGAAGAAAGAAATGGGGGTTGGAAGACATGCACACACCCACGCACACTTATTACAATTACGCCCTCACACAGAGGGACCAAAAGAATAATACAGTCCCAAAATAATACAGTCCAAATACAGAATAAATTAATTATTACAAAATTTCTATCTATCAAATTAATAACAACATAAAAGAAAGGGGGCCCCAGCCCTGCCTCGGGATGCGCGAATGATGCATGCTCGAATCCGACTTGCCCCGAAAGTCCGCACCATGTCACTGTTGCCTCTGTTTTACTGCCTTTTCTTCTCTGAAAACTGCCAAAGTCTCAGAAAACCTTCTACAGACACTGAAGATCACCACCGGCTGAAGGGGAACACCACCGGCTAAAGGGTGTGGCCACCGGCTGCGTTTGGAGTTATCGGCTGTTCATAAAGTGCCGGCCGGCACTCTATGCTGCCGGTCGGCACAAAATTCCTGCAGAGGACAGTTTGACAGCAACAGCAGGCAAACAGTACATGATATGGATTTTAGAGCAAATTTATGCATGGCCAATGTTTCCTATCATGCGCGGGACTCAAGGAAGCATGACCCTTGGTTCTTGGGCCATCAATTATGCATCTTGGTGCATGATAGCCTAAGGAACTAAGTTTGCATTTTAATGTAAAAATGCATGCAAACACACAAATGAAACCAAGGCCTTATCATGTGTTGGTCAAAGGCCTTGGTGACATGAGGGTTAAGGTAAGTTGCACCACTCAAAGTGTGAACTCCTCTCAATCCCCATGTTTGGCTTGAGAACCCCAAACCAAACCATGAAATGCATGTATGCAACATGGTTCAACAATGCAATATGATGTTTAAGGTACAAGGCATGCCAAATGTAATGCAACTATCATATTAAGCATGCAAAATACTAGAACATGCAAGGTACCAATGTCACGCAAACATGGACCAATCAAGCAATGAGACCAACATACTTCAACACTTAATGAATCAATTAAGCAATAACCATGAGGCAAGCATGCAATGGTGGATTTAACTACAATGGGGCAGCCTTCAAATCTCCCCAAAACAGTGGCAAAACATGCCCAAAATGGTGACCAATACTCATGCAAACATGCAAGTCAAATGGCCTAGGATTAAGGCACAAAAAGGGAGCACCCTTCCACCACTACTAAGACCAATCATGGCATGAATTATTTAAGCAAAAACAGAGTTCCATCATGCAAAAATACCCCCATAAACCTTGATATGGCAGCCCCAAAATGCATTAATCATGCAAGCATGTACAATACCCTCTTTAAAGCATAAGAGACCATCACTTCAAGACATGGAAGAGGTGATAAATGGAGACATATAGGCATGGAATAGGGGCTGAAATGTGATCTAAAATGATGCCAAATCATAAGATCGAGGTAGGCTAAACATGCTAGGGGCTCACACACCAAAAGCTTACAAGCCAACAAGCAAGACAACAATACCAAACATGCCAAACATGGCAAAAACAGTGGCTAACAGCCCTTACACATAGCAATATGATGCTAATGCCCTCATGGAATTATGCTAAAATATGCAAAGAACATGGCCTAGATGCATGGCATACTTTTAAACATAAGAGAGCATTTCAAAGCAAGTATGAGAGACATGCTAAGGGCTACCAATCCGACCCAAAACAGAGGTATAACATATCATATTAACCACAAATATGCTTTGAAATGAAGCCAAAACCAACCATGCACACATGCTATCTTTTAGGGCAAAAACAAAGGCAAGCAAGGGACAAAGGGGAGAGGGGTGTCCCTCCCCTATATGAGACTTGAAACCATCTTCCTCACCACTAAAAACCCACTGGTTTTCAGTGGTGAGAAGGCCAAAAACACCAAGTTAAACAATGCTCAAAGAAAAGCACTAAAAGGGCCAAAGCAAGGCCTAAGAGGGTGAGTTCTTACTCAAATCAAAAGGTGACCTCAATGAATGTTCTTAAGCAAGTAAAAACAAGATTTTTTTATGTTATACACAAAGCTTAAAACGCAAAGCAAGAGGGGTAGAAACTAGTTGCAAGAATGGGGAAACTAAAGTAACAAGCTCACCCTTGAAGATCCTTTGAAGAACAGATGGAGCAACCCTTCTATAGTGATCAAAATCAGTCCAAAATCACAACAAACAACCTTCCAAGTACCTCAATCTCGAAATAAGGTGTAATAGTGTGTGTAATGGTGCAAAAGTAAGGTAAAAGTGCACTATTTGGCCACAAAACACACACACAAGGATGAGAGAGAGTGAGATATAGAGAGAGAGAATATATGAGCTCTGGTTTTTGTGTTGGAAAATGGCTAACCCCTCAACCAAGAAGACAAGGCCTCCTCTTATAGAGAAGGCAATCTTGTAAACTTAGCAACCAAGCCAACAAGAGGCTCATCCCTCTATACACGTGTATGGAGGGGAAGTAAGTGCCATACAGCTGCTTAAAAATATCTGAAAAAGCAACTGCACAGTAGTCGGCAGGGCAAAATGGTCATTTTTCCAAAAAAGAGTGCCAACCGGCACGAAATAGTGCCGACCGGCATAACACAGTGCCAATGGCAACACCAACCAGCCGGTGGCCTCTAGCTAGTGCCGGTGGTGTTTGGGGATGCCTCACAAAGCATTTCCTGCCCTTCCAAGGCAAAACACAAGTGTTTGGTGCAAAACCAGACACGAAAGAGTCGAGTTCGGAGATCCTGAGGCAAGGCGCGTAGCCGAGAACTCCGGGAACTCCAAACAAACACAAATATGGATAATCACCGGGTGTTCGAGCGTTGACGTCTAAGTCTTGAGGACGGTCAAAAATGAGGTGTCTACAGTTGCCCCTCTTTGACAGAACTCGAAAGTCATAACAATGACGGGAGTGAATGTCAAAGCCCAGAGACGACCCATTTTTGACAAGGCCGAAGACTTGGACAAACATGCAAGACAAAACAAGGTATGCGCCCGAAGGCAGGGGCAAAATGCAAGACGATGCAAGAAGCCGAGCATAACTTATGATCATGCAAAGAAAGCTGTAATGAAGCACGCATGCAACAGTTATAAGCTAGCATACGCCAATCTACACTACAATGCAGAAAGGATGTGAGAGAATTATGTAATTCTCAATACGTCTCACTCGGAGGATACCATACATGTGCGGCTCGTCCGGTTGCACCGGCCTCAAATGAGCCGTACATACAATATCGTGCCTGCAAAGAAAGTAAACTTAACAGGTACAATATCGTTAGCAATATGCATGACAATGCAATGATGAATGCGAAATGATATGCAATATGTACAAAACTAAGTGTAAACAATGCAAATGATATGTAGTGCAATTGAAACAATGCAATGCAAACTAAATGCAGAGCAATCGAATCATGATTCAATCATGAGCGGTTCGAAACCACACGTATGTCAAATAGATTGATGGAAGTAACGAGTCCGTCTACCATAGAACGACGTCTGAACTATGAGTGATGTAGACGGACACAAGAACAAGTATTGGGTGGAATGACATAAGTGGGGTGACGACCCGCTGAGGAAAGAACAATGATCCTAATGCCGGATGCAATAATTACACTACAATGTAATAGAGATGGATATGGCCTGTAGCCAAACCGTATCTCGCTTAGGAAAGGCATGCACACATACAAGCCATGTCTAACACAGAAAAGGTGCCGCCACCCTCAAACCAAGTTCATCAAGGAATAGGCGCGTACACATGCAGAACTGTGCTTCAACGTGAAAAGTATGAGCACATACCAAACCAAGCTCAACAAGGGAAGGTGCAAGCCATAGATGGGAGATGATGCAGTGGATGCATGCAACTACAATGCAATATATACAATATGCAATGGAATGGACATTTACAGAAAATGCATGACATATGCGCTATATTACAATGAAATGCATGACATATGCATGGTTTTTTTTTTTTTTTTGGATTTTTGAAATGCATGACAGATGCAGTATTTAGAATGATGCATGTTTTGTTTTGTTTTGTTTTGTTTTGTTTTGTTTTTGAAATGCATGACAATGCAGTATCTAGAATGATGCATGACATATGCAGTATGATGCAACGACTATGATTGCAGCTTTCCCTATCTTACCAATAGGGCGATATACTAGGTTGGTTCAATATCCAGAATTGAGGCGTAGACACGCCGCCTCGACCTATGGGGTTTCCATACAGATTTCAAGCCGAGGGTACACCCCCTGGGTATTTAAACCAGACTTTAGTCTCGGAAATTCCGAACCTTTGCGTTCTAGGCATAAGCCATTCAAACTCTAGTTTTCACCGTCCCCATTGGTCTCCTAGGAACTCACCGCAAAAACAGGCAGGTGGCTTTACCAGACCACTGGAAGTCGTTCGGGCACGACAAACACCGAACGAATTGCACCTTCAGAGGATTTAAGGTCTCCTAGACCGGGATGCAATGCATGACAATGCATGTTTTTTTTTTTGAAATGCACATGATGCGTGATGTTTTTTGAAACGTGCGCCAACGCGCGACTTTTGAATGCATAAGAATGCACGAATTTGAAATGTGCGGCAACGCGCGGCTTTACGAATGCATGACAATGCATGAATTGTGTGCCAAAGGTTTTGCACCTTCGAAGGATTTAAGGTCTCCTAGACCGCGCGTGTTTAAGGTCTCGCCAGACCTGAGTGAAAAACAATGAGGTGCGCAAAATAGCGCGATGAAATGCATGCCAAATGCCATGAGGTGCGCCTTAATGCACTGAAGGTCTTGCACCTCCCGAGGATTTAAGGTCTCCTAGACCGCGCGTGTTTAAGGTCTCGCCAGACCCGGGGTGGGGCAATGCATGAATTGAGATGCGGTGCACAAGACAGTACGATGTGCGGGATTGCGTGATAGAATGCATGCCAAATGCAATGAGATGCGCAAAATAGCGCGATGCGTTAGACAACGCGAGTGCACAAGACAGTGCGATACGATGCATGCCAAATGCGATGAGGTGCACACCTTAATGCACCGAAGGTCTTGCACCTCCCGAGGATTTAAGGTCTCCTAGACCGTGCGTGTTTAAGGTCTCGCCAGACCCGGGGTGGGGCAATGAGGTGCGCAAGATAGCGCGATGAAATGCAAAATGAGATGCAAGATGAGGCACGCATACCTCATGGATGCAAAATGCAAAATGAAATGCAAAACGAGGCACGCGTACCTCATTTGAATGGAAAATGGAATGCAAAACGAGGCACACGTACCTCGGGATGCAATGAGATGCAAAATGAGGCACGCATACCTCATTGAATGGAAAATGAAATGCAAGCATGACACGCATGCCACACAAAAATGCAAAACGGTGCAAGTCGCAAGGGATGTGCAAGATGGCGCGATGCGACGCACCGGACAACGTGATGGATGCACGCAACGCACACGGGGCAACTTTTGAATCTTGTAAAAGATGAAAGGATACAAAAGGATACAATCTTTGCTTGAATTTGAGTGCCACACACAGAAGACACGGTCCGAGGTCAAAACGGAGGCCGGTTAAGCATCGGGGACGCACTTTCTTGCACTTTCTTGAGCTATGAAGACCCAAAACTGCTCACATGGCCTAAACAAGGCTGTGGGAACACCACCGGCTGGACTAGGTGGCCACCGGCTGGCCATCGGCTGCATAAAAGTTACACCGGCACAATATTGTGCCGGCCGGCACAAAATAATGCCGACCGGCCAAAAGTTGCTGATTGGGGACAGTTTTGACATTTCACCTCGGGTTTTTTAAAATAGGGTTTTAAACCCTATTCTGTCATTTCCCTTGCGCCGAAAAACTTCTCCCCCTCTCTCTAGAGCCTCTTTTCCTCCTCATTCGCTCATTTCTTTGCGTTTTCGCAACATTTTCGTCGTTCGATTCGCGAAGTTCGTCGCGTTTTGGACATTTTCGACCGATCGAAATTTCATTTCGGCGCTTCCTTTGCTATTTCCACTTTTTCGGGACTTGTTCCCCTCGATTTCCTCTTTATTTCCGTGTCTTTCCATCTTCCGGCCTTCCCGGTCATTTTTGGCCCGCTCGGGGTTGACTTTTTCGGTTGACTTTTCGCATTCTGGCTTTTCCGGCCATTTTCTCACCACCACTGTCATGGCTGACGACATTCCACCCGTCGGGACTCCCCCGGATCACGAGATGGATCCCGGGGTCGAGCTCCTCCCATTGAGCGAGCGTCCCTTCGACCCGGCGACCTACCGCCCGGCGATCCACGTTCTACCTCCGGATGGTCTTCGCCATTTCCGCGGCTTCGACCGAGGCCGACCCGAGCTTCTCTGAGCCGACCTCTCACCTATCCTTCGGCGCTTCCGAGGTAACATTTTTTCTCTGTTTTACTTTCTGCAATGTAGAACTGTTAACTGCCATAGCTGAATCTGTTCTTTAACTGCTTAGCTCTGATATGCAGTAAACTGTAGTTGATCGCAATCATGTTTAGAACTGATATCTGTTTAAGATGCACACACACTGCACTAGCCTCAATCACCCAGACGCACGGCACACACCGTTCTTCACTACAAACCTACCGACACCTGGCACTTATTTGAATCTGAAAACATATTGTATGCTGTATTTAAACTGAACCACACAAAACATGCTGACGCATCATACGTTGTAGTTCACCTACTAGCACACTATAACCCGATATCTACTTGAATCTAAAAAAAAATGTGCACACATGCACCATGTCTGTATGCTGATCCTCACAAACACACTGACACATCACAGGGCGTAGTTCACCGTAGTACACCGAAACCTGATATCTGCTTGGATCTGAAAAATGTGCACACGTGCACCATGTTTACATTGCACTTACTCAAAACACGTCGACGCATCAAACCTTGTAGTCCACCGTAGTATACTGAAACCCGGTATCTGCTTGGAATCTGAAAAACTTGCACGCATGCTAGATTTGTATCGACTTTAACATGTTTCCTCAGAACTATACATTTCATATTGCTTTGCAACCATTTGTTTGTAAACAGGGAGATTCCCATACCATCCGCGGGTATGGGAATGTCGTGGCTCGAGATTGGTATTTGGTGCTTCCCGAGGCGGTTCGACGCATCGTGGACGAAGCCTTTTGCGTGGGTTCCGACCGCCATCGCTGCAGTTCTTCTAGTCGCCTGGCAGAGAGGTGGTGGGACACCACCGACTCGTTCCACCTATCCGCGGCGGGAGACATGACGATGACTCCCTACGACTTCTCGGTGCTCACCGACATCGGGGTAGGGGGTGATCCGATCCCCTTCGACACCGACATGGATGAGTGGACCGTCGTTCAGATCTATTTGCTTGGCGAGGCGCCACCTCTTGCTCGTCCAGGCTTTGTCCGCTATTCCTAGTTCGAGGTGCGATTCGAGTGCAACTGCGTTGGCGCGGCGTTCGGCGACCGAGGCGGCCAGAGCAAGATGCTGCGCCTTTTTGATGTTTTTGCTAGGGACGACCCTCTTCGCCGACTGGGCGAACACCGTGCCTCTCTGCCTACTCAGCGCACTGGTGGACGTCCAACACATCTTGCATTATGACTGGGGTGGTGCGGCTCTGGCCACCCTTTACGGGTACATGAGCTCGGTCTCCCGTGGCAGCGGGCAGTTGCTCGGGGGCTATTGGCGTGCTTGGGAGGTACATTTCCTTTTCCGCTTTACATTGCTCAGATTTTCAGATACGTACATTGCGCATTAATCGTAGTCTGCTTTACACGGATCAGATAATCGCATGCACGCACACACATACTCTGCTTTATACATT
Source organism: Camellia lanceoleosa (assembly GCA_025200525.1). Lineage (NCBI taxonomy): Eukaryota > Viridiplantae > Streptophyta > Magnoliopsida > Ericales > Theaceae > Camellia > Camellia lanceoleosa. The sequence continues at coordinate 92,349,045 of CM045772.1, read as the reverse complement.
GCACAACACACGGCTCTGTTATTTCTATTTTATTCTGTATTCTGCTTTTTCTGATAAACATTCTGGTATCTATCTTGCAGTTGTGGGTTTACGCCTACTTTCCTAGGCTCGCTCCTATACCCGACGCAGAGACCCCTCTGGTCGTGCCCTTCTCACGCCGTTTTGACGGGAGATGCGCCCGGAGGCCGCGGGAGACTTTCAGCTTCTTCCGCCGCTACTTTGATACCATCACCCCTGCCGAGGTATGTTTTACTTGCAGTTCATTTAAGCTTCGCTTTTCCACTGTATATTTGCAATACCAGTAGGTAACAAACTGTATTTCCATTTCAGATCACCTGGCAGCCATGGGCTCCTTTGCCGGCGATGATGCAGGATCGGTTTGCCGACGCCATCGAGACCGCGCGTTACCGGATTTTGCTGGAGGGCCCGGTCTGTCGGGCTTGGTACCTGGGTGAGCGCTTCTTGCGTCAGACCCTAGGCTTACCTGAGCAGATAGTCCCGGTGCATCCTCCTGAGCATATGAGGGACATCGAGCGTTTCACCGCTGAGCAGATGGAGGACTATACCCTTGGCTGGGTGGCAGACGGCTACAGAGGCGAGGGCGATTACTCAGAGTACGTCCGGACCTTCATCATGCGGCCGTTGAGTGGTGGTCGCCGAGTTGAGAGAGAGAGACCTGCGGCGCCGGCGGCCGGAGCAGGAGTAGGAGGAGGAGCGCCGAGGAGGGCCCGAGTCCGCGGCAGGGGCGGAGTCCAGAGAGGACGGGAGGCTAGTTGGCTTGCTTTGCCTTCTTCATTGTCTTTCCGAGGGTCGGATGGGGTGACCTATCAGATTCCCTTCGCCCCTCCGCCGGCTGATCACGAGTTTGTCGGTATCCCCGACTTGCCTCCGGTATGTGTTACTGCATTTCTGTACAGTCATTTCATTTTAGTTTATTTGATATTCCACAGAATATTGATGCATCCGATATTTTTGCAGGCTTCCTCCGAGTACACCCGGCAGTCATTGGAGATGAATGCCTCCATGGCAGGGATGTTACAGCGGACCTTCGAGTTCCTAGCCTTTTACGGCCTTCCGGTATGTTCTCTCTGACATAGCTTCAAACCATACACCAACTGCTTCGCATAATCTGATGCGCGATACAACACTGGATACCCAAATTTCACGGCACGACACTAATCAATTCATATTAATGCATTCTCAGATGATAAAGCGCTCACGGCATTCATACTCAGACTTCATACACCGTGATTCTCGTGACCGATAAACTGCTCACGGCATTCATACTCTGTATTCATACACTGCATTCTGCACTGATAAACTGCTCACGACATTCATACTCTGCATTCTCTGCATTGATAAACTGCTTCATGTATACTGATGCATTTGCTTTTTGTACTTTTCAGCCTCCCTTCTCGATTCTTCCTGTGGGTGGTGGCGCTCCATCTGGACTTTCCATTTCTACTCGGGATGGCAGGATATTCCCCCGCACCAGAGGAGGGCGTACTTACGCCGGGAGCAGTTCGCGGGCTCCAGTTCCAGACGACGAGTCTGAGGAGGAGGCAGAGGCATCCGAGGAGGAGGCCGGGGGCAGCTCGGACTCAGACAGTGACACTTCCGGTGATGCTCCTGGACTTCTGCCCAGGAAGAGGGCGAGGACAGATCCCCCGGCGCGAGGCCATTGATGACACTGATGACCCAGACTTTTGCTATTTCTTTTATTTCTTTCTTGTACTTTTCTCTTTTGTTGGTAGATAGAGTACTTTGTACTGCCACGGGCAGATTTTTGTTTCCAAAACTATGCACTTGAAAAAGATGATATGAAATGAAACAAACTTTTTGTCTGAAAAGAATGTTATATCTGTACATATCTGCATCTTTCATACCTTGCACTGCATTGCGTCATGTTACACCTCAAATGTAAATGAAAATGATTTGTTGTCTGACAATTGAACACTTGCACTGTAATAATCAGATAACCAACCAACTAAACAGCAACACAACACATACGAACCACTGCTTTCAACTGGATACACAGCCCATACTCTGCTGGGGATTAATCTGCTGGGGATTGATCTGTACGCAACCCAGAACGCAGCATTCGGCCCATTCGACATGCAACAAATTCTGAACGAACAGCCCAACCTGAAAAGACGGACCACAAAACTGAAACGGTTGAAGTTGAAACACACTCGGATGTCCCAAATTTCCTTTTCTTCTCTTGCCTCGCATAAATGTAGAGAATGGCACAGCATTCTGAGCACAAACGATTGACTTTGGAAAAGGGTGGGTTGTCAACCGGCGTATCGAGCCTACCACCGAACACGACGAGACAGACTCAAACAAAGGAACAAAACGCACACGACCTGACATAATGAGACATGCTCGGAAAAGACTCAAAGCCAAAATCAAGGTCGACAAATCAAAAGACACGACACACAGGCATGTTTACAAAAAGACCTCCGATCTCAAGAAGCCAGTTCCTCCGGGTATTATTCCCACCCTTTCTGATTTGTGATACTCACATCGCTCGGCCCTCAGGCTCGGTTTTTCTCTCAAAAGCCCTTTTCTTCACTTTTCTCTCAACTTACTCCTCTCTATTCTTTAGTCTCTCATTTTTCATCCCTCCCCAGGGTGATTAATGGATGAATAGGAAATCGCAGATTCACGTCAAACACTGTTAGCTCACGGCTATTTCTTTCGGCGATGTTCAATCGAGGTTCCGGACAGGGAAGGTCTCTTCCGGCGAATAGGGTGCCTTTCTGGCGAGTATGTTGACGGCGAGGGAAAGACAGAAGACCTGACTCAATCGCGCCCCTAGTTCGTCATTTTGACCATTTTTTGTTTTCTAAAACAGTTTTGACCAAAAATGAGAGTTGGATTAACACACTTATTCTATTTTTGATTTGAAAATCATGTGAATCAGGCTGTAAGCACTGAAAATTCTCCTTTTTGGGTCCAAACATGGTCCAATTTTGAAAATGAAATAGTTTTCGAGCAAATAAGTCAACCTCAGTGAAAATTTTCAAAAACTATTTTTGCAAACAGTCAATGCTCGACGAGCATAGAACTTATCCTCGAGATGCGCAACCTCGGATCGGAGGCAATGGAAAATTGCCCCCTGGCTTAAAGGGGGATAAGGCAACGGAAAGTTGCCCCTAGTTTGGACGGTAACTTAGGGCAACTTATAGTAATGGATGGCAACGGAAAGTTGCCCCTTGTTTGGATGATGCCGCGGCATGTTGTAAGCCAATCCTTATTGATGACGATCGGATCCTCGGACGCGGAGGAGTCGAAGACGGTTTGAATCAATATGTGGACACAGTCACCTGGAAGGTGTTGGTGGTTTGGCTTCAAGAGGAAGTTAATCACGTAGTTCCGGGTCGCTGCAATCTAGACATTAGATTCGGAGGAGGTACAAATGACCAAAACCATGACATGGACTGAGACGCTATAGAAGCGTTGGGGGCTGAACTTCAGGATGAAGTTGCCTACGTATCCCAAACATGGGAATCAAGCCTTACGTAGTTCCGGTTAAGGTACACTCGGGTATTTTAACCTTCACTGTTTAGGCTCTAACTTTTGCCAAGGTGCCCAATGCGGGTTTTCGACCTTGCGAGCTATGTTTTTCTTTTTCCTTCTTCTTCTTTTTTGCATTTTCATTTTTTTCTTTTCTTTTCTTTTGCTATTCTTTGTTCTGTATTTTTCTTTTTTTTCTTTTCTTTTTCTTTGCTCTAACTTTTGCCTGGGCCGCCCTTCCGGGTTTTCGGCCCAGCGAGCCTCTCAAAGGGTAAAAGTGGAGTAAGCCCATGCCAAATGGTTTTGAAATTGAAGCCCTCTCCGTATCCAGGAGAGCGACTGTCGTATTGATTTGCAGGAAAAGTCTATCACGGTTGCTTCTCGAGCTTTGCTTGGTGGGATCTGATCTCCTTGATCTGACTTTGACGCCTCTTGCTCGAGGGCTGCCTTGAAATGGGCCACACAGGCGTTTCATGGTACTTAACGTTTTGAACGGATCCCGAGTTTGAAACAGATGATTTGAATCTTGAGACCGAGAGCGATCCTGGGCTGTACAATCTCAAGAGCGATTCCACACCGGTCTTCGCAAGACTGCGCAAAATGTTTTGTTTTTGAAAGTTTTTAAGAAAGCGACAAATCGCTCGTGTTAAAGATAGTGTGGAACCAGTCTGGATCAGGCCAGGGTCCTTCTCAGTACTCACGCCGACAAGCATGATTTCATTCATTAAAAGCTTAGCAGGCCTCTCTTTCTCTCAAAATGATCAAAGTTTTGCAAACCCGAGGAATTCCTTCCCCTTTGTTTTTATCACCGCAGCGTTTGAAAAAAAGGTTTTTATGAAAAGCTTAGGTCATTATGACGATGTTTAAGGCACAAGAAAGTAGGTGGTATGTACTGTCGTTCCATTCACATCTTCTGGCACAGCTAACTCAAATAGCAACAAATTCGGCACATGATAGCCACAGCTGTTTCATTCAGATTTGTTGGTATAACTGGCTTCTCGGCAGCAACAGGTTCAAATAGAAGCGAAAACAACTAATCACAAGACAAAACGGTGTTTGAGGCAACAACCCCGAAATCACCTGGTATACTATACAAGAGGGACTGACTCGTTACAACAAGACAGACCCTGTAAGCAAAAAGACTGACTCAATACAGAGAGACAGACTCAAAAACAAAACAAAAGACTGACTCGACACCCAAGTCAGGATTTACAAAACTAGCATTGACAGGTGCTCAAAAATGCGTGCCGAACGCCACATCCAAAAATGTACCAGACACTGCCCGCAGGCGGTTCACCTTCTGATTACATACTTGCAGTATCTGTATCCTTGAAATCCAACAACTGAGTGGTGACGGATTTTGCTGAGGTAGGTGGGAGGATAACCTCATTGTCAATCAAGTCTTGTACTTCATGACGGAGGCAGAAGCAATTATCAGTGGCATGGCCAGTCTGCTGATGGTACGCACAGTACAGGGAAGCATCATGCGTGGCGGGGAGATTCCTTGGGAGGGGCCGAGGCTCCAGGGGTTTAAGGTGTCCCTTCTCAACAAGGATTTGAAGTGCCTTGGACAATGGCATGTAGAGAGCATGGAAGACCCTGCGCCCCCGGGGCAGGTATTTTGGGGCCTGAGCATTCTTGCTAGATGCACTAGCGAACGGATCAGCGGGTGCGGCCTTGGGCTTCTGATCCTTTCCGGATGCAAGGTTGGGAACGGGGAGAACTGTTTTGGCATGACGGGGCCTATCCCGATTCTCTGATTGACTAGAACTGCCCTCAGGCGGAGTAGGGAAAGCATCCTCCACGGCTTTTGACACAACTGCAGATATCTGTTGCTTGTTCATTCCCCCGGCTTTCAAAGCCTCTACTGCCCACAACAGTTGTTCGGTAGGGTCGACATCTGTCTTCATCTTGCCTTTGTCTCTGGCCTCGGCCTGATCTAGAACTTGGTTTGATGCATCATTGTCATAGCTGGAGGTCACCTCCGGTTGGCTGAGTTCAATTACAATTCGTCCCAGTAGTGGGGGTTCCTGGGGTATGAAGCCTCCGGCATATGGTGCAGCTGGTGGCGAAGCAGACATCCCATAGGCGAGATCCGTCACGGATCTTTGAAGATCACCTATCATCCCCATTAATTCAAAAGTGGTGGGCTCGCGAGCGTAATATAGTTGGGGGGTCCAAATTGGATGTGCGGTAGGCGACCTGGGTGGGTGCGGCATGTCAATAGTAGCTTCGTCCTGTAGGGTGATTCCCTGACTCAACGCGGCCGTCATGACCACAATCTCTTCTAAGTTTTGCGTCATGTTCAGTCTTGCCTCTGCAAGAAGAAGACACTAGCTGTTCCGGATCGGCCCTCTGAATCTTTGAACTGAAACGGAAAACAAGCAGCATTTCAGCCCCAAACAGATCAAACACGAGTGTAGCCGGGCAACTGTACTCTACTACTGAACACTGGTCCCTAGAATCACTTCTCAAAACTGAACTGATACCTGCAGACACAACTGATTCTCAACAACACTGATACCGGTGCCCTTGGGCCGGATACCCAAATTCGCAAACTGGTGTACGCATTCCCTGTAGAGATACATTCTAAAAGCATATAACATGTAAAAGAGAGCCAATACACCCCTATGTTGGGGTAGGGTTTCCCTGTCCTATTTTGTCAGAAGCTAGGGTTTCACTACGCACACAGCAGTTTCAAACAACCTAAAATCGGGTAAGCAACCTGTCCTAGTTTGGAATGGTCACTATGGATTCCGAATATGCACTAGGTCGAATGGTCGAAAAGGGTACCCCAGTAAAACCGGGGTTTGTGCTCCCATACTGGCAGAGCCTGCAACCGGTCAGCCTTATGGTCATGCCTTGACAAGACAAGCCTCCAGCAAACCGCTCAGGAATAGCAGATGGCCAACACGGTGTCCTAGGCGCACCAATGCACATGCAATGCAAAGAGACACATAAATGGAATCAAAACAGGATATCACGAGTTCGAGTCAAGCTCTCTAAACTCCCCAGCAGAGTTGCCAGAAACTATAACATGGCCGCGGGGGACCTCGCTACAGTTCGGACTCCCTTTTTGTGTTGTGGTTCTAAATCTTGAGCCAAAGAGTCCAACTCTGGCCAATCGTTTTGAAAAAAAACAGATTTTTTGAAAAGTAGTGCCAAACATGGACTGCTTTGCCAGATTACAGAGTCGCCACCTAAATATTTTAAAATGGGAAATTTAGGAAACCCTGACTCGGTGCCGAAGGCCACGTGTCCGTCATAACCAAAGTGGTCTTGGCTCGGGAGCTTGGGTACGATCGGGGAAGGTCAGCTATGAGCACCCCCTTTCGCCCGGTTCGAAGACCGGCCTCTACTAACCGTGATATCCGATTTTGAAAACTTTATGTGTTCTTATTCCAGTTATTAGCCTAGAATTACTATGTTATGCGCACAACAAACAAGTATAGACTAGATTGCCTAATTTGGAAACAAACATTGCATATCCGTTTGTTTTGAAAATGTTTTGGAATTTGCTACTCGCAAGTAGGCTAAAACACGGACTTCAATGAGTTTTCCCAACTCAAGCAATCCAACCTCCACCCACAGGCATTCAAACAGTTTATCTCACATAAGCACTTAGCCGCATGGTAAGCATATTGTCATGTTAACATTCACACACATGCGATATGCTAAAGCATAAATACTTACATTGTACTCCGTGCCAAAACAAGAAACTAGTTAGCAAACATGCATGTCCTAGTTCATGTTAAGTGGCTAATGCAACACAAGCAGTGGTGTAATCTAAACAGGCTCGGCTGTCCTAAACATGGCACATGGAATGCTACAACTAGCACGTATTCAATTTGGAAATTGGAATACAATGCAGTTAGCGTGATGTACCGAGCCCGATGCATGTAAACAAATGCATGGATGCACGTATGCATTGCATAAGGTATGCTAAAATAAAACATGCCGTAACCTACCATCAAAAGCAGGTAAGTAAAAGGGAAGAAAGAAATGGGGGTTGGAAGACATGCACACACCCACGCACACTTATTACAATTACGCCCTCACACAGAGGGACCAAAAGAATAATACAGTCCCAAAATAATACAGTCCAAATACAGAATAAATTAATTATTACAAAATTTCTATCTATCAAATTAATAACAACATAAAAGAAAGGGGGCCCCAGCCCTGCCTCGGGATGCGCGAATGATGCATGCTCGAATCCGACTTGCCCCGAAAGTCCGCACCATGTCACTGTTGCCTCTGTTTTACTGCCTTTTCTTCTCTGAAAACTGCCAAAGTCTCAGAAAACCTTCTACAGACACTGAAGATCACCACCGGCTGAAGGGGAACACCACCGGCTAAAGGGTGTGGCCACCATTGCGTTTGGAGTTATCGGTTGTTCATAAAGTGCCTTAGGCACTCTATCTTTGCCGGTCGGCACAAAATTCTGCGAGAGGACGGTTTGGCGACAACGAGGCAAGCGATTACATGATATGGATTTTAGAGCAAATTTATGCATGGCCAATGTTTCCTATCATGCGCGGGACTCAAGGAAGCATGACCCTTGGTTCTTGGGCCATCAATTATGCATCTTGGTGCATGATAGCCTAAGGAACTAAGTTTGCATTTTAATGTAAAAATGCATGCAAACACACAAATGAAACCAAGGCCTTATCATGTGTTGGTCAAAGGCCTTGGTGACATGAGGTTAAGGTAAGTTGCACCACTCAAAGTGTGAACTCCTCTCAATCCCCATGTTTGGCTTGAGAACCCCAAACCAAACCATGAAATGCATGTATGCAACATGGTTCAACAATGCAATATGATGTTTAAGGTACAAGGCATGCCAAATGTAATGCAACTATCATATTAAGCATGCAAAATACTAGAACATGCAAGGTACCAATGTCATAAACATGGACCAATCAAGCAATGAGACCAACATACTTCAACACTTAATGAATCAATTAAGCAATAACCATGAGGCAAGCATGCAATGGTGGATTTAACTACAATGGGGCAGCCTTCAAATCTCCCCAAAACAGTGGCAAAACATGCCCAAAATGGTGACCAATACTCATGCAAACATGCAAGTCAAATGGCCTAGGATTAAGGCACAAAAAGGGAGCACCCTTCCACCACTACTAAGACCAATCATGGCATGAATTATTTAAGCAAAAACAGAGTTCCATCATGCAAAAATACCCCCATAAACCTTGATATGGCAGCCCCAAAATGCATTAATCATGCAAGCATGTACAATACCCTCTTTAAAGCATAAGAGACCATCACTTCAAGACATGGAAGAGGTGATAAATGGAGACATATAGGCATGGAATAGGGGCTGAAATGTGATCTAAAATGATGCCAAATCATAAGATCGAGGTAGGCTAAACATGCTAGGGGCTCACACACCAAAAGCTTACAAGCCAACAAGCAAGACAACAATACCAAACATGCCAAACATGGCAAAAACAGTGGCTAACAGCCCTTACACATAGCAATATGATGCTAATGCCCTCATGGAATTATGCTAAAATATGCAAAGAACATGGCCTAGATGCATGGCATACTTTTAAACATAAGAGAGCATTTCAAAGCAAGTATGAGAGACATGCTAAGGGCTACCAATCCGACCCAAAACAGAGGTATAACATATCATATTAACCACAAATATGCTTTGAAATGAAGCCAAAACCAACCATGCACACATGCTATCTTTTAGGGCAAAAACAAAGGCAAGCAAGGGACAAAGGGGAGAGGGGTGTCCCTCCCCTATATGAGACTTGAAACCATCTTCCTCACCACTAAAAACCCACTGGTTTTCAGTGGTGAGAAGGCCAAAAACACCAAGTTAAACAATGCTCAAAGAAAAGCACTAAAAGGGCCAAAGCAAGGCCTAAGAGGGTGAGTTCTTACTCAAATCAAAAGGTGACCTCAATGAATGTTCTTAAGCAAGTAAAAACAAGATTTTTTTATGTTATACACAAAGCTTAAAACGCAAAGCAAGAGGGGTAGAAACTAGTTGCAAGAATGGGGAAACTAAAGTAACAAGCTCACCCTTGAAGATCCTTTGAAGAACAGATGGAGCAGCCCTCCTATAGTGATCAAAATCAGTCCAAAATCACAACAAACAACCTTCCAAGTACCTCAATCTCGAAATAAGGTGTAATAGTGCAAAAGTAAGGTAAAAGTGCACTATTTGGCCACAAAACACACACACAAGGATGAGAGAGAGTGAGATATAGAGAGAGAGAATATATGAGCTCTGGTTTTTGTGTTGGAAAATGGCTAACCCCTCAACCAAGAAGACAAGGCCTCCTCTTATAGAGGTGGCAATCTTGTAAACTTAGCAACCAAGCCAACAAGAGGCTCATAGTAAGTGCCATACAGCTGCTTAAAAATATCTAAAAAAGCAACTGCACGATGGTCAATTTGGGCAAAATGGTCATTTGCCAAAAAAGTGCTTGGCAAGCGAAATAGTGCCGACCGGCATAACACAGTGCCGATGGCAACACCAACTAGCCGGTGGCCTCTAGCTAGTGCCGGTGGTGTGTGGGGATGCCTCACAAAGCATTTCCTGCCCTTCCAAGGCAAAACACAAGTGTTTGGTGCAAAACCAGACACGAAAGAGTCGAGTTCGGAGATCCTGAGGCAAGGCGCGTAGCCGAGAACTCCGGGAACTCCAAACAAACACAAATATGGATAATCACCGGGTGTTCGATCGGTGACGTCCAAGTCTTGAGGACGGTCAAAAATGGGGTGTCTACACCCCCGGTATGTTTTACAGCTTTGATTTATCAGTTAAATATTTGGATGTTCATTCCTTTACTGATAGTTTTGCATTTGTATTTGCAGCCTCCAGTTGAGTACACGGATGAGCTACTTGGGATGCTGGCCACATTCGAGGGCATGATCCTACGGAGGGAGGCACAGCTGGCCATTATGGGCGTGCAGGTACTGTTCATCTTTCCTGTATTTAGCATACTCTTGATGACATACTGGTTTTGAACATTCTGCTGTATTGATAGGCCGTGTAGAGCACATCTGACACACACCCCACTCATATCTCTTGTACTTGCATCTTTTCATATTTGAGCGATGTATTGAACTCTTCATTTTCGGATGCCTCCTGTATATGCACCGTCATGGTAAGGCCACCCGGCCTTCTCGAGAAGTCAGTCTTGGACTGTTAGGTCTTGGGCCATCTGGGCCTCTTCGAGGAGCTCGGCCATCCAAGCCTTCTCAGGGAGCTGGGCCATCTAGGCCTTTTCGAGGAGCTCGAGGAGCAGGGTCGTCTCACAGACGCAGGGCACCCATTATTGAGGAGGAGGAGGAGGAGGAGGTCGCAGAAGTGAGTCGAGACATCTCTTGGGGAGGAGGCTCAGGTCTTGGTTAGGGAGTGGAGGAGACGAGGCCGAGGATCCGGAGGATGATAGCTCGACGGATGGTGATGATGGTGCGAGGTCATCCATGAAGAGGATGAGAGGGCCTCCTCATTCCCGTTCCCGAGGATATTGATGCCATTTCCTGCTTTATTTTACTTTTTGCTAGTAGTTTGTAGCACTTTGCATATTGTTAGGCAGTTTTATTTCCTGTAAAACTTGTACCTTTATTTTGTTGTAAAATATGATGGAATGAAACAGCTTTTGAAAAGATGTTGTGTTTGAAATTCCTAGCATCGCATCGCATCATTTTGCACAAAATGGAATTGAATGAAAATGTGCCTCGTGTATTTACCGGGTCAGGTAATGAACCGACGCAACAAATCAAAAACTCGACTTACTAAGAAATAACAGAATCTTAGCAAGTTTACAACATGATAAGCAAATTACAACAATGTTAACGACTCAATGAACAAGACTCAACAAAATCACGTAAACAAAAAGTAATAACTCAAAACACAAAATGCGACAGCTCGACAAAACTTACAACTCGATAAACAAACCAAGAACTCGATAAGCAAAAATACAACAAAGCGTACTTCGGATGGACGATTTGGATGATGGAACGCATCCGATACTGAGAGAAACGGAGGTCTTCGACATCCCCGATGCCTAGAAATGCCTCAAACTTCCTTCCGGAGGGCAAAACAGGACCAATGCGTGGCCGAACACATTTGGCATCTGGAGACTAGGGGGTGGCCGGCCGGCCAGTTTGTGAAACAAAGGTGGCCGGCCTACTAGAATAGATGGCCGGCCGGCCACCTCTCCCGCAACCCTCAGAATTTTGACACGTGTCCTGAAATAGTGCTTTACCCCCTATAAAAGCCCCAGCCTTGGAACTTATTCATTTTATCAATGTTTCTCACAAAAATGGAGGCATTTCTCGCAGAAAATCTCACATCTTGGATTTCTTCTCTAGACGGCTCAGAAAAGTTGAACTTCCGGGGTTTCGGCTTGAATGCACTATTCACGCTGGGCTGGACTCCGCTACATCTTCCTTTCCTCTATGCCGCGGCAAGGTTTTGGAACCCGGTGACGTATGTCTTTAGCTTCGGCGGGCAAGAGGTATGTCCTACTTTTGAAGATTTTCAAGTCTTGATAGAATCCGAGCGAGGTGAGGAAATCTTGCCCCAACTCAATTTTGGCTATGCCCAAACCTTAGGGCGGATGTGCGGACTCAACGCACATGATGCTCGATCCACGATTGTAGCGGAATGTTGGATATCCCAAGCTTGATTTGGATTCTCGATCTTGGTGACATGGCGACCATCATTGGCAAGGCTTCCGACGACATGCTCTCTGTTTGTGCCTGTTATCTCATTTTCTGCTTGCCTCAAGCTTCGGAGGGTCTGGCGCCCGTCTGATTGAAGTTGCTCAAGGCTTGAAAGAGGGAAAGAGTTGCATTGCCATGACTCTGGGCGAGACACTGATGGGCTTGGATGCTTTCTACTACCGGGAGACAACCAGGTTCGCAGGGAGTCTACTACTGCTGCAGGTAATGTTTCCCACCCAAGCTCACATATGTATTAGCTCACATCACTCGGCCCTCGGGCTCGGTTTTTCTCACAAAACCCTTATCTTACTTTTCTCTCATCGCACATCTCTCTATTCTTTATTCTCTCATTTTTCATCCCTCTCCAGATATGGTTGATGGATAAATTGCAAGTTGTGGACTCTTGCCCTGCTTACTCAGCCCGTGGTTACTTCTTTCGACAACGCCTAGTCGATGCCCTTGATGAGGGATGGTGGTTTGAATGGATGTACAATTTGTCGGCAGATCGCATTGCGTGGCGTTGTCCTTGGCTCAATCTCCCGGCAATGAGCTGCAGCATGTCCCGGCAGGTCGGGATTCGACTGATTGGCTTGACTCACTGTGTATTCTATTTCACATTCCGTATTCTGCGCCCGGTTAACCATGATCGGACTTGCTCACGGAGGATAGAGTATCGGCTACATTTCGATTCGGCGCCTGGTGGCTCGGCAAAGCTGGCGTGGAGAGTTAGAGAGCTTCTGGCCCCTGCCCTTACTTTTAGTTGCACTTTGTCTGACGAGTGCTGGGATTGGCTTAATGAAGAAGCACAAGTTGGGCCTAGGTTGGCATCGGAGGCTTCAACCAGCTCTGGGAGGGGGCGCAGGGACACCTGACTTGACTATGCCCCGGATTTATTGCTTTATTAGTACTTTCAATTTTCATTATGAGTGTAATAAAAAGCAACTTCAATTGTATGTAAGAGCAAGAGAACTCTGTTTTGAAATCAAAGAAATTGAAGGTTGTGGTACTGAAAATTCTCCGCTTTGGTCCAAAAATGGTCTTAGTTGTGAAAAGATTAATTTGAACAAAGTCAACTTTTATTAAAACTTTTCAAAACTATTTTCGATATGGATCAGAACTGGACACGCCTGAGATCTGTCACTGAGATGCACAACTCCGGATCCTAGCAACTGGAAAGTTGCCCCTAGTTTGAAAAGTGCCTCGGCGATTCATAGCAACGGAAAGTTGCCCCTAGTTTGGATGGTGTCGTAACACTTCATTGCAACGGAAAGTTGCCCCTAGTCTGAATAACACTGTACCAGAGATCACGATAAATGCTGATGAATAGAGATGACTGAAATGATCAAATGGACAAAGTTGATCGGGGAAAAGATTGAAATTTGAACTTCAGGATGAAGCTGCCTACGTATCCCATAGATGGGAATCAAGCCTTACGTAGTTCAGGCTTAGGTTCGCTCGGGTATTTTTACTCTTTTTTTGCGCTCTAACTTTTGCCAAGGCCGCCCTTTGCGGGTTTTCAACCTTACGAGCTCAGTTTTTATAATTTCAAATTTTCTATGCTCTGAATTTTGCCTAGGTCGCCCTTTCGGGTTTTCGGCCTAGCGAGCCTCTCAGGGGTAATATTTATTCAACTTGTCCATGTTGATCGGTTGAGAAAACTCTAAGCCATCTAGGTCCATCAGAACCACAGCTCCACCTGACCAGATTGACTTGATAATGTAGGGACCAGTCCAATTGGGTCTGAACTTGCCCCTTGGGTCGTGGATGGGAGCTCGGTTGTCTTTGAGTACCAGATCTACTTCTTTCAAATTCCTGGACTTAACCTTCTTGTTAAAAGCCCGGGCAATTCTGCGTTGATAACCTTGGATGTAGTACAGTGCCTTCAGTCTTCTTTCATCGAAAAGCATGAGTTCCTCAAATCTGTTTTGCTGCCAATCTGCTTCGGCTATCTGGCATTCAGCCAATACTCGTAATGACGGGACTTCAATCTCAATAAGCAGAACGGCTTCCATCCCATAAACCAATGAGTACGGAGTCGCCCGATGAAGTTACGATCGAAGTCTGTAGCCCAGCAATGAGCGGCTTATCTAGCTTGATCTGATAGCTTTCCACCATCTTACGTAGTATCGCTTGATGTTCTTGTTGGCGGCCTCAAGCGCTCCGTTGGTTTCTTGGCGGTAAGTAGGCGACTTATGAAAAGCCACATTGTATTTCTCCAACAAATCAATCACCTCCTTTTTGAAGTGGGAACCATTATGCAAAGCGATTTCGTTTGGGACTCGTGGCGACAGAATAATGTTGTTTCGATAAATTTTGCAACATCTTGAAGCCTTCAACACCGCATAAGATTGGGCCTCAACCCACTTTGTGAAATAATCTATCGCTACTAAGATGAACTCATGCCCATTCGACCTTTGGCGTAATGACTCGATTACATCAATTCCCAGACGACGACCATGGCGAAGTCATGTTGTATGACTTTGACGGCGGGATGTTCATGCGATTTGCATGAATTTGACACTTGTGACATCGCCGGACAAAGCCAATACAATCCTCCTCCATGGTGGACCGATAACCTTGTCTAAGGATCTTCCGGTACAACATTACCCCATTCATGTGTGCACCACATTCACACCGTGGATGGCTTCCATCGAACGCCTTGACTCTTGACATCAACGCACGGTTTATGCATTCCCGAATGACCCGTTTATCTGATCTACCCCACGGATGATGAACTGGACCGCCATTCTTCTGATTGCCCTCTTGTCTTTGGCATTTACCCCTGGCGGGTATGCTTCTTTCTCCAAGAAGTTCCAGATGTCGTAATACCAGGGGTGTTCGTCCTGAACTTCATCTATGGCTGCAATCGACTCATAGGCAGGTGCAAATTTCTGGTCAATGATGACCGGACGCATTCGGACTCCACACGGGATGTCTATCATAGAAGATAGAGTTGCTAAAGAATCTGCGAACCTGTTGTTCTCCCTTAGTAGATGAGTAAAACTTAGCTTCTCAAACCGAGGAATCAGCAAATCCAAGGTTTGGTGATACATCATCATCTTTTCCTCTTTCACTTTCCAGTCTCCTTTAGCTTGAGACACAACAAGATTCGAATCCCCAATAACGTTCAGTCGTCTTGCCCCTAGTTCCAGGGCTGCTTCTAGACCAGCGATACACGCCTCGTATTCTGCTTCATTGTTCGAGACTCTAAACCGGAGTTTGAAGGCTAGAGGATCTGAGGAATTGTCGGTGCTATCGACACTCCTATCCCATACCCATGTTGATTTGGCCTCCGTCAAGTACATCATCAAGTTTCATCGTCGATATGCAAAATTGATTCATCCGGGAATAGGTACTCGATCGCTTCATCCCCCTCAACCGGGTGGTCGGCAAGGAACTCTGCCACTGCTCTTCCTTTCACTAACTTGCGTCACGTCGTGAGATCAAATTCGAGAGCAACAAACAACCAACGAGCTAGCCTACCGTGGCCGGTTTCTCGAAGAGATATTTGATGGGATCAAGTCGTGAAACCAACATTACGAGTGAGCTAACGGTAGTGCCTGACTTCACGGTAGCCCATACCAGAGCTAAGCAAGCCTTTTCCAGTGGTGTATATCGGGTCTCATACTCCAGCATCTTTTTGCTCAAATAGTAGATGGCTTTCTCCACCTTATCTTTTGATTCTTGTGCAAGCATGCAGCCCATTGTAACCGATTCTTGAGATACAAAATCAACGGTTTCCCCGGTTCTGGTGGCGATAAAACGGGTGGGTTCTGTAGATATTCTTTGATCTGTTCAAATGCAGCTTGACATCGGCCGTTCCATTGGAACTTCTTTCCTTTCTTGAGGAGGCCAAAAAGTGGTTCACAAGTCAAGGTTAGTTTTGAAATAAACCGTCTTATGAATTGCACTTTACGCAGAAAGCCTCGCACCTCCTTTTCAGTCCTTGGTGGTGGCATTTCTAGGATGGCCTTGATTTTGGAAGGATCGACCTCGATGCCTCTTTGTGTAATCAGAAACCCCAGCATTTTTCCCGCTGTAACACCAAACGTACATTTCTGAAGGTTTAGCTGCAACCGGAATTCCCTGATCCTTTGGAAAAACTTGTGCAAGGCGGTGTAGTGGCCCTCTCTTTCCTTGGACTTGACAATCATGTCGTCCACGTACACCTCAACCTCTTTGTGGATCATATCATGTAGTATTGTGGTCGCGGCCCGTTGATAAGTAGCCCCAGTGTTCTTCAACCCAAACGGCATTACCGTGCGATATGTCCCCACGGGGTGGTGAATGCGATCTTTTCTCTATCTTACGCGCCATCACTATCTGGTTGTATCACGAGAAGCCATCCATGAATGAGAGCAATGCATGCCTATGAAATCTACTAACTCATCGATGTGCGGTAAGGAAGTCGTCGCCGGACTAGCTTTGTTCAAATCACAAGTCTACACACACGGGATCCTGCCATCTTTCTTGATGCGGAACAATGTTGGCCAACCAAGTCGGATATTGAGATACGGCGGGGAAGCTGCGTCGATTTGCTTGGTGACCTCTTCCTTAATCTTAAGAGCCCAATCGGCGAATCATACGAGTTTACGCTTGGCGGTCGGGCCTCGGGGTCAAGGGGATCCGATCTTTGTACAATCTCAGGATCGATTCCAGGCATGTCTTCGTAGGACCACGCGAAAACATCTTTGAAATCTTTTAATAAAGCGATTAAGTGCTCGCGTTCCTCCGAAGACAACGTGGACCCGATCTGGACCAGCCGCCGGTCCTCTTCAATACCAATGTTCACGGTAATGATTTCGTCCATTAATGGTTTAACAAATCTCTCTTGCTCTTGCTCAATTAAACGTTGTAAAATCGGAGGAACTTCGTCCTCGTCGTTTTGATCAAAATTTTGAAAGTCTGAATTAATGCAATAAATTAGGGGCACAGAAAAGTACTCGGAAACCATAGGTAGTTCATTCTCATTAGGCACATCCAAATCGTCCAATTCATTGGTTACAACAGACTCAAATGAAAAGGAAAAAAAGCGACACAGGCGAGTGTGGCATCGGGTCAACATCCCAGGAGTGCAGACTCGGACTCGGTCAATTTGGAACTGATTCAAACTCACGGGACTCGGTGGAATCGATTCGGCTCACTACCCTCTTCTTTGGACAAAAATCCTCCTCGTCTTGCCAAGTGAGAGAGGGTGCGATTGATGCATCCAAGATAGCTGCTGGTCGACTCGCAGCCGTTTCATCCTCAATCATGGAAACCGCGAAGTTATCCCCCAAGAACTCTTGGTCGATCGGAGGATCAGAGAGGAGACATGCCAGTGCTACCTCCATTTCCAACTCTATGCCCTCAGGATCCACTGCCTTATTCTGCTCAACCTCAGTTGTTGGAGTGCATGCGCTTTCTGTGCAACGTCATCCCGGATAGTTGCAGTCGAAGAAGATTTCGAAACACAGTACGCGCTTCTTCTCGTTTAACCATGGCTCGGGAAATCGCAAAATGGAAAGTCCTCCCCCTCCAGGACAAAGCGTCCGTTCAGGGTACCCAGGATGGGCCTGTGCATTAAGTCAAAATGCTTCCCACCTTCTTCGCTCTGGCTCTGTCGGCCATTTCCTTTCCTTTCCTCACCCAGTCTTCTTTGGTGGGCGGAATAACCCGACCCAAAAGGTATGCGGGTTGTGTGGCACCGGCCAATCTTTGCGACTCCTTTCTGCCGCTTCTTCCTAATCCCATCCGGGAATATGTTGTAGCTTGTTCATGAGGTAGGCGGATTGAGCAGCGGCGTATACACCTTCATTCCGACCATAATATTACGCACTACCCTCCTCGCCAAAGTGAACCCCGATAAGAACACATCCTCCGTGCCGTGCTCGATCTCTAAAACTGGCGTAGACACTTCTGGCGGCGGATGGATGGATGAATTTCCAAAAACAATTGCAACCCCCTTCCCGTGAGGGTATTTCAACATCTGGTGTAGAGTGGAAGAGACTGCCTTTACTTGGCGCAACCACGGCCGCCCCAAGAGCAAGTTGAAGGTTGCGGGAACGTCCAAGACATGAAATTCAATGTTGTGTTGTCCTGGACCAACCTGGGTTTGAACCTTGACAGTCCCCATCACTTCCCTACTGGTATTATCATAAGCTTTGATCACCTGAGTGGTTGGTATGAAGTCTGCGGGTTTTAATCCGATTGCATATGCCGTTACATTGGCGGAACATTGATAGCGAACCGGTATCAACAAGTACCACCGGTATCCATATCTCTACACTCCACGGAGATGTAGAGGGTTTGTTATGATTCACGCCCTCGGTGACAATTCCTTAATCTGAAAAGGTTAATGTCGGGGAACCTCCTCCGGAAAAACCAGCCCAACCGGTGCAATCTGGCGTAGTTTCGATGGAGAGTTTGGCCTTGTCCATAGCGAATGGGGACAGCTGTCATGCACCCTTGAAGCCATAAGCAGTCCCCAGATGGAGATGTCTGCCTGTATTTTCTTTAACTGTCTCAATACAGCTTCTTCTTCAATTTGCTTCTCTCTTTGTTTCTCTGCCTCTTTATTTTTCCTAGATGCTTCAGGTTGGTCGAGGTGTGGGGGCTTGAATTACCGCCCGCTCCTGGTCATGTGGTCCACCTCATCGAGGTACCAAGTATCATCTGGTTGAGCACCTGCCCAATCTTCGTCTGTGTGGGCAAGACATAAGTCATCGTCTTCCCACCACATCCCACTGACATTCAACAAACACCTATCCGGTTCCGGCAAGTTCGTACTCTCGGTACTCTCATCCCACATGCTCACAGCATGTCCTGCTTTTGTGCTCGCATCACTTTCAACCTCTTCATGGTTCTTGGCTTTCCGGATTCTCTCAGAATCCCACCTTTTCTCTTGCTCCTCCTGTGTTAGTAGGGTTTGTTGTTCGGTTTTCACAATATCTTAATCTCGAGCGAAATTCTTTGTACCGGCGCTCTCCGGCAATTCATTCTGACTCTTGGCCCTTCCGGTCATCATTGATACCCCTGCCCCTGCCGGGCCTTGCTCTGGCTGAATTTCCACAATATCTGGCTGATCATCTAACCATCCGGCAATCTCTGCCGACTCCCCATATTCAAACCAATTGATTGTTGGATCCCCTGCTTCTTGTTCGTTGAAGAACTAAAGGTTGGAAAAATCTTCTTCCACCGTTATCAGATCATCTGCCCCTTGTTCAAGTCCGTCTCCCCGAATCATGCACAATTCAGCTTTTTCTGGCAGCCTCACACTCAGCTCAGACTGGCTCACCGATAAGATATATCCACTTGGATCATAAGCTCTTCCAGCGTAATTCCCAAGCTGTCCCATCCCAGACTCATCAATTCTGCTCTCTTCTGAAACCTGCCCCGTTCCATCTTTGGAGGTCACCACCTCTGGCTCAGATTGGGTTGTGAAGGTGTCCAACATGCACAAGTCAGTGCAATCAGGAATGATCACCTCCGGCTTGGGTAGGTGAGAGGGAGTAATATAGATACTAGGGTCGTAGGAAACGTCCCCAGTTTGGATGAGGTTGACTCTTTTGGGTGGTGGATCTTGGTTATGTGCGGGGAGTGGGTTAGTTGTGACGTTGGGTCTTTCGGGAGGTAGAATGATATTTTTGTCAACGAGGTCTTGAATCTCGTGGCCTTGCATTAACATTGATGATTCGTATCATGGCCATCTTTCTTGGTGAATGCCTGATGCCCATGGGTTGTGGGAAGGGGGGAGTGGATTTGGTAGTGGCCTCGACTCTAGGGGTTTCAGATGTCCCTTTTTGAGTAGAACGCCGAGAGCCTTGGACAAGGGCATGTATAGTGGAGTGAAGGTCCTTTGGCCTCTGGATTGATATCTCGGGGCTTGGTTACTGCTCCCGGAGGTACTGGAAAAGGGTGTGGCCGCTGCGGGCCTTGGTTGGGAAGGGGGAGTGGTGGTGACCATGCCGACCTCCGAAGTCCTTGTGTTGGCAGCGCCACTCGGGCCTGCAGTGTTATTACGGTTGAATGTCCTTCGGAGCTGCTCTCGGTCCTGGTCGATCAAACCTTGCTTCATCGCATCCTCGATTTGTACCCCCATATCGTGTAGATCTGCAAAGGTGGGGAAGGGAACTACAATCATCTTCTGCATAAGTCTTGGTTGGAGATTGCGCACAATCATCCGAATTCGATCTTTATCTGTTGGCCTCAAGGTCATCATCGATGCCTTTGCTCTCCACCGAGTTACAAAATCAGAGAAGGTCTCTTTTTGTTCCTACCTCGTTGTTTCGAGATCACGTGTTGTAATCTCGATCTGTGTATTATATGAGTACTGTGCAACGAAGGCCTCAGCCAGCTCATCCCAGTTTCTCTTCACATCATTATCCAACTTTGCATACCAGTTAGCGGCCACTCCTGACAGGGTTCGGCCAAACAGCGAGAGTTTCTGTAGTCTGGTTAGGCCCATTGGCCACAAGATGTCTGAAAATAGCCGAAGATGGACCATGGGATCTCCGGACCCATCAAAACGGTCAATCTGTGGCATCTTGAATCTGTCTGGCAATGTTACGGCCACATCAGTGTACCCATCTTCGATGTCTGGGATGGCCTTCACCCCTTGCGATTTCTTGAAAAGCTTTTCCAGCTTACTCAGTTTCAGAGCTGTATGATCTACCTCGAACTCAAATGGAGAGTCCGGGTGGTTGGGTGTAAGATTCTTGGGCGATTCTTGGCGAAGTGGGGCGAGCCAGATTGGAAGACCTATGTCCTCTTGAGTGTTCTGGACATTGGGTAAGGTATTCTGGATGTTCGGGAGGATATTCTGAGGATTTGGCAAGGTATTCTGACCAGTAGATGCCTGCTCAGGTAGTGGAGCCGCCAGTGGAGGAGGAACCCGGTGTAAGCGAGCAGCGTATTCTGCTGTTCTTGACCTAATGTCAGCTCGACTTCTTTGGGCCATGACTGCGGCTTGTTGTTTAGAAAATTCCGCTTGGCGGATGGCATCATCTTGCATCTGTTTCATGCTCTCATGCATCTGGCGCATCATCGCCTCCATCCCTAATGTATTCTGCGGTTCCATCTGAATGACTGGTAAATGTACCTCTATGGCAGACACAGAAATTTCAACTTTATATTTCTTGTCATGCCCTCTGTCCCGGTAATCCCTGTACTGACACACTGCGCCTCCTCGGCCTTCTTCTGATAACTGGGGGTAGAGAGTGGAACACTAGATGTCCGTCAACTAGATCCTCGGATCGGTTGAGTCGGTGACCTCGTATCCAAAGTGCTTGGGGAGTATCTACTGGTTCGGAAGCAATCGTGCTAAAAACCCTGCCCTAGCAAAAAGATAATAAAGCAAAAAGGGAAATAAATGACCAGAAAAACGGGCAGCATAACAGCTTAAATTAAATACACACAACGCACAGTCGGGCATACAACACACAGTTAATAAGCTGAAAATACACTGTCCTCAATCACTGATCCATCATCCTGTATCCTTTGTTCAAAAGCTGAATCGAGATATCCATGAGACAAGCGATTCTCAAATCTTGCCCGATGCCCACAGCTGATGATGCCCAAACTCAAGCGATACATGCATTCCTGTGAGGCGCACTCTAACAAGCACATAGCAGATAAGTGAGAGCCAAAACACCCCTATGTTGGGGTAGGGTTTCCCTGTCCTATTTTGTCGAGAACTAGGGTTTCATTACGCCTTGATGGCTTCAAACAACCTATAAGCGGGTAAGCAACCTTTGTCCTAGTTTGGAATAGTCACTATGGATCCGAATATGCACTAGGTCGAATGGTCAAAAGGGTGCCCCGATAAGCGGGTTTGTGTTCCCATCTTTGTCGAGCCGAGAGCCGATCGGCCTTTACGGACATGACTTGACAAGACAAGCCTCCGCAAATCGTTAAAGAATGGCATATGGAAAACACGGTGTCTTAGGCGCGCAATGCAAATGCAATGCAAAAAACACACAAGTGTAGTCAAAACCGGATATCATGAGTTGAGTCAAGTTCTCTAATTCCCCGGAGTCGCCGAAGCGTAGGCGTCCCCGACGCATCCCGGGGAAGGAGTGCGAATCCCCCGTTACGTTCGATATTGGGTCATTACTGTTCGAAGGACTCAAATGTCATAGTTCTCAATCTTGAACCGAAGAGTCCAAATCCAAACCGTCGTTTTGAAAAAAAGATTTTTGAAAGAAGTGCCAAACATGGATCGCCGCCCGGATCTGAGTCGCCACCTAAATATTTTAAAATGGGAAATTTAGGAAACCCTGGCTCGGTGCCAAAGGCCACGTGTCCATCATCACTAAAGTTGCCTCGGCTCAGGAACTTAGATGCGATTGGGGAAGGTCGCCGTGAGCACCCGCTTCGCCGATCAAACCGACTCTAATGATATCTATTTTTGAAAACATTGTGAGTTCTTATTCCAGTTATTAGTCTAGGTTACTATGTGATGCGCACAGCATACAAGTATAGACTGAATCGCCTGAATTGGAACAAAACGTTTCATGTTTGTTTGTTTGAAAATGGTTTGATGGTGCTACCCGCAGGTAGGCTAAGACGTGGATTTGCCACCCTCGGGTGGGCTTAAGAAAATATGATTTTGCCACTATCTAGTGGGCTTAAAACAAACATTTGATGAATTGTTCCACTTCAAATAACTCAACCTCCACCCACAGGCATTCAAGGCAGTTATATCACATAAGCACATAGCCTCATGGTAAGCATGCTATTCATGGCGACACTCACACGCATGCAGGGATGCTAAAGCATAAAGCTCACCGAGTACTCCAAGCCAAAACAAAAACTATATTAGAAATCATGCATGAATCCTAAGTATACAGAAATGCCTAATGCAACACATGCAAAAATGCAAACTATAGCAGGCTCGGCTATTCTAAACATGGCATATGAAATGCTACAGCTATCATGTATTCATCTTGTAATTGAAGTACAATACAGTTTGTATGATGCGCCGAGCCCTGGTGCGTGCAAAACAGATGAATGATGCAAACATGCTGTCATACTGTATGCTAATTGAAATATGCCCTAGTCTAACCATCATAAGCGGATAAATAAAAGGAAAGAAAGACGTGGGTTTGGAAGACATACATCACACTCACCCACACTTATTACAATTATTGCCCTCGCACAGGGGGTCCGAATAAATAATACAGTCCCAAATGAAAGAATAATACAGTCCAAATGATACAGTCCAAATAATGTACAAATTCCTAATTAATTTACAAATTAACCAAGAAAATAATAAACTGGCATGCAAGCCAGGGACTACCTTGATTCCGCTCCGGATAATAAAATGATGCATGTTTGGGCTGCTTTGCGCGGAAATCCATGGCGGTGCCCCAATTAGCCTCTGTTTGCACCTTTCCTCGAAATGCGTACCAGACTCCGAAAAGTTGCTGATTCTTCATTTTGCTGCAACAGAGAGCAGGAAAGGGGGCATAGCAATGTATTTCACAAATATATGCATGCCTCGATCCTCGTGCCACCAATCACGCATCTCGATGCATGATGGCCGAGGAATCGGATTGCACAACTCAATATAGGATGAATGCATATGAATGGTACAACAAAACCTAACTCCATCATGGGTAATCCGGAGTGTCGGTGACTTGGGAATTGAGACCCGTTCCGTCGCTCGGAGTACGAAACGTGCCTCGTTTCCCGTGCCCAGGCTAACTCCTATCCCGAACACGATGCAATATGCATGATATGCATGAATGCAACTAAAATACAATCCTAGCATGCACAATGCTATGAAAATAAGATGCCTCGAAATGCATGCACGCAGACACGCAAACCAAGGCGATGACCCTAAGGCATGAAATGGCATGCGCAATGCAAATTGGACTTACACTAACATGAGTGGACCTCAGCCACACTCACATAAGAGGCCGTCGGATAAAGATGAAGTGCCTCGAAATGCGTGCACAAAGACACGCAAACCGAGACAATGACATAAAGGCATGAAACGACCTAAAATATGATATACAGTGAGACTAAAATGAGATGTCTCGAAATGCGTGCCTACGGGCACGTAAACCGAGAAAATGGCATACGGAATGCAACAAGACTAAAATGAGATATGCGATGCAATATGGGCTTACACCAACATGAGAGAGCCTCAGCCACACTCACATAGGAGGCCATCGGATGAAAATGAGATGCCTCGAAGTGCGTGCACATAGGCACGCAAACCGAGACAATAGCACTAAAACATGAAATGGCACTCCAAATGCAAATTGGACTTATACTAACGTGAGAGAGCCTCAGCCACACTCACATATGAGGCCAAGAGATGAAAATGAAGTGCCTCGAAATGCGTGCACACGGGCACGCAAACCGAGGCAATGGCATAGAGGCATGAAATGACATGGAAATGATATGCAAACATGCAAATGAATTTTGGCACTGAAATGTGGGGGAAAACAGCCCCGAAATGAGGCGAAAGTGCACCCGAAGCATGAAATGGCCCCGAAACATGAATTTAGGCACCCGAAATGGCCTATAGCTATACCAAACATGCACAATATAGACATGGAATGAAAATACAGTAGCAAGGCAGCCCCAAGACAAGCATTTTTCAGTCATAAAAAGGGCTAAACAGCAAGCACACATAGGATTAAGCAAGAATGCAAAAATGGCTCCCCAAGAGGGGTATTGAAGCAAGTGATACATGCGATGCCCAAATGGAAAAAAAACCTTCTACAACACTGATTAGGGACTAAAAATATGAATATTTACAGTAGATGACATCCCCCAACTCAGTATGAAAATATGCTAAAAATGTCATGCAAGAACTAGGACACATAAGGCTATAACATGAGGTACCCCAAACATTCATCAAACCAGAAAAGACCCTTAATGAAATATGTCAAGAAGATCGAAATATGACTCTTTCCAGCTCTGATGATGGCCGAAAACAGAATCTAGATAAGCTTAAAAAAGCATGCAAAAATGGGGGTCAAAGAGGGGTATAATGACAAGTATAACATGGAGACCCCCAACAAGGCTGATCCCTTCTACAATGTTGTAGAGGGACACAATATAAGCCTACTCACAGTTCATGACATGCTCCAAAACAATTTACACATAGACCAAACAAATCATGCAAATTTACGGTAAATAGGAGAGATTATGAAGCAAGTACAAGATAGAGGACCAAAACAGGGTTGAGCCCTTCTTCAATGTTGAAGAGGGGCTCAAAATAGGCCCTCTTACAGTTTAAATTATGCTCGGAAACAGACCACACATAGGCCAAATATTCAATGCAAAATATTGACATACAAGATGATATTGAAGCAAGTGCACCATAGAGGGCTCAAACAAGGTTGAGCCCTTGAACAAACATGAAGAATAGCTCAAAATAGACCTAGTTTTAGTTAAGGTCAGAGCCCAAAACAGTAAGCAAGTAGGCCTAAGAAATGAGGCAAGAAAGTGCTACAAAAGAGGGAGATTGAGACTTACCCTTGTAGACAAGTCTTGGCTGCCTTTTGCTTGAAGAATGGATGCCTCCTAGCTGCTGGAAAGCTCTCCTAGCTGCTGGAGTAGAGTGATGAGGGTAGAGCTTGAAGATGATGAAGAAAATGGCACCAAAACTTGAAGGAAATGAAGTTGTATGTATGTATATGCTCCAACCAATGCTTGTAATCTCTTCTCTTGAGTTGGGAGGACACCAATGTAGACAAGAGAGGGAGAGAGGAATCCTTGGCCAAATGGAGGGAAATGAGCTCTTATTTTCCTCCAAAGGGGTCCCCCGGATAAGATATTTTTTTGGAAAAAACAGCTGTATGGCTGTATGGCACAGATTTCAAGGAGCATGGCCGGCCAGGTACTTTTGCTGCAGGTGGCCGGCCGGCTACCCCCTATGGCCGGCCGGCCAAGGGGCAAAATGGTCCAATTGAATTAATGGCCGAGCTTCACATATTGGTGTCCTCCCAAGTCTCTCTTCAAGGCCACTGTGGTTGGAAATTGGCAAGCAGAAACAGAGAGACAACAAGCCACTTTTAGGAGAGGTTCAAAATTGAAAAGTTGAATTACTGGCCGGCCTCTATTTTTTAGGGTCCTCCCATGTGTGTACAACACAAATATGTGGTTTTGGCTCGAAGAAAATGGCCCTAGGGTGTTCAACATTAGCCCAAAAGTGAGAAAAAGCGCCGGGAGCCGGGGAGCATAATGGTTCTTTGAGACAATTGTTGGCCTCCCACCCTCCAGTGATCTTCTTGGTGATAAAACAGAGGTACCTGCCAGAAATGAACAAAAACCGATGCAAACCGAATGCTCGAGGGCCAAACCACGCGATTCGAGGTCCCAAACCGTAGTTAAGCAAAAGTGGTGTTTGGCCACAGTGGGTATCTAAGACCCCAGTCCCTTGAAAGGGATTAAATAAGATGCATGCCAAAAACCGGAGGAATCGGAGATGGTTGGGTGGTCCAACCGAGGCACACTGCTGACTTGGCTCAGCAAAGGGCAAGACTCGAAATGGGCAAAATGGCCTCAGACGAAATGTAGCCCACGACCCGAGAGATAGTCTGAGGACTTCTCCCTCCCTCGAAAGAAAAATAGAAAACCGAGTGCAGTTACTTAACCGAGGCAAGGCACAGAAGAGGGTTCGGAAATCCGGAGGTAGGGCGCACGGCCGCGACTCTGAGACTTCTGAACGAGCACAATATGCAATATCACCGAGCGATCAATCGGTGACGTCTGAGTCTTAAGGTCGGTCAAAAATGGGGTGTCTACAGTTGGCGCGAATTTCTAGTCAATGATGACTAGACGCATCCGGACTCCGGACGGGATGTCTATCATGGAAGATAGAGTTGCTAAAGAATCTGTGAACCTGTTGTTCTCTCTTAGTAGATGAGCAAAGTTTAGCTTCTCAAACCAAGGAATTAACAAGTCCAAGGTCTGGTGATACATCATCATCTTTTCTTCTTTGACCTTCCAGTCTTCTTTTGCTTGAGACACAGCAAGGTTCGAGTCCCCGATGACGTCCAACCGTCTTGCCCCTAGTTCGAGCGCTTCTAGAGGCAAACAATACATGCCCCATCTTCTGCTTCGTTGTTCGAGACTTTGAATCGGAGCTTGAAGGCTAGAGAGATGTGGGAATTGTCGGGTGCTATTAGCAACACTCCTATCCTATACCCGTACTGATTTGGCGCTCCGTCAAAGTATATCGTCCAAAATTCGTTGTCGATGTGCAAAATGGCTTTATCTGGGAATAAGTACTCAACTGCTTCACCCCTTCTACGGATAATTGCTAAGAATTACACTCTTGCTCTTCCCTTGGTGACTTGGGTGTCACATATTTGAGATCGAATTGAGAGCAACAATGAACCAACGAGCTAGCCTACCCGTAAGTGCTGGTTTCTCAAAAAGATATTTGATGGGATCGAGTCGTGAAACCAACCTTACGGAGTGAGCTAACAGGTAGTGCCGCAGCTTCCTGGTAGCCCAAACCAAAGCTAAGCAAACCTTCTCTAACGGAGTGTAGTGAGTCTCATACTCCAGCATCTTCTTGCTCAGGTAGTAGATGGCTTTCTCCACTTTGTCCTCTGATTCTTGTGCGAGCATACAACCCTTTGTAGTCTCAGTCACTGAAACGTACAATATCAACGGTTTCCCCGGCTTTGGTGGTGACAACACGGGCGGGTTCTGTAAGTATTCCTTGATCTGTTCAAAAGCAGCTTGGCATCGGCCGTCCCATTGGAATTTCTTTCCTTTCTTCAGGAGACCAAAAAGTGGTTCACAAGTCAAGGTTAATTTTGAGATAAATCGTCTTATGAATTGCACTTTGCCCAGAAAGCCTCGCACCTCCTTTTCAGTCCTTGGTGGTGACATTTCTAAGATGGCCTTGATTTTGGAAAGGTCGACTTCGATACCTCTACGTGTGTCGAAACCCGGCATTTTCCCTCTTGTAACGAGCATTACACTTTTGAGGATTCAGTCGCAACCGGAATTCTCTGATCCTTTGAAAGAACTTTTGCAAGGCAGTGTAGTGGCCCTCTCTTTCTTTGGACTTGACAATCATGTCGTCCACATACACCTCAACCTCTTTGTGGATCATATCATGCAATATCGTGGTCGCGGCCCGTTGATAAGTAGCTCCAGCATTCTTTAACCCAAACGGTATTACTCTGTAGCAGTATGTCCCCCACAGGGTGGTGAATCGATCTTTTCGGTCTTGGTGCCATTACTATCGATTATAGCCAAAGAAGCCATCCATGAGCGAAAGCAAAAGCATGCCCATTGTAAAGTCCACTAACTCATCAATATGCGGCAAGGAAAGTCGCCCTTGGATGGCTCTGTTCAAATCACGGAAATCCACGCATACCGGATCTGCCATGCTTCTTGGCACTGATGCGATCTTGCCAACCAAGTCGTATTCGGATACCGGCGAGAAGCTTCGCGTCGATTTGTAGTGACCTCTTCCTTCATCTTGAGGGCCCAATCCGCAGATCATACGAGTTTACACTTTGTTGTGGCCTCGGGGTCAAGAGGGATCTGGTGCTGTACAATCTCAAGATCGATCCTAGGCATGTCTTCGTAGGACCACGCGAAAACATCTTTGAAATCTTTTAATAAAGCGACTAAGCGCTCGCGTTCCTCCGAAGACAACGTGGGCCCGATCTGGACCAGCTGCGGGTCCTCCTCAGTACTAATATTCATGGTAGTGATTTCATCAACTAAAGGTTTAACAAATCTTTCCTACTCTTGTTCAATTAAGTGTTGCAAAACTGAAGGAATTTCGTCCTCGTCGTTTTCATCAAAATTTTGAAAGTCTGAGTTAATGCAATAAATCAAAGGCACAGAAAAGTACTCAGAAACCACAATTACTTGATTCTCATTAAGCACACCCAAATCGTCTGATTCCTCGTTTACAACAGACTCAAAAGAGAAAG
This sequence comes from Camellia lanceoleosa, assembly GCA_025200525.1. NCBI lineage: Eukaryota > Viridiplantae > Streptophyta > Magnoliopsida > Ericales > Theaceae > Camellia > Camellia lanceoleosa. The sequence continues at coordinate 92,319,907 of CM045772.1, read as the reverse complement.
AAAAAGACGACCTGGACAAAATTGTGGCATCCGGGTTATCATCCCCACGATTACCGGACTTCAGACTTCGGTCATTTGGAACGATTCCCACTCACAAGACTCGGTGGAATCAGATTTCGGCTCATTACCTGACCCGGTGCTGTTGGACAAAAACCCCTCTTCGTATTGCCAAGTGAGAGAGGGCGCGATAGCTGCATCCAAAATAGTTCTTTGGTAGGCCCGTACGTTTCATTCCCAATCATGGAAACCGAGAAGTTATCCCCCAAGCACTTCTGGTTGATCGGAGGATCTGAAAGTAAACAAGCCAATGCTACCCCCATTTCAATTTCAGCGCCCTCAAAATCCACTTCCTTACACTGCTCAACCTCAGCTGATGGGTCTGTCTGCTCTTCGGTAACTTCATCCCCGGACAATTGCAGGTTGAAGAAGATCTCGAAACCTAGCACACGCTTCTTCTCCGCGTTCAGCCACGGCTCTGGGAAGCCACAAAACGGAAAGTCCTCTCCCTCTCGGACGAAGCGTCCGTTTAGGGTACCCTGAATGGGCCTATGCATCAGTTCAAAAGGCTTCCCAGCCTGCTTTGCTCTGGCTCTTCCAGCAATTTCCTTTCCCTTTCTTATCCAATCCTCTTTGGTGGGCAGATAACTCAAGCCAAAGGTATGAGGGTTGTGTGGCACTTCGGCCAATGCTGCGACGCCCTTTCGGCCGCTCCTTCCCAATCCCATCCCGGGGATGTGTTGAAGCTTGTTCATGAGGTATACAGACTGAGCACTGACATACACTCCCTCATTAACAGCCATGATGTTTGGCACAACTCAAGCCTCAGCTAAGGTAAACCCTGACATAAACACATCCTCTATGCCGTGCTCAATTTTTCAGGACTGGTATAGACACCTCTGGCGGTGGATGGATTGATGAATTCCCGAACACAATGGCTACTCCCTTCCCATGGAGGTATTTCACCATCTGATGTAAGGTAGACGACACTGCCTTTACCTGGTGTAGCCACGGCCGTCCCAAAAACAGGTTAAAAGTTGCAGGAACATCTAAGACATGGAAATCTATCTCATGCTGTCCTGGCCCAACTTTAGTCTGGATCTTTATTGTCCCCATGACTTCTCGGCTCGTGTTGTCATATGCCCGAATTACCTTGGCTGTCGGCATAAAGTCTGCGGTCTTCAAACCGATTGCATACGCTGTCATCGCTGGGCACACGTTGATGGCGGATCCGGTATCAACAAGAACCACCGGTATCCATTTATTTCTACACTTCACAGAGATGTAGAGTGGCTTATTGTGGTTCGCACCCTCAGGTGGCAGTTCTTTGTCAGAAAAAGTTAGCATCGGGATAGCTCCTCCCGGAAAGACTAATCCCACCAGTTGCTCTGGCGTGGTTTCTATCGAGAGTTTAGCCTTGTCCGCAGCGAATGGGACGGCTGTCTGTGTACTCGTGATGCCATAAGCAGTCCCCAGATGGAGATGTCTGCTTGTATCTTTTTTAACTGTTTGAGCACAGCCTCTTCTTCAAGTTGTTTCTCTTTCTGTCTCTGAGCTTCCTTATCCTTCCCAGATGCCTCTGGCTAGTCTAGGTGCGAGGGCTTGAAATACTACCCGCTTCTTGTCATGTGATCAACCTTATCGAGATACAGGTGTCATCTGGTTGATTGCTTCCCCAATCCTCATCTGTGTGGGCAAGACATAAATCATCGTCCTCCCACCACATCCCGTGAGCAGCCAACAGACATCTGTCTAGCTCTGGCATGATTGTACTCGTAGTACTTTCAGCCCACATGCTCGTAGCATCTTCTGTCCTTGTGCCCACAGCATTTTCAGTCCCCTCATGGGCTTTGGCTTTCCTGGTCTTCTTAGAATCCTAAAACTTTTCTTGTTCCACCTGCGTCGGCGTAATTTGTTGTTCAGCTTTCCCTGTATTCATAATGCTCCTGTTCTGAGCGAAATTCTGCGTATCGGCGATCTCCAGCAATGTACTCTAACTCCGGTCCTTACGCCCTGGCGATACCCTCGCCCTCTTTGGTATTACGATTGGAACTCTTCCACCACATTTGGTTGATCATCCAGCCATCCGGTAGCCTCTGCCGATTCCTCATAATTAAACGGTTATTTGCGCCCCCGATTCTTGGTCGCCAGCGTAGGTTGGCAAAGTCCTCTTCTACAGCAGTCAAATCATTTGTTCCCTGCTCAAATCTATCCCCCTGGATCACACACAGTTCTGCTCTCTTTGGCAATTCTACACTTGGCTCAGACTGGCCCGCTGATAGTATGTAATCACTCGGATCGTGGACTTCCCCAGCAAAATTCTCAGACTGCTCAAACCCTGACTCAACCATTCCATTCTCCTCTGTAATCTCCCCAGCGATGTCTTCGCCAGCCACCACCATTGGCGTAGGTTGGGTTGTAGAGATGTCCAGCATGCACAAAAAGTCAGTGCAGTCGGGAAGGAGCACCTCCGGCTTAGGTAGATGGGAATGAGTGATATAGATGCTAGGATTGTAAGACACAACCCAAGTCTGGATAAAGTTGATTCTTTTGGGAAGTGGAGCTTGGTTGTGTGTAGGGAGTGGGTTGGTTGTGACATTGGGTCTTTCTGGTGGCAAAATCACCTGTTTGTCAACGAGATCTTGAATCTCGTAACGCAATCTGAAACATTGGTCGGTATCATGACCGTATTGCTAGTGATATGCACAGTATTTGGCTGGGTTGTGAGTGGGGGTAGTGGATTTGGTAACGGCCTCGGCTCCAGGGGTTTTAGATGCCCTTTTACGATTAAGACCCTAGAGCCTTGAGCGAGGGCATGTACAATGGGGTGAAGGTTCTTTGGCCTCTAGGTTGGTATTTGGTGGTCTATGTATTGCTTAGGATACCTTGGAGAAGGGTGTGGTGCCATGGACCTTGGAAGGGAGAAATGGTGGCGACCATGCTTACCTCCAAAGTTCTTCTGATTCTTGGCGCCACTTTCGGTAAGCATTGTTGTTGCGATTAAAGGTTCTTCGGGGTTGCTCTCTGTCTTGGTCAATCAGACCCTGTTTCATTGCATCTTCAATTTGTACCCCCATCTCGTACAGATCTGAAAAGATGGGGAAGGGGAGCACAATCATTTTTTGTATCAGTTTTGGCTGGAGATTGCGCACAATCATCCTGATCTGGTCCTTATCGGTAGGCCTTAGAGTCATCATCGAGGCCTTCACTCTCCACTAGGTCACGAAATCCAAGAAGCTCTCTTTGGGCTCTTGCCTTGTTGTTTTGAGATCACGGGTTGTAATCTCGATTTGGGTGTTATAAGAGTATTGTGCAACAAAGGCCTCGGCCATTTCATCCCAACTTCGTTTGACATCATCCTCCAATTTCGCATACTAGATGGCGGCCACACCCTACAGGGTCCGGCCGAATAGTGAAAGCTTCTGGGGTCTGGTTAGGCCCATCGGCCATAGTATATCTGAGAATAACCGGAGGTGGACCATGGGATCCCCAGATCCGTCGAAGCGATCGATCTACGGCATTTCGAATCTATTCGGCAACGTCACAGCCACATCGGTATATCTATCCTCGATATTCGGGATAGCCTTTACCCCCTGGGATTTTTTGAATAGCTTGTCGAGCTTGCTCAATTTCAGTGTTGTAGGGTCTACTTCAAACTCGAAGGGAGAGTCCGGGTGGTTGATGGGTATATGTACCTTGGATAATTGAGGTGGAAGCGGGGGTGAAGCCCGCCCCCTTGGGATGTCTGTGTCCTCCTGAACGGCATGGACATTTGGCAAAATGTTCTAGGCATTTGGCAGGACATTCTGGGTAGTTGGTGTCTGCTCGGGTAGCGGGACCCTTGGTAGGGAAGGAACTGGATGTGAGGCCGATGCTCCGGCTTGCTGCTGTAGCCGGGTAATTAGTTCCGCCTATTGGGCCATGATTGTGGCTTGCTGTTTAGAGAACTCTGCTTGGCGGACAGCATCCTCCTGCATTTGCTTCATACTCTCTTGGAGTTGGCGCATCATTTTGTAACGACCCCAAAGTGCGTATAGGAAGTTCTCCTTATTTAATTAGGGATTAATGTGTTTGCTATTGGAATTGAAGAGCTATCCGTTGGTTATGCCTTTGAAACTGGAATTGGTGACCTTTACCAAACAATCTAAAATTTTTCCCTCCGCTCGAGCGGAGTAGTTGGCGCTCGAGCGTACTTTTGGGGTTTCCAGTAATTTTGCAGGCGGACTGAAATTCTAGGAGTGGTGATTTTCTGCTCGAGCGTAGAAGTGGTCGCTCGAGCGGACGGCTTTGTTGGTCTTCACGCTCGAGCGCAAGATTGGGCGCTTGAGCGGGTCACCTGGTTAAGTTTGATTCTGAGGCATGTGGGCTCATTTTTTATGTTCTTCTTAGTGTGTTTGGAATGTTCTTACATTATTTTGGGGTATTGATTGAGATGATAATATGATGGTAAAGTATGATTGGACCAAAGAATTTAATTCGGATAGTTATTTTACGATCAGCCGTCACTCTTTTGCCCTTTCTTTTTCCACACTTTAAATCTGGATGTGAGGTTAGAACCATTGGAAAGCTTATTTCCGGGGCTTCAATTTGGACACAAGAACGACCTAAAACGGAGTCCGGATGGGAGAGTTATACCTGTTTGAAGTTTTGAAATCTGTGCTGGGAGCAGGTCCGGTCGAGCGGAATAGGGACACTCGAGCGGGAATAGCGGGTACAGCAGCTTAAAAACGGGATTTTGAGATCATTTCTTATATTTTTCCTCCCCTCTCTTGATCCCTCTTGCCCTAGGTCCGAAAACCCTAGGGTGTTGATCCCCAAATACTTCCATTTCCCTTAGGTTTGAGCAAGATCTTCCACCAAGAAGTGAAGAAGGCAAGAAGATGAACATTTTGAACTGAGGTAGGGGTCCTTGTTCGAGATTTTGGAGGATTCTTCTCAAAGCTTTGCTCCTTGCTTGATTCTTGAGGTAGGGGTCCTTGTTCCCTTTCAATACTTGCATTCATGGATGGATTTGTGGTATTTTGAGTATATAAATACAAAATCTATGGTGTTGAGCATATTGTGTCAAACTTGATATTTGGGGGTTTAGGGTTTGAAATGTTGGGGGATGCAATTGCTTGGTTTAGGTGATGGATTATGAACTTTAAACTTGTAATCAATGAGAAAATTGGAACAAGTAATGGTTTGGGAAATTTGGATTTTTTCTTGAAACCCTCTATTTTCTTGAAAACCCTAGGTTGATTTATGATGTTAAGCAAAGATTGGCCCAAATTGGAAGTAGAATTATGAAATTGAGGTATTGAATTATACATGTACAAATTTAATTGAATTTTAGAGATGTTTGAAAATGGTGTTTAAAATTTACGTATGAACCTCAATTATGGACATTGTGAACCATGCTATTATGTGAGATGAAAATTGGGGAACAAGATTATTGATGTTATGGATGATAAGAGCCTTGGGAAGAACTGATGAAATGGGATTTAAGACTTCACCTTGAAAGATGTTGAATTATATTTAGGGGTGATAAGTTGAATCCTGCCAAATAGTGGAGCTTATGTTGAATTGTGTTGAGATATGTATAGAGAAGTATGTTGAGTTAATGATGTGAATTGCAAATTGATGTGTACTTTGGTATAAAGAGAATTAAACAAGTTAAGCACGGAATAAGTTATATGTGACCCGATTTTTATGTGTATTGTGAATTGTGTAGGGTTAGCTACAGGGGCAGACCAAACATCTAAATACTGTGAGTAATAGTACCTCAAGCGTCGTTATTTACCGTTAATCATTATTGTTATTGACATTTTCTTCTCCCTGAGTAATTATGTTAACATGTGTGTTGGATGGGAATCGATGTGAGCATTGAAAGAATTAGCACACAACAACATGACTCTGAAACCATTCTGCATTCTGACTATGTTTATCATTTATTGGTAATGTGCCATAACTTATAAATTATCTGTGATTTCGCATAAGAATTGTACTCATGGAAGTGAACCCGTTTATCGGGAACTTGATATTAACCATTTGATTTAATGTATGTTTTGTGACATAGATATCCATCTAAAGAGATTAAAGGATAGTATTAATGTTTTGTTATCCATAAATTAATCTTAAGGGCCTTGCGATAATGTAATGGAATATTGATGCTTGGGGTGTTGCGAATCATTCTGTTTTGTCCATGACGAATCAAGACTAGTATGAGATAAATTATTTTTGTCCTTACAAATAGTAGTGTGATGATACATGTACTCTTTGTGGAATATGCTATACTTATTGCTGACGATTGTCACTAAACGTAAACTAATTACGTTAACTCATGTAAATGATTGAAAGAATCTGTGTGCCTCCGTCTAACTTGGGACTAGTCAGTTCTGATGACATCTGAAGTTATTCTGCCTTGTGGTTTGTCTCGAGATCTATTAATTTATGGTATGGAACTATGATATCTATGTATTTCTGAAAGCGTTCAGTTTGTGAAATGTGTTCACCTTTTGCTAACAAATATCAGCAACATTCTGTTAAACTTATATTATCTATGGTAATGTATGTGAATAAAGGGAAGAATGTATGCATTTTCTGTATACTTCTGAAGGTAATCTGTTTTGATGTTTTCTGGTATGGAACAAAGTGCTATACGAAACTAAGTGCTACACCTTGGTGGGAGCCACCTCTAGAATCCGTACGAGCCACCTCTTGAGTCCATACATTTGTTATTTCTGTTATTTCTGTTACCCCACGCTTATGCGTTCTGTTACCTTACGCTTATGTGTTCTGTTACAGAACGCATAATGCGTTCTGTTACCCCACGCTTATGCGTTCTATTACCTTACGCTTATGCGTTCTGTTATTTCTGGGCCGATGGCCATTTTGATATATCTGGACCCATGGTCATTACATGTCTGAGGCCTATGGTACATTACGTATATCTTGGGCTTAAAGCCGTTACATTACGAAATTGGACCCATGGCCGTTTTGGAAATAATTATGGAATGTAGTTAATCATATGCATCTGCAGTTATATGTTTGATTATTCAGGTTAGACATTACATTATTTATGTACTATTATTCACTGAGTTCGCTCATTCTGTATTTTGTTTGTCTATTTCTGTAGGTAATCAACTGGGAGTTCAGTCCTAACCCTTAAGGCTCGCCTTTCTTTTGTCAACTTTGATGCATCCAGGCACCACCTGAAGCCGTGCATTTTGTAAAGTGTTGTGAGGATATTGATTTATACCTTGGTTGTCTTTCATTAATATTTTCGTTACCCGGCCAATTGTGGGTCTAAGTATGAATGTAGAAATGTGTAACCGAAGTTCGGGGGTATGTTTCTATATATATTGTGTACCTAATGCAATGTGTACGGTCCTAGCATGGTAGTGATAGCTCAATGGATGATGTTTTTGTTATTTTATATTGATAATACTTTCGCTCAGGCCCCATATGTTATGTATAACAGGTTAAGTGTCCGTTTCTGAATAGGTCATGCCCAAAACTTTTAGGGGCGAGTTAGGGGCGTGACACATTTCTTCCATTCCGACCATGTTCTGCTGATCCTGCTGACTGACTGGTTTGTGTATTTCTATGGAGAAATTGAGACCTCAGCCCGATTGTTCACTGCTAGGGTAGACCACTGCTCTGGTAACCTCTGCTCAGACACACTACGCTTTCTCGGCCTCCGTCTGACAACCGGGGGTAGAGAATGATACACTGGTTATCCGTCAACCAGATCCTCAGATCGATTGAGTTGGCGACCTCTTGTCCAGAGTGCTTGGGGAATATCTGCTTGGTTTGAAGCAATTGTGCTAAAACTGCCCTAGCAAAAAGATAAATAAAGCAATAAGGAAATAAATAATCAGATAAGCGAGCGATTATAAACTTAAAATAAATACACAACACATTTGGGCATAACAACACACGGTTGTTAAAATTTGAATACCTGCCCCCAAACAGCGATCACTATCCACGAATCACTATCCTAAAATGAATCGATACCCGCAGATAATCGATTCTCAAACAACGCCCGATGCTGCGAACTGATGTCCAAACTAAATGGCCCGATATATGCATTTCCCTGTAGAGACGCACTCTAAAAGCACATAATAGATAAATGAGAGCAAAAACACCCCTATGTTGGGTTAGGGTTTCCCTGTCCTATTTTGTCAGGAGCTAGGGTTTTACTGCGCACGCAGCGGTTTCAAACAACCTATATCGGGTAAGCAACTTGTCCTAGTTTGGAATGGTCACTATGGATTCCGAATATGCACTAGGTCGAATGGTCAAAAGGGTGCCCTGGTAAAACCAGGGTTTGTGTTCTATCTTGGCGAGCAAGTGGCTAGTAAGCCTTATGGCACGACCTCTAACAAACCGCTCGGGGAATAGCGAGATGGCAAACACGGTGTCCTAGGCACATCAATGCACATGCAATGCAAAGGAACACATAAGTGTAGTCAAAACAAGACATCATAAGTTGAGTCAAGTTCTCTAATTTTCCGATTAGAGTGCCAAAAGCTGTTGTGGCGCCCTTGGGCCTCACTACAGTTCGGACTCAATTTGTGTCACGCATCTGTGTCTAATCTCATGATGTAATGCAAGACCGATGAATCATCAAAGAGTCCAAATCCGGCAAATCGTTTTTGAAAACAGATTTTTTTGAAAGAAGTGCCAAACATGGACTGCTTTGCCAGATACAGAGTCGCCACCTAAATATTTTATTTTTGGAGAAATTTAGGAAACCCTGACTCGTTTGCCTAAGGCCACGTATCCGTCATCACCAAAGTTTCCTCGGCTCGGGAACTTGGGTACGATTGGAGAAGGTCACTTCGTGAGCACCCCCGCTCGCCCAATCAAAGATCGGCCTCTACTAACCATGATATCTAGTTTTGAAAACATTATGCATTCTTATTCCGGTTATTAGCCTACAATTACTATGTGATCATACGGTATACAAGTATAAATTTGGATCGCTTTGAATTGGAACGAAACATCTCATGTTTGTTTTTTGAAGATGGTTTGCTACTCGCAAGTAGGCTTAAAATGCAGATTTTGCCACCCTCGGGTGGGCTTAGAAAAGATAGTTTTGCCACTATCTAGTGGGCTTAAAACTCACAGTCGATGATTTGTTCCAATCCAAATAACCTAACCTTCACCCACAGGCACTCGGCAGTTATCTCACATAAGCATATAGCCTCATGGTAAGCATGCTATCATGGCAGTCACTCACACGCATGCAAGGATGCTAAAGCATAAAAACTTACCGAGTAATCCAAGCCAAAACAGAAGCTATGTTAGAAATCCATGCATGATCCTAACTATACAGAAATGCCTAATGCAACACATGCGAAAATGCAACTATAGCAGGCTCGGCTATTCTAAACATGGCATATGAGATGCAACCGCTAACAAGTATTCAACTCGGAATTGAAATACAAATGCAGTTAGTATGATCTTGTAGAGCAGGTGCATGCAAAACAGATGAATGAATGCAAACATGCTGTCATACTGTATGCTAATTGAAACATGCCCTAAACTATCCATCATAAGCTGGTAAATAAAAGGGAGAAAGACGTGGCGTTGGAAGACATACAACACACACACATACACTTATTACAGTTGTGCCCTCGCTCGGAGGGTCCGAATAAATAATATACAGTCCAAATGAATAGTACAATCCGAACAAATACAAAATCCTATTTATTTAACAAATTTAACTAGGAAAACAGTAAACTAGCACGCAAATCTATGGACCGCCTCAGCTCTGTTCCAAATGATGAATGATGCATGCTTGAGTTGCCTTGCGCGGAAATCCATTGCGATGCCCCAATTAGCCTCTGTTTACAATTAAGCTCGAAATATTGAACGAAGCTCCAAAAGACTATCGGTTTCTGATTTGCTGCAACAAAGAGCAAGAAAGGGGCATGGCAATGTATTTTCACATATATATGCTTACCTCGATCCTGGTGCCACCAATCACGCATCTTGATGCATGATGGTAGAGTCAATGCCGCGACTCAATGTGAAATGAATGCACATATAAACACAACAAGACCGAGACTCCATCATGGCTAATCCGGAGTGTCGGCGACCGGAAATTGAGACACGTTCCGTCACTCGGAGTACGAAACGTCCCTCGTTTCTCGTGTTTGGGCTAACTCCTATCCCAAACACAATGCAATATGCATGACATGTGAATACAATTCTAACATGCAACCTAACATACATAATGCTACGGATTAAGATGGCATACGTAATGCACTAACATACAACCTAGCATACGCAATGCAAAAGACTAAGATGGCATACACAATGCATAATGGACTTACACCAATATGAGTGGACCTCAGCCACACCCACATTAGTAGCCATAAGATGAAAATGAGATAATCGAAATGTGTGCACATATGCACGCAAACCGAGGACAAACACGAGGCACAACATGCAACTCTACCAAAGCATGACAGGGGATGCAAGATGGCATGCAATGGCATAAATGAAAGCTCTGAAACAGTATGCAAAGTGGCCCTGAAACATGGAAACATGGCACCCGATGCATGAAGTAAACCCCGAAACTCAAAACTAGGCACATGTATTGACTTATAGCTATGCAAAGCAAGCATTATTTGAATATGAAGCACAAAGACAGAGCCAAGACAGTCCCAAAACATGCACATTTCTAGTTTAAAGCATGACCAAAATATGCTAGCATGATGAATTAAAATAGCATGCAACTTTGACTTGCAAACATGGTTTACATGGCATGTATATGAAGCGTATGAAAACTCATCAAACCAACAAAAATCAATGAATAAAACATGACAAAATATGCCCAAATAATCACTGAAATGCAGCCAATGCATGCCAAAATGATGAGCTCCTTTAGAGGGCCATACAAGAGGTTATTAAGCACATACAAGATAGACACTTAGCAAGACCAAACCAACTCTGGAAATGGGTTATGATATCCCTAAAACCCACCAAATAGGCCCTGGAATCAGTCTCGGAAACATGCAAAGAAAGGTCCCTTTGAAAGGCCTTGAATGGGATTTCTCTACACATGCATCATAGACATAAAATATAGCCAAAGGGCCTCAGACAGAGCCAAGGAAGACCCCAAAACCCTTAGAATGAGGCCTAGAAAGTGACTTCAAAGCATGAAAAATAGGGTCCCTTTGGAAGGCCAAAAGGATCACCAAACAAGACAAGGAGAGAGGGGGGGATCCCCCTCTGATTTTAACTTTCAAGAATACACCTAAGCTACTGAAAATCCACTAGATTTCAGTGGCTAAGAGGCCAATCCATGGCCAATGCAAGAGCTCTAATGCATAGCCCTAATCACGAAGAGATGAAGCATGCATAGGGGGAAGATGACCCCAAAAATAAATGGGACCTTAATCAAACTTGAAGAGGATATCAAAACAAGACTTTTTATACTTTATATCAAATCTCAAAAGTGTTCACAAGTAAGGCTAAAATATGATGCAAAAATAGCCCTAAAAGAGAGATAGAGGGTAAGTAGGAGTAGATGGCCTCAAACAGCAAAGAGCCCTTCAACAAAGTTGAAGAGGGGATCAAAATAAGATGTTTTAAAGTTTAGGTCGAATCCCAAAAATGCTCAAAAATAAGGCTAATCTATCATGCAAATAAGCCCTAAAAGAAAGATAAAGCACAAAGGGGGAGTAAATGACTTCAAAAATCAAATTTTTCTTAAACAAAGTTGAAGAGGAGCTCAAAATAAGATATTTTTCAGTTTATCTCGGAGCCCAAAAATGCAAGCAAAAGGGGGTAAGATATGAAGCAAAATAAGACTAGAAAAGGAAAAATGAGGACTTACCCTTGTAGAGCCGACCTCCAGCAGCTTCTAGACCAAGTTGGTGAGCTTTCAACCTCTGCAAATGACCTCCAAGGTGTTGGAATGGATGATGGAGGTGGTAGGCTATGAGTTGGTGTGTAAATGTTGTAAGGACAAGGGTGTTTTGAGGCTTGGAAAAGAGGGATATGGAGGATTGTAGGGATATGCTCCTGCTAGTTTTTCTAACCCTTGAAAATGGAGGTGGAGTGTGTTATATAGAGGGAAAGAGATGAGGCTTCTTGGAGAAGCCAAGAGAGGGGGTTCAAAGCTTCTAAAGGAAGCTTGACCAAAGGGATCAAGCTTCTTGGAGAAGCTAAACCAAAAGGGTCAAGCTTCCTCAAGAAGCTTGACCAAAGGGGCCAAACCATCTTGAAACCAAGCAAAGGGGGTAAAAACCACCTAAAATGGACCAAAAACAAGGACAAACCCTCGGGCAGTGGACCTGGTGCAAAACAGCTGGCACAGCTGGAATGCACCTAGAGAGACAAACCTGGCCGATCAGGTTCAAAAGGTCCAGGTGGCCGGCCGGCCACCTCCCCTAGTCGGCCAACCAGGGGTCAAAGGGGTCAAGAAAAATTACTGGTCGGCCACCCTAGAAAGGTGGCCTCTCAGATGAATGCAACACAGCTGTGTAGAGAAAAACCAGAAAAAGTGGTTCAGAATAGAGAAAAATCAACTTTTTAGAGGGGTTCAAAAGGGTCAGGAGGAGTTACTGGTCGGCCTACCAAGATTGGTGGCCTCCCAGGTGTGTACAACACAATGGTGTGGTGGAAAGTCAGAAAAAGTGGCCCGGGAATGGGAAAAACCAGCTTTCTAGTAAGAAAAAGGGGCAACCAAGAGCAATGCAGAGGAAAGCTGATTTTTCAGGAAAATTGCTAGTCTCCCACCTCCTACAACCTTTCTAACAATGAAAATAAGGTCCTTGCCAAAAATGGACCAAGACGGATGCAAAAACGAAGGTTCGGGGGCCAAAATGCGCAGTGCGGGGCCCCGAAAACAGGCTGTTAGGCACCGAAAGTAGCGTATGACCACGAAGGTGGTCTCTCGGGCCACAGTGTCCCTCAAAAGGAAGGAAACAAGTTATGTGCCAAAAATCGAAGCGATCGGAGGTAGTTAAGTGGTCCCGAACCGATACACACCTGACCAAGCGGCTCAAAATCAGCCCGGGCTCCAAGCGGAAAAAATGGCCTCGACCACGAAGCGTAGCCTCGGCCCTTTGAGAGATGATCTACAAGACCTCTCCTCCCTTGGAAAGAAAACAAAAGCAGGGCTGGTTCGCAAAGAGGCAAAAGCACAAAAGAGTCCAAAAGTCTAGAGGCAAGGCTCGCAGCCGAGATTCTGCAACCGCAGAACAAGCACAATATGCAACATCACCAAGCGCTCAATTGGTGATGTCTGAGTCTTAAGGTCGGTCAAAAATGGGGTGTCTATAGCCTTCAATTTGCAGTGCAAAGTTAACCACCCAAACACACCTTAACGAATCAGACAAAATAAATTTTCAATTAACTTTACCACATAGCTCTAAAAACTTCCATTAACATATCCAAGTAATCAATTTTGATTTCTGAACCCATAAAGTTGGTAATTTCAGTTTCAAGGTCGTAACTCAACAAATAATTCCCCAATTCAAATAGATATAATCACATTAAAGCACATTAACCCATAGGTAAATAAAGATAATTCCTTATGCGCATTTTGGGGTCGTTACAATGGACCTAATGAATAGGGTGTTTAAACAATTTCTTGATGAGTTTGTTGTTGTTTTTATTGATGATATACTAATTTATTCTAAAAGTAGGGAAGAACATGAAAATCATCTGAAAATTGTGCAATAGACCCTGAGAGAAAATAAACTTTACCCAAAATTCTCCAAATGCGAATTTTGGCTTGATTGTGTGACATTTTTGGGACATGTGATCAACAAGGATGGCATATCAGTAGACTCATAGAAAATTGAAGCTATTATAAATTGGCCAAGACCAACAAATATATCTGAAGTGAGAAGTTTTCTGGGACTTGCTGGTTACTACAGAAGATTTGTGAAAGATTTATCCAAAATTGCTATGCCATTGACACAGTTAACATAGAAAAATGTACCATTTGATTGGAATGATCAAAGAGAGTCCGCTTTCCAAGAACTGAAGACTAGGCGGTGACTACACTAATTTTGTAAGCTACCTAATAGATACAGATGGGTTTCAAATTCTGATGATGCTTCATATAAAGGCTTGGGATGTGTGTTAATGCAAAATGGTAAAGTGATTGCTTATGCTTCTCGTCAACTCCGACCACCTGAGAAGAATTTCCCGACCTATGATCTTGAACTCGTAGCTGTGATTTTTGCTTTGAAAATCTAGTGCTATTATCTATTTGAGGTGACTTGTGAGGTGCATACAGACCACAAAAGTCTGAAATATTTCTTTACTCAAAAAGAAATAAACATGAGACAGAAAAGATGGTTAGAGTTAATCAAAGATTATGATTTGTAGATTTTGTACCATCCAGGAAAGACAAATACAGTTGTAGATGCTTTGAGTTGAAAGTTTATTGGGAATTTGTCATGTTTGCTCACTGGCTAGAAAGAATTGTTTTGTGATCTGGAGAAAAATGAAATTAAAGTGGTTTTGTGTGAATAGAGTGGTGTTCTAGCCGTCATTTTTGCACAACCGGCCATAGTTGAAGAAGTTAAAGAAAATCAATTACAAGATGAATTTCTGAAAAAGATTGTTGATGAGATTGGGTCAAAACCGAGGCTCGGATTTGTGTTCGAAGACAATGTTTTGAATTTTCAAGGAAGACTTTGTGTATTGGATTGTTCTGAATTGAGAAAGCGTATCATGACTGAAGCTCATAACTCTAAATTTGCTATGCATCCGGGAAACACGAAAAATGTACAAAGATTTCAAATAGAACTTCTGGTGGCCTGGCATGAAAAAGTGTATTGCTGACTTTGTAACTAGATGTTTACATTGCCAACAAGTGAAAGTCGAACATCAATGACCCGTTGGATTACTTCAACCGTTTCTAATATCGGAATGGAAATGAGAGCATATGACGATGGATTGCCTCGCTCCTCCCAAGGTATGGATTCTATTTGGGTCATTGTTGATTATTTAACTAAATCTGCTTACTTTTTGCCTGTGAAGACTCTTTATAATGTAGATAAATTAGCTAACATTTATGTGAATGAGATTGTGAGATTGCATAGTGTGCCAGTATCTATTGTATCTGATAGAGATCCTAAGTTCACTTCAAGATTCTGGTAGAGTTTGCAACAAGCTTTGGGGACTGAATTGAAATTGAATAGTGGTTATCACCCATGACGGATGACCAATTTGAACGAACCATTCAAACCTTGGAAGATATGCTCAGAATGTGTGTGTTAGATTTCCAAGGAAATTGGGAGACTTAGCTGAATTTGTGTACAAAAACAATTATCATTGGTGTATCAGTATGGCTCCTTATGAAGCGTTGTATGGTAGAAAATGTCGATCTCCGATTTGTTAGGTCGAAGTGGGCGATAAACCGTTGTTGGGACCAGAACTTGTGCAAAAAACAACTAAGAAAGTGGCCATTCAACAACATTTGAAAACCGCCCAAAGTGCCAAAAGAGTTATGCGGATGTTTAGAGGAGATAGAGGGAATATGAAGTAGGTGACCATGTACTTATCAAAGTAACTCCAATAAAATGGAAAACTTGATTTGGGGTTAAAGGAAAGTTGGCACCACGATACATTAGGCCGTATGAAATTATTGAGAAAATCAATCTGTGACATACCAAGTAGCCTTACCTCCGGTTATGGAGAACATGCATAATGTTTTCATGTTTCAATACTTGAGTAACAGGATCAACACCATGTTATTGAGCCAACACATGTGCTACGGAGGATGACTATACGTATAAAGAGAGGCCAATTCAAATTGTGAATCATAGAATCAAAAGGCGAGGCACAAAGAAATTCCATTGGTGAAAGTAGATTGGCAAAATCATGGAGGGACATATGCAACATGGGAAGCGAAAGAAGATATGATGAAAAGATATCTGATTTGTTCCTCTGGACCCGATATTGTTTCAAAAGCGAAGGTAATTCGAGTTTAGAGGACCAAACTCTTTAAGAGGGAAGGCTGTAATAACCCCGATTGCACATGATTAGCATATAATCTTTGATTAAGAATGCCTAATAAGTAATTAAGATGAAATTCTATGTTAATTGCAAATGTTATGTGTTATTTGCATTTATATTTATCTGTTGTAAAAAGATTTATGCGTGGTTCTATTTCACTATGCGAATTGAAAAGCCTTATAGGTATCGATTCTGAAATTGACTTGGGTTATGTGTTATTTGGAATTTTTAAAACATTATGGTAGGTTCAATTGAAATTCGATTGAACCAAATAATGAAAATAAAATAAATATAAGTATTTAATCTAAGCAAGAATTTCTTAATTCCACTTATGGTACCTATATAAACAACGTTGTCTCATACCATCACTATACATACACTTCATCATCTTTTTGTCATAAAAAATGTGAGAAGAGAGGAGAGGAAAAGATTGAAGCAAGGAAGAAAAAAGGAGGGATTGCTAGTCAATTGAAAGAAGTTGGAAGAGTTGTGTAAGAAATTTCTAGAATTCAAAGAATTGGGAACTCTAGGTAAGAATTGTATTCCTAAAGTTTGTATTCAAGACATTAGTGTAAGAATTCTAGAGATTAAAATGTTTAAACATGATAATTAAGCTAGAAATGAATGAATTTAAGTCATACCATGCATGAATGCATATTTTCTTACATTTTGAGCTTAATTTTCAAGAATTCTCACATGCATGTAGCAATTGTACCTTAATTTTGGGAATTCATCATGTTTTTCATCATTTGATCATGATTTGGAGGATTTGAATTCAATTCATTACATGCATGCTATGCTTTCAAAGTTTCAAGTTGAATTTTGGATAACTGATTTACTTTTGGGCCTTGATTTTACGAAATGATCCTTAATTCTTGATGTTTTACAAGTTTATGCATGTTTTCTCAAGTTTTGAGCCCAAAGAATGTGTTTTAAAGTTTTGAAATTGAGTTTTTGCATCTTGAACACCAACCTAGGAATTCTAGAATTCTGCATCATCGCTCGAACAAGAACCTACACTCGGCGACCACTTTTTTTTGCACTTTTTCGAGCAATCAAAAGTTGGCTCGGCGTAAAATTCTTGCTCCTAGTACTTTTGCAGACATAAGCCTTCGCTCAAGCAAGGTAAACTGTGCTCGAGTGACTGTGCCTATTTTTGAACCTTGGCTTGAGCAACCAGAAGTTGCGCTCGAGCGTAAAATGAAAGCTCTTAGAAGTTTTGCAGAGTTTTGAAGACTGCTCGAGCGACCACAGTTGGGCTCGAGTGACCACCCTTATTTTTGAACCTTAGCTTGAGCGAAAGAACTTACGCTCGGCGAAGACCCTGTTTTAAGAAATTTAACTAAGTGTTACAGCACATATTTTGGCATCCTCATTGCATCTTGGGCATTCATAAGCCTTAATTAAGACATAATAATGAGGATAAGAGTTAGAAAAACACTAAGATGGGAAAAAAATGAGTTAAGTGTTTTCCGAATATGTGTTTCAATGTGTATCTGTTATGTGTTTGTGTAGGCCACGCGCCTTAGCCATTTAGTTTGTTTGATTCGTTTGATCTGCTATTAGAGCCATCTGTGAGTAATAACTCTGTAAAGTTATGTTTGACTTTAATTATTTTTTGGTGATATGAAATGATCAGTTTTTTGAAATGTTATGTTTTATATGAATGAATGATTATCCAAGTTTCTGAAATTTATTAAATGACCTCCTTAGCATCATATGATATGCGTCCCTTTATGGGTTATCGGAATGCCTTCATAGCTGTCCCTTTATAGGTTATCGAAATGCCTTTATGGTTGTCCCTTTGTGGGTCATTGGATTTGTTAACGCTAATGGATGTACCACGTATGATCATGTGAAATGTATGAACTTTGAATATTAATATGAATATGTATCTATTTCTAAATATGAATCTGAATTCTGAATTTGTTATAGATATCATTCATTAAAACCTTCACTCTGTTATTATTCACTGGCTCCAGCTCACCATATTATTTATGTATGTAGGTGATTAGACGTGTGACCAGGCCTAAGTTGTTGCCTGAAGGTCAGTTTTGTCGAGCCAACCACAGTGCCTCCCGTGGAGGTTTCGAAACTTGCTTGTGGTTAATGTTTTGTGATCCAGAATTCCATTTAAGTTTTCTTTTGTTTTACTTGTATGTTAGGCTAAGTCCTATTTTGGTTATCTGTAAGTGAAGTGACGTAAGACTGTTGCTTATATGATGTCATATTTATGTATATATGGCGTCATATTTACGTCTACACTGCTCTATAGACATTATATGTTTGTAGTTACTTCCGCTAGCCTTGTAATAACCTGACTCTCTCATATGCTTAAATCTCTCAGTAGATGTGTGATTGTATGCGTGTTTATATGTTTGACATGAAATTCTATGTTTTAATGTGTGGATTATGTAATTATGAAATTATATCTGTTGATTATGAGAAAATTTGTTGAAATTGAGACATTTGGACTAGAAATTAAAAGCCTTAGAGGCGCGATAAACCGAAATTGACTTTACAGTTATGATCAGCATGATTTTTAGGACATAATATGAAATTTTGTAAAAATTTGATTCGTAACGAATAAAATTGAATTATTTAGGCTCAAGACTTAATAAACCAAACTATCTCATAATTCAAGCCTTAGATGCATATATGAACCTAGAGAAGAGACTTAGTCTCACTTTTTATAAAACTATCTCCTAGGAGAGCTATAGAGAAAGAAAAAGAAAGAGAAAGAGGAGATCAACAAAGAGCTTGAAAAAAGTTGAAGGAATTCAAAGATTGAAGTTTAAGGTGAGTGTAAATCAACTCAAATACCTAAATCTCTCTCCAATTGCTTAGCATCAAGCTTTAAAATGGAGTTTTCTATGCACCTAAGCTAGGGTTTTGAAATAGTGACCACGGTTGGGAAAATATTCATGTAAACCATCAAGATTCATGGAAATTGTTTGATTTGAGAGTTGATCCTTGTGTTTTAAGTTATGTTGAGTAGTTTGAGAGAAACTACCTCCTAATCTTTAGTGTTTTTAGTGCTTTGGTCTCATACATGTCAATATGTTTGTGTGTAAGTTTGGTAAATCATGGAAAGATGAAGAAATTGAATGAATGTGACCATTTGGGGTTGTAATTATGCAATTAAAAAGAGTTATGATTTACTTGAGCATGAGAATCATGTCTAATATGTTTATATACTATGTTTTGGGGAATTAAATTCCTCGATGTAGAGCTTAGAATTATCTTTGAAGGTTGAATTGTTGAATTTTGATGCCTAAAACAGAGCGAACCACACGTCACGGGGCCCATGGCCGTACATGCGGGATGCTACCTGTTACGTCTTGGAAAACATGAAAGCAATTGGGGCATTACGTAATAAAAGCACATGCGGTCGCACGTCTTGTAATGAGGGAAATGCAAACTTCTTTTCCCCTGTTTAACCCTCTAAAACTATTAATATGTATATTTGATCCTTCGAAATGCTTATAACTGAATGAGGATTTAACGAATCGGACAATGAAAAGGCTAAAGAAAAGTGAATAACTTACAAGTTGTGTATGTGTGCGCCTTGTGTAGGTCACGTGCTAGAAGAAACCATTGTTCATCTACATCACTATGAGTAATAGTAGTGTAAAACACTTATATTTATTATGATAATTTAATGCGTGATTTTCTGAAATTATGTTATTAGAATGAATGAGCTACAAGAAATGGAATATAGAATGTGGATATGAGATGAAACTTATTTATGGTGTTATTATTGGGCCTGAGGTCGTTCTATTATTATTGGGCCCAAGGCTATTCTGGTATTAGAATTGGACCCGAGGCCGTTCTGTTAATCAAAAAGGGACATACATGAGCTACATACACGCTTTACATTTTGCAAGGCACACACACTCATTTACATGCCTTAGTACATTATTATTATTTACTGGGCTTGGCTCATTTCGTATTCATGTATGTTTTGTAGGTGGTCAGCCTGAAGGATAGTCCTAGGCCAACTCCAAGAGTTTTGTTTTGTTAGTCCAGTCTGTCAAGCCTCCCAAGTGAAACCCTTTTGTTTTATTTTGGGTTTCTTTTGTATATCCCATTTTGCTATGGATATAGATACATTGCTGATATGTAAATTATGGTTCATTGCCTTTTTTGTTTAGATTGGCATGTCGTGGATTTGTTGTTTTTGTTATTGAACAGTATATGTAAATGTGGATGTATGTGATGTGTGTACTAAGATCCTGGTATTTAGACACTGCTCAATGGACGTTTTTTTTTTTTTGTCATTTTACCTGCTTCTATTTTAGGCCTCGGTATCGTATAAATTATTTATTGATTACTTTTTTAGGCTGGTCATGTCTAAACTTTTAGGGATAGGTTTGGGTCATGATAATTGGTATCAGAGCATGAGTAAATACCTCACACACATGTCCATTAGGCTATAAAAAGTCTAGAAAAGACTTAGGTTGCATGCATAATGTTTTCTTCGTCGTGAATATTATATAAAAGATGACTAATGATCATTATCTATATACACTTATGTCTCTTTTTGTGTGTATTATAATCCTTTGATATGTAGATCATGGTGAGGACAAGAATGGATGATATGAAAGACTCTACCTCCGCAAGGCTAGATCAGTTTGAAAGGATGATTGTAGATATGATAGAAGCTATGAAACAACAACAAGAATAGCAATAGTAGCAACCACCAACACCTATACCACCACCAGTGGTGCAAGACCATCAAGCTGAGTACTGAACCATTGCATTGACTAAAGAATTTAAGAAGATGAAACCGTCATGATTCAAGGGGGGCATTGAGTTAATGAAAGCTGAGGCATGGGTATTGGGGATAGAGAAGTTATTTGAGGTCTTTCCATGCACAGAAGCACAGAAGGTACAGCTTGCAGCTTTTACCCTCAAAGACGAAGCACAAAGGTAGTGGATGCTCACTCGAAATGAACATCAAGGTTTGACTTGGGCTCGATTTTTGGAGCTCTTTTATGATAAGTATTTCCCATAGTGCATGCGGGATAAGAAAGTGACAGAATTTGAGACGTTGAGACAAGGAAACAAGACAGTGGTAGAGTATGAAGCACAATTTTTGGAGGTAGCCCGTTGTGCACCACATATGGTAGGTACGGACTACAAGAAATAAAGAAAGTTCGAAGGAGGACTCCGAAACTCGATTATAGATAAGATTAATGTGTTGAAATTGCCTTCCTATGTTGATGTGTTGGAAAGAGGCGATAATGTGGAAGGAAATATAGCTACTCAAAACTGAGTTTCTAAGTGGAGGGGGAAAAAACATAATGCATAAGCACCAAGAGGACCAGTAGCGTCACAGAACAAAAAGCCAAACTTGGGAACCTCTAGTACTTCCATCTCTACTCGTGAATCAGCACAAACTTGTCCAGATTGTGGGAAAAGACACTGCGGGACTTGTTATCAGGTAACGGGGGCTTGTTTTAAGTGTGGAAAGACGGGACATTTAGCAAGAGACTGCCCTCAAAGGATCGGCGAGAATGGGAATAGAACTACTACAAGTTCAGTGGCTCCTCTAGCTCCAATTCCAACTACAAAGGCGCTACAAAATCCACCAATACTAGAGGCAATGCTAGGCGGGAGAGTAGTTGCTCTTATTCTGGTGATATCTCGAGAATCTGAGGTGTGTTGTCGGTACATTTTCTATCGGATCACTTTGCTCATATATTATTTGATTCGGGTTCTACCCATTCTTTTGTGTCGGAAACCTTTGCTAGTAAATTGACTAGACCTAAGGAATCGGTACATTATGTGCTATGTGTTTCTTCACCATCGGGGGGCTCTATGTTGTGTACATTTATTTATCACACTGTGAGATCGTTATTGGGGATGTACAACTATCTATTAATTTGTTGCCGCTTGACATGGCTTATTTTGATATACTTTTGGGGATGGATTGACTAAGTAAATATCATGTGACCATTGAGTGTATGTCTAAACAAGTCACTTTTCAACCCCTGGGGCAATCTGAATTTATGATTACAAGACATGGGTGATTCCTCTAATGTACTTAATCTCCGCCATAAAAGCGTATAAGCTATTATAAAGGGTTGCCAAGGGTATTTAGGTAGCATTTTGAATGGACAACCAGCAGAGGTGTGTGTTGATAACATTCCAGTAGTACACGAATTTTCGGACGTGTTTCTAGAGGAGTTGCCAGGGGAGTTAGTGGACCATGAGATTGAATTTGTGATCGATATAGTACCGGGAACCCAACCAATTTCAAAAGCCCCTTATAGAATGTCACCGGCGAAAATAAAAGAGTTGAAGATACAGCTGCAAGACTTGCTTGATAAAGGATTCATTCATCCAAGCACTTCTCCTTAGGGTGCATCGGTTCTTTTTGTTAAGAAGAAAGATGAGACACTCCGGTTGTGTGTAGACTATCGGGAGCTTAATAAGGCGACTATAAAGAACAAGTATCCCTTGCCTAGGATCGACGATCTATTTGATCAACTTCAAGGTGCACAAATTTTTTCAAAAATAGATTTGCAATCTGGATACCATCAGTTAAAGGTGAAAGCCGAACACATTGAGAAGACTACTTTCCGTACTCGGTACGGGCATTATGAGTTTCTGGTTATGCCATTTGGAGTTACTAATGCACTGGCGACCTTCATGGATTTAATGAATCGTGTCTTTAAACCATACTTGGATGAATTCGTAGTTGTGTTTATTGATGACATCCTCATTTATTCAAAAAATAAGGAAGCTCGTGAGAACTACCTCCGATTAATTCTTCGGACACTTCGAGATAAGAAATTATATGCAAAATTGAAGAAATGTGAGTTTTGGTTACATAAAGTGATATTCTTGGGGCATGTCATAAATGAGGAGGGTTTTTGTTGACCCACACAAGATTAAAGTTGTTGTGAATTGGCTAACTCTTACCAATGTGTCGAGGTGCGTAACTTCTTGGGTTTAGCCGACTACTAGAAGATTTGTTAAAGACTTTTCCAAAATTGCTATGCCACTTACCTAATTAACCCGAAGGGTGTTCCATTCAAATGGTCGAGAACAAAGAGTCTGCTTTGAGAGTTGAAGACATGGTTAACTACAATACCAGTTCTTGCCTTATCATCTGGTACTAAGAGATTTGTGATTTACAGTGATGATTCTTACAAAGGTTTGTGCTATGTACTCATATAGAATGAAAGGGTCATTGCGTATGCTTCTCGTCAACTCAAGCCACATGAAAAGAATTATTTCATACATGACTTAGAGCTAACGGCAGTGGTCTTTGCTTTGAAAATATGGCGACATTATTTGTATGGTACGACATGTGAAGTTTACACCGACCATAAGAGCCTCAAGTACTTCTTTATCCAAAAGGAGTTAAATATGCATCAAAGGCGGGGGTTAGAGCTTGTCAAGGATTATCACACAAATCCATTATCATTACAGCAAAGCTAATCTGAGTTGCAAATGCTCTTAGCCAAAAGGTATGGGAAATTTGGCAAGTTTGATCATGAGATGGGAAGAGTTGTTATTTGATTTTGGAAGAATGAATGTGAAAATTGTGTTACATAGTCAAGATGCAATATTGGCAGCAATGTCAATTCAACCAGCACTCACTGAAGAAATTAAGTGACGTCAAGGAGAAGACAAGTTTCTAAAGAAAATTTATGATGAAATGGAAGCGAAAGCCAAAGCCAGGATTCTTAGTTGAAAATTGATTGCTAAAATTTCAAGACAAACTATGTGTCCCAAATATGCTAGAAATTAAAGGAAGATGATGGAGGAAGCATATACATCGAAATTTTCAATGCATCCCGGTAATACTATGATGTATCAATATTTAAAGCATAATTTGTGGTGGCCTAGTATGAAGAAAGAAATTGCAGAATTTGTTTCAAAATGTTTGCAATGTCAGCAAGTAAAAGCGAAGCACCAAAGGTAGTGGGTTTACTTCCACCTTCCAATTCGGTGGAAGTAGGAACATTTGCCTATGGATTTTATTGTGGGCTTCTGAGAACTCCCAGGTATGAATTCCATATGGGTTATTGTTGATAGATTAACTAAATCTGCTCATTTTACTGTGAAAACTTAATATAATGCGATAAACTTTTGCGGTGTATGTGAATGAAATTGTTCGACTACATGGTGTCTGGTTTCAATTGTATCACGATAGAGATCCAAAATTTGTATCGATTTTGGCAAAGTTTATAGGATGCCATGGGAGCGAGTTGAGGTTTAGTCGACATTCCATCCTCAAGCAGATGGCCAATCAAAGAGAACAATACAAATGTTGGAGAAGATGCTTGATTTGTGCCTTGAGTTCCAAGGAGTTGGAAAACATACCTACCATTGGCGGAGTTCGCATATAACAATAGTTTTCACTTGAGCATAGGGATGGCACCATATGAAGCTTTGTCACGAAGGAAATGTCGCTCCCGGTGTGTTGGGCTGAAGTTGGTGATAGATTATTGTTTGGGCTGAAATTGTACAAATGGCAAGAGAGAAAATCAAAGTCATTAGGAAAAATTAAGCGCTCCATGCGAGCAAAAGAGTTCGTGGATCATTGTGAAGGGAGTTGGAATTTGAGGTGGGCAATTACGTTTTTGTGAAAGTCACCCCGATGAAATGGCACACAAGATTTTGCAAAAAGGGTAAATTAGCACCCCGATATGCAGGTCCGTTTCAAATTCTGGAAAAGGTGGGTCCGATGGCTTATCATATTGCTCTTCCACCGAGTATGCGGCAAATACATAACGTTTTTCATGTATCCATGTTACGGGTTTACCTCCAAGATCCATCCCATATTATAGATTACCATAAACTTACCTTGGATGACAACTTGATCTATGAGGAGAAACTAATTCACATTCTGGATCATTAAGTGAAACAATTGCGACACAAAACAATTCCGATGGTGAAAGTTGAATGGCAAGAACACTATGGAAATGAAGCCACTTGAGAGAGAGATGAGGAAATAAAACAACGGTATCCGAAGTTATTCTCAACTTAAGGTAAATTAAGTTTGAGGGACCAAACTTTTAAAAGGGGGGGGGGGGGGGGGGGGGAGAGTGTGTAATAACCGACCCTCTTATATGCTTAAATCTCTCGTTAGATGTGTGATTATATGCGTGTTTATATGTTTGACATGAAATTCTATGTCTTAATGTGTGGATTATATAATTATGAAATTATCTCTGTTGATTATGAGAAAATCTGTTGAAATTGAGACATTTGGACTAGAAATTAAAAGCCTTAGAGCCGCGATAAACCGAAATTGACTTCTGATTATGATCGGCATGATTTTTAGGACATAATATGAAGTTTTGTAAAATTTGATTAAATTGAATAAAATTGAATTATTTAGGCTTAAGACTTAATAAACCAAACTATCTCATAATTCAAGCCCTAGATGCATATATGAACCTAGAGAAGAGACTTAGACACACTTTTTTATAAAACTATCTCCTGTGAGAGCTATAGAGAAAGAAAAGAAGAGGAAAGAGAGAGAGAAAGAGGAGATCAACAAAGAGCTTGAAGAAGTTGAAGGAATTCAAAGATTGAAGTTCAAGGTGAGTGTAAATCAACTCAAATACCCTAAATCTCTCTCCAATTGCTTAGCATCAAGCTTTAAAATGGAGTTTTCCACTCACCTAAGCTAGGGTTTTGAAATAGTGACCACGGTTGGAGAAATATTCATATAAACCATCAAGATTCATGGAAATTGTTTGATTTGAGAGTTGATCCTTGTGTTTTAAGTTATGTTGAGTAGTTTGAGAGAAACTACCTCATAATCTTTAGTGTTTGCATGCTTTGGTCTCATATGTGTCAATATGTTTGTGTATATGTTTGGTAAATCATGGAAAGATGAAGAAATGGAATGAATGTGACCATTTGGGGTTGCAATTATGCAATTAAAAAGAGTTATGATTTACTTGAGCATGAGAATCATGTCTAATATGTTTATATACTATGTTTTGGGGAATTAAATTGCTCGATGTAGAGCTTAGAATTATCTTTTGAAGGTTGAATTGTTGAATTTTGATTTGCCTAAGCAGGCCGAACCACATGTGTGGGCCCATGGCCACACATGTGGGATCTTACCTCCTTACGTGTGGAAAACAAGGGAGGCCCGATTGGGGCATTACGTAATAAAAAGCACATGCGGGTCTACGTGCCAATATGGAAATTATATCAACTTCTTTTCCTGTTTAACCCTCTGAAACTATTAATATGTATATTTGATCCTTGAAATGCTTATAATGAATGAGAATTTAACGAATCGAACAATGAAAAGGCTAAAGAAAATTGAATAACACAAGTTGTGCATGTATGCCTTGTGTAGGTCATGTACCGGAAGAAACCATTGTTCATCGCATCAGTGAGTAATAGTAGTGTAAAACACTTATATTTATTTTGATAAGTTAATGTGTGATTTTGAAATTGCTTTATTAGAATGGATGAGCTACAAGAAATGGAATATAGAATGTGGATATGAGATGGAACTTATTTATGGTGTTATTATTGGGCTGAGGCCATTTTGTTATTATTGGGCGAGACAGTTCTATTGTTATTGGGCTGAGGCCGTTTGTTATTATCGGACTCGAGGCCATTACGGTATTAGAATTGGACCCGAGGCCATTCTTAATCAAAAAGAAAATACATAAACTACGATACGCTTTATATTTTGTAAGGCACACACACTCGTTTACATGCCTTAGTACATTATTATTATTTACTGAGCTTGGCTCATTTCGTATTCATGTATGTTTTGTAGGTGGTCAGCCCGAAGGGTAGTCCTAGGCTAGCTCCAGGAGTTTTGTTTTGTTGGTCTAATCATCAAGCCTCCCAAGTGAAACCCTTTTGTTTTATTTTGGGTTTCTTTTGTATATCCCATTTTGCTACAGATATAGATACATTACTGATATGTAAATTATGAATCATTGCCTTTTTTGTTTAGATTAGCATGTCGTGGATTTGTTGCTTTTGTTATTTAACGATATATGTAAATGTGGATGTATATGATGTGTGTATTAAGATCCTGGCATTTAGACACCGCTCAATGGGCGTTTTTTTTGTCATTTTACTTGCTTCGTTTTAGGCTCCGATATCGTATAAATTATTTATTGATTACTTTGTTTTGAGGCTTAAGTTGGTAGGTTATGTCCAAACTTTTAGGGACAGTTTGGGTGCGACAAGCCCCTATATTTTGTTTAATTTGTTCGAGACTTTAGGTAATCCCAATATTCTTGGCGATTATGGCGCTAAACCTATAGGGTGGGTTTGGGTGTGACAAAATGTTTTACTAAATTGAGGATCTGGGCACCTTTTACCGATTCTTGTACAAGGCAGATTGTGGATGGTTACACACCAGACGATCGGCCGAACGTTTGGCCGGTTGTCCACTTGGTCATCCACTTATTTGAAAATTTCCATTTGAATATAACCATCTTGCCAAATCCTCAAAGACTGTATCAAAATCGATTTGATTACAAATTTGCAGAGGAAGAAATGACAAAAGCTCTACAACTTCCATCATAGGCCTCACTTCTCCTAATTGAATCTTCAATTCCATCTGTTAGGTCTTTTCTTCTTCTTTTTCACACCTTATCACTGCATATATATAAATCTGTATTTGTATATTTTCTTATATATCAGCTTTATTTTATCATCAATAGCATGTTTTCAAGAATTACGTTTTTCTTCATCAGGTGTGTGTTTTGTTTTAATTAATTAAATTTTTTTTCCAAAATCAAGACAAAAATACCACGAAATTAAGCTTCTTTTTTTTTTCCTTTCTCCAAATCAGATGCAAATCTAAAATTCTTTCGATAAGCATATGGTTGTTAATTATTAAGGTAAGCCAATTAAGCTGAAGCTTATAAAGCTGGAAAGCTTAAGCGAGTGTTTTTGTTTGAGCAAAAGATTCTTCTCACTCCTCTTGAAGAAGATGAAATTGCTTCTGAAAATAAAGGTTATCGCCACTATATCTGAGAATCTTAACCCTTCTTCAAGTTGTAAAGGTTTTCTTGTCCTCTCACTTTTGATTTTATGTTGTTTAAAGGTACTTGAATAATGCTTGGTTGACAAATTTTGTGATGCTTTCAAATTGTATATAAAGTAGAAATGTGCGATGTAAATGAACTTTGCACTTGCGGTTGACTGTAATCGTTACAGACGACTGCGTTTTGGCGATAGCAAAAAATTCATCGTCGGAGAACTTGATATCAGATAGAGTAATTCGTCAAATTTTTACTTAAATTTGATGAAATATTTAGTGAACCATTGGAGATGCTCTTAGTAAGGATTAATTAGATGAATAGGCTTTTACACTTGCATAGCACACAAAAGACTATAATAGGAAGTGATTAAACTTTATTGTCCCATTTTAAAACTTGTGTAAATTACATTCACTTTTCCTAAGATTTGAAAAAATTACATAACTCTACATTTTTGACATATTTACATTGACCACCTTTTTAGCAAGACTAAAATTGATGAAACTAATGCATTGGTAGGTAAATTTTATAATAAACAGAGAAATTTGGTAAAAAAATCCACTCTAACAATTGTCTAAGGTATTAGTTCCGGTAGATATTTTTTGTTGGTGAGAGGTCTACTATTTGTAAAATAGTTTGATAAGAAGTCTTAGAGAACATTTTGTTTTCAATTTTACCTTTTAACTTTTTTTATCTGTTTGATTTTTAGTTGACTGTCTGTTCAAATTTATATCTATCAGTTGAAATTTTTTTCTATCTATTCAAATTTTTTTTTTCTATCTGTTCATATTTTTTCTATGTAAAGTTCAAATTATTTTCATCTGTTGAAATCTTTTAACTGAAAAATCTATCTATTGAAATTCTTATCTATCAAAATTTTTATCTATTTAATATTTGTCCAAATAAAAGTTATCTGTTCAAATTTATCTTTTCAAAAATTGTGTTTTGTTCAAATTATCTATTGAAATTCTATTATTATTTTTATTATATGTTCATTTTTCAACAAATTTGTTTAACAAACAACAAATTTTCTTTTATCTGTTTAAATCAACATTTGTCCATCAACAATAAAAACTTATCGGATAAGAGAGATCTTCATTGCTAGAAATAGTGGCAAGGCAAATTACGATCAATTACATTTCATTATTATAAGTCAACAACAACAACAATAATAATAACAATAATAATAAAACTAAAAGAAAATAAAGAAGGAAGCGCATACAATGGAAGAGGAAATAAAGACTATACATATAATACACAATTTTTTTCAATATATTTATTACCATGCAAACTCACATACTTGTAAGTGATAAAATTTTCATTATACACTACTATTCATCATACCATGTGATTTATCACATAGCATACTACTTTCATATGGTAAAACTTTTCTCTATTTCTATTTTGACCCAAAACTCATTAAATTCTAATTACATCTCTTTTGATGAGTATCCAAATATTTTACAACACTTCTCATTGGATAACCATATACTAAGAATATGCCTTGTTAAAACCTTATCAAGAAAACCGGTGAGAAATAACCTTTGGATTATCGAAATAAGATCTATGATGGATTTCACGGATCAAATAATCTCCTCGAGTTTGGATTTTAAATCGAAAGAATCTTATAACCCAAAAAATATACTTAACACAAAAAATCTAACTAAAAAAACTGTTAAAATGCAATTGGACCAAAAGCCCCATACTATTTTAAGTATTAATGTTGGGTAGACGTTAAATCCAATTAGGGTGAAAAATGAAAAAATTATTAATTGGTCTTGCAGAGAATTATTATGTGATTATATCTTAGGTCAATTAAAAATTTTATATATATTTTTATTTTTCAATTATTCAATATAAAATTGTAGCCAAGGTTCTATCATCTTCGTTTACTGACATATAAGGTTTTAGAGATCTAAACTTTTAGTCTTTAAAATTATGAAAATTTTGTTAAAAGTTATTTAGGTTGTGTTTGGTTGGTTAAAAGATTTGGGGAATTTAGAAAGAAGGAAATATTAATAAAGGAAACAAATGTAAGAATATATGTATGTTTTATTCAAAGGAAAAAATTTCACTTTTCGTTCTATTTCACATAGAATCGCCATAATCGCCGCTTAAAATCGAAACCGAACGGCCGTTAGGGATCAATTTCTATTATGAGGGGAAATATTTCAAAAGTTCGTTTTGAAAAACAAAAAATAAGAACTTTTAAGCGACAAAATTTTAAAAATATCACCTAATAAGTATACTTTTAAGGATAAAAATTTGGTTTTTCAAAATAATTTTTTTTTGAGACAAAAATTTGATCAAAAAAAGATAATAATTCATTATTAATTTCTAATTTTGCCTTTGTTAAAAATATAATAATCACTTTTTATAATAAAATATTTAAAAATAATTTTATTCTTAAAATTTACAATTATTAAAAACTTTAACTTTTTTTTTTTTATTGTTAATTAATCACAATACATGCGAAATGTCACGTAATCTAAACCAACTAATAACTTGCTTTAGAATAAACAGACAAAAACTACCCATCGATTTCAATGTAACAGCACATATATAACCCCTTACCAACACAAGTCACGACAAACCGCAAACTGACTCACAAAGCCGCTCAGACGGCCACAATGCAAACCACCACCCCCCTCTCTCTCTCTCTCTCATATTTATTTGGCAGGTTGCCAGTTGCCACCCATTCCCTGCCGGCTCTCTCTCTCTCTCATATGGCCCATTTGGCAGTTATGCCCAGTTGCCACCCTATTGTCCCTTCCAAACACACCTCCAACCACTTGCCACATTTCATTTCGTATCCTAATATGGCCTGTTTTAAGAAAAGAGATTGATTTGAAAAGTGATTTTTTAATATTTTAATTAAAATATAGAGAGGAATAAAAAGAATTAATATCATATTTAAAATAAGGAAAAATGTATTGGACCTCGGTGTGAGATAACCTCCCACCACTCTTCTTTACATTTTTTAGTGATTGTTGAAAAAAAAA